>JBBMKD010000216.1:19439397-19572418 GCA_037834095.1 Argya squamiceps | reverse complement strand
GAAAGAAAGAAAGAAAGAAAGAAAGAAAGAAAGAAAGAAAGAAAGAAAGAAAGAAAGAAAGAAAGAAAGAAAGAAAGGAAGGAAGAAAGAAAGGAAGAAAGAAAGGAAGAAAGAGCGAGCCAGAGCTGTGGAGAGCTGCCCATAGGATTACCCCATAGAAAAGGTATGAAGGACTTCCAGATAACATGGTCCTGATACTTGAAGCCCTCTGAAGTTCTTATTTAAGCACTCTGAGTGCCATGGCGGTCTTGACTACAACATTAATTGAGAGCACCTGCCTATTGTTCATGCTGCCATGGTGACACAGCAGTTACAGAAATTAGTAAATGTGATCATCTCCCTCAATTCTACATTTTCCTTGGCCTTGTTCCTCTTACTCTTCAATGTAAGTGTACCACGTTTTCTCCTGTAGTGGTTTGTTTTGCTGCACTTGAGTACAAGACAGGATGTACCTAGTGACTTCCATCGAGACCCCTTCAGATAAGTGTGGAGTGTACTCCAGCACCTGAACTCTGGGGAAAATGCTGCTGTATATTTAGTTTGTTTTCCAGTTACTTAGCTAAACAGTGGTCTAGCCAAATCATATTTCTGCCTCATTTCTGTGGGAGTTTTATTGGAATAAAGGATGCACTAGAAAACCTCTCTTCAACAAAGATTGAAAGAAATCCTTTCCTTGTGTCTATGAAAAATGTGAACTATTATGAAATGTCTGGAGCTTTTTTTTTTTAATATGTATATAATTATTATAAGTGTAATTTAGGGAGAGTGTGTCATGAAACCTGGAATAGCTGCTGAAACTATTTTTCCCCATTTCATTCCATTTACTTGAATTAGCTAACAAACAATTCAATTGCAGTTTCATAAAAATAATAATTTTGAAAACAAGTTTTTTAACCCCTTTTTTTAATCTGGTCAAAATTGCACTCCGATGTTTCCACACTATATGTTGCTTCACTTTTTTCACTGAAAAGGTATAACTACAGAGAGAAAAAAATAAATCAGTGAAAGAAGTTAATCTGCATATGTGATACTTAGAAGGCTAAAGGTAGAAACACACTCTCTTCTCTATAGTTTGCAGTCACTTGTCAAACTCCAGTAGTTTGGCTTTAGCACATAGCATGAATTATTCTCAGAATAGTCCTAAGGCTTCTGTTGTTCTATTACATTTGATCATTCCAATCCTGCTCTTCTTGGCTACAACAGATAACAGCTGTGACTTTCCTCTCTAACTTCAAATAAAGACACATGTGACTCAAAGTTGGAGGTTAAGATCCTCACAGGGAGGGTCTGACATTCTACCTTTAGGATAATGTATGTCTCCATCCCGTGCAATGAACACTTAGATTGAGCAAAAACAATATCAGCAGCAGGAAGTAGGGACAGTCTCTACCTTTTTATTCCAGCAGGTGAAAGCCCTGGGTATGAGGTTTTAGAAATTTCCATCTTTAAATGACATCACTAATTTTGCATTGTTTTCTGTCCAGAAGCAGAATTTCTGCAGGAGTGATACCAATTGCCTTTCAACTTTTCACCAGTTTTCAAGGATTAACCAATTCTTAACTGCTCACCTACTCCCTGACACCAACATGAGTTTTTATGCATCCACTGTGATTGCATCTTTTACAAAATAGTTTATTTTGTTATCTCAGCACTAAAAGTCTGCCACATGATTGCCAGGTAGTTAGAGGTAGTTTCACAGCTTGACAATGTCAGGTACTGTAGATTTGAAAAAGCTAGGAGTGTCCTCAGCACTGACTCACCCACAAACACTGCAGTAATGTGACAGACTGACGCTGAGAAAATGATTTGGTGTAAAGCAGCAGGACTTTCTAAAAAAATACAGAAATGGAAAAGTGGAGATCATGATGTGTAGTGATGTGCATATTCTCAAGCTTGGCCAGCCCCAGCACCCACTGCAATACCGGTGGGTCTTGGCTGGTCAGGAACATCAGCGAGACGAAGGCAGGAGGATGACAGGGGGACTCTCGAGAGGTTTGGTCACAACGAGTTTATTGGAACTCCAGCGTGGAGACCTCACCTCGGGACGTCTGCCTCTGAGAGAGACCAAGACTGATCCCGGGGAGGACCTTTTAAAGGGGGGTGTAACACAGGGTGGGGTTCAACCAGGGACCAATATGATACGACAGAGGAGTGGCTCATAACACAATAGACATATACAATTACCATACAGTGGATAGTAGGAGGTGACAGCCTGGATCCTGCCCAATCACTTGACGCCTCTCCTAGAATCTTCCAGAAGCAGGGAGAGATCCCCAAGTGATGTACAGGACCAGGGGCTTACATGACAGATGATGGACAAAAAACTGTCTCTGGGGGAGGAAACTTATGAAGAACCAGAACCAATCATAAAACTGTAACTGGGGAGAAGGCAGGGAGAAACCCAAAGGAGGTAACAGAAAGGGTATGTGGAACAAACCATTTTACAGAAAAAACATTAACTTATGAATTAAAATTAACTTTAAAAAATGCACCCCCACAATGATGCAGTAATGATGGGAAATAGAACACAAAATCTCACAGTTCCCTGAAAGTAAAGTTGACGTGCCACCATTTTTCAAGACATGGAGCCCAACGAGGAGCAAGGGATGACTCTCTATCACACAGTAAACTGTTTCTTCTAAGCCTATGTGACTTCTATTATTGTGTACTACACAGGTGGAAGAAAATGTTTTCAAGACAGATATTTTCAAATAATATAAATATTAAAGAGATATACTCAGAAAATAGATGTCAGAAATAATGCTGCTATTAAAACTTTCTAGTATAGGCATGGCCTCAGATTGCTTACTGACTTTCCCTCACTATTTCTTCACTATTTTTTTCTGAGAGACCTATTGCAACATATTTGTCCTTTTTTATTTAGAAAGAATAGGACTACAAAATTAATAGGGGTCTTAACTATGGAAATAAGCCTGAATCCTGACCTAAAATAATGTGGGGCTATAAATCCTACCTTCCATAGGATTTATATCACTTTGTAAGGCCTGTCACATTTTCTCCATGAAATCAGAACGATGCTGGTAATTACAGATTTGCTTATAAACAGCAGCTCTACATTCTGATATTAAATATCTGCCTGTGGTGCTCTGTGGCCCAACAGCTCTTCAGGAAAGGAACTAGGGAAGGCAGGTAATGTCAGTGAAAACCTTTGGGTTAAAACATAAAGCAAGTAACCAGTTGGTGGCTTGCAGTCTTCATTTTTTCCCCGTTTATGCATTTTACTTGAAATCTTTTTACTTTTGAATCTATTACTTTTATTACCATTACTATGGTGTATAAATTCATCCAACTACCTCTCTGAAATTTGTTTGAGTATCTTGTTGATGGCAGCATCAATAAATGGTACTGTATTAAACTGGAATTCCTGGCTATTTAAGTGTGGGTAACTCTAACCTTCACTGCATAATTTAGGAGTGACAGTGCCTACCTTTTAACAAGAAAGCCACTAATTGAACTAATCTCTAAAAGAACTTAAAAATGCATTAAATTTCTGCCATTTTCTGCATGACATTAAATTAAAAACTTGAGAAAACAAGATTTGTGAATAGCGTCTTTAAATTGATACATTTTTCCATCTACCCTGTAGTGCTCAAACACTTGTGCCCAGTATTTTTCTGTTTTAATTTATAAAGAGGGAGATAAACTAAATGGATGGATTATGAAGATTAGCTACTTGGATAAAACTGAAGTCCTTGTTCTTTGTTTAATGTGATAGTCTCTTTCCTAAAGAATTATGAAAATGACAGCACCTGTACTTGCTGTTTGTTGTTAAGCTCATCTGCATTTTTTCAATTATGAAACAACTCATCCTAGAAACCCAAGGGAACGTGAATTATTAACTGAGCTAAGACACACTTGTACTAAAATCTTATGGGAAATCACAAGATTAATATCAGCTATGCAGTGAATATGCCTTTTGAGTTTTATTCAGAAAAGACAGAGACTGCTTCTTACATATGAATACACAATTTACTTATAATATACTCTGGTTTACTGCATTGAATTTTATACACACAGAAAATATTAGTCTGTTGCCCTGATGCAGAAGCTTTTTGTTGTTTATACTCTTGAACTGGAGTTTCTCACGCAACTTCACAAAAACAATATGTATTTTTAGTATTTATCTATTGTTTACATTTTTGTCCTCTGGGAGGAGAAATGTGATGGATGGTGATGTTCACCATTCAGGTCAGAGAGGTGGCCACCTCTGTGGCCAATCTCTTGACCTCTGTACAAATGTATATAAAGAATGGAGTCAGATAATTAGAATAGAATAAAGCCACAGAGCCTTCCTTTGACCTGCTGCGTCTGCCTCGCTCCATCTGGGGCGTCAATCAAATGTTACACTTTATCAGTGTTATGATTTTGTATTATGAGTACTATGGTTCTGTGGATAAAATTCACACCTGATTAGATAAAACCAACAAACTGTAGGAAGCTTAAAAGGACTACAAGCAATCATCGTCTACCCTACCCTCGAAAGACAACTTCTGCATTGTGTAATTATGACACTGAAGCAAAAAGATTTGTGGGAATTAATGGATGATCCAATTGCGCAGGTCCAGTACACAGATAATGGAAATTGAAGGAATTTTTTTATATGTGGAAGGAAAGGTTTATTTCTCAGGACAGTGAATTTTGCTTTCTGAACGCCAAATATTTTTAGTCTCAAATAGGGAATGTTCATAATACCTCTCTCTTCTTCTTACCTGCTTTACTCTCCCCTCTTTTCATTTCTTGAAGTTCATGGCTAATAATCTGCTTTTTGACATTCAAGACAAAACAAAAGTTAAGAATTCTTAACCATGAAGGAAATTGTTATCAAAGAGTGCAGAGATTTTTGGGTCAAAAAGGTGATCTTCCTTGGAGACATAATAAACTGTTACAGATATCTGGTTATTAAGGTTAGTGCTGGTGATATACTTCTTAAAATAAAATCAAATAATAAAAGAAGCAAAGAAGATTATCTGTTGAATTGTAACTCCAGAGAAACTTTTGCACATTAATCACAAGGAAATTCTAATTTTGCTAACGGCTTTACTGAAAAGTTACCATCCTTTGCAGTTTGTTAAGTTTTCAGAACTGGTTGAGAAAGTCTCATAAGAGTCCATATAATGAATCTTACGTTACTTCATTTTCATTTACTGTCACTCAACAGATTACTGTTGAACAAAGGCATAATCTCACAGTATTTCCAGTCTAATCAGAAACGGGATAAGTCTGATACAGAACCCTATTTTTGAGATTACTCTGAATCTTTCAAACTCAATTGTGTGCTCAAGAAACTAAAGCTTATTCTCAGAAGGGAGACTGGGTCTCTACCTGCTGCATTTTTAAGTAGGCAAAATTTCTTTCAAGCCCCTTTCTGACAATTCACGTGTGCAAATGTGTCAGTAAAACTGTGCCAGTAGGGCCAGTGACAGACAAATATATCAGGTGATATTGAGACTCTGTTGATGTTGCTGCCTTAGGTCCTTTCCTGGCAGATCAGAAAAAATATTTCACTATTTACGCAGTAGTGAAACTACTGCACAGGAGATATTTCACTACACAAAACACAAGGTGCGAGAATAACCTAGGTCTTTAAAATTTATCCAAAATTATTCCAAGAATTTTTGCCAGTTTGGTGATCGTCTATACCCTGAGCAAAGATGCATTTCTGATCCCTTTCCCCAGACATTTTCCAGATGGTAGCCCTAACAGAGGAAGTCATACAGAACTGTACTACCTATACATGTATCTGTAGCTGTACATAAGCCTCACAAGCTATGACTTTACAAGAACCAGAACAAAATCTTCAAAATTGAAGTACTTTTGAAATCTCTGACAGGTATATAGAAAAATTACTAATATTTGTACCTTACCCTGGATTTCTGAATAAACTTTTTTTATTATTAAGAGAAAGAAATGCTTGCTTGAACAAGCCAAAACTCTGAATCTGTTACAAAGGTATGCTGAGTTAAAAACAGTCATTTGACTGTACATTTTGTTCCATAAGGTGGCCAGCTGGCAAAGGAGAAGGAAAGAACAAAATGAGGACAAGTGAGAAAAAACAGTTCCATATGACTGCAGTTACTAATGAAGTTAAAAAGTGTTCAGGTTTATTAATAGGAATTTGATAATTGCATCTTAATTTTCTTACATTGAGATGCAATTGTTTTATTCAATACTTCTATTCTATATTTCTTCTATGTTTCCTCAGCTGAAACAGTCTTTAAGATCATTTCAGAGGATATATGTAATTATTTCCTGTATTTCTTGGCTTACTGACATTCTTGACACTGATTTGAAGGAACCCCTATGTATGTTGCAACATGAACGACTTTTTAAGGCTTTAAGGAAATCTACAGTAGTTAGCTAGACTTGCCAGCTGTTTCGCTGTATCTGATAACTGAGTTCTTAACATTTGATTATTTTCTTCTATTGCTATTTTCTTTCTGTAGGTTTTTTCATCCACAAACAACTTAAACACAAATTTTATTCAATAATGTTTGGAAAGTGACTCCCCTCCTTCACAGTGGGATTAACAGATAATTAGAAATTATCAGATAATCAGAAACAAAGAGGTTAATGGGAGTATTAAGTAATATAATATTCAGCTATGTTGTTATACAGAATAGATAATGGGTTATTAGAGTAAAGATCAGAATATAGTCCTTTCCAATATCTTCAAAAGGAGATTGAAAATTGTTTTTAAACAAAAAAGCTGCTTCTAAGTACGGAATCAAAAAATGAAAAGCTTAAATTTCTTGTCAAAGTCAGAAACAGCATTCTACTTCATAAAATTAATATATTCATAATTAAACACATACTTGTTTGTAAGTTCAAAAGTTGCTCTCAATTTTCAATAATAAATCTTTTTTTCTCCTTCTTAATATTAATTATCATGCAGTTATAATAAATTATGCTGCTTTTAGGTGCCTGTTCTTAGTTTTGTTCTTTGGTCTAAAACAAAACAAGTTTATAAAAAAATATCTTTGTAGTTATTTTAGTGGTGATGTTGCCTCAAAAATATATGGGTGAGTGGCACTTTCAGGTAGGTGATGTAAGTGCCACAGAATTTTATGTCAAAGGTTTGGACTCCAACACGCAGATTATTGCTTTTCGGGTAAGGGATTTCCTAGAAGTGCCAGATTTCACCATCTTAACCCCACAGATTTAAATAGCATTGCATGCACATAAAATGAAAAATCAATATTTTTACATCAAAAATAATTAGCATGATGAATCTGAAACTTTGGTCTCAGGGTACTGTCCTCCCAGGGAAATGGTTTTTAATAATATTATTCTGATTCTCCATAATTAATTCATCCTGGTAAATTATAATAGAAGCTGTTATGCTTCATTCATAAGGCTTTAATACTCTTATAAAATATGATTCTTTTTCATTTGGAAAGTTTTCAAACTTAGTTTCTTAGAAAGAAATGTTGGACGGCAGGTTTTAGATTGGAGGAGAAAATACAGAGAAAAAAGAAATGCTTGAATAGGAATACGAAGAGCCCCAAAATGAAGACAGAAAAATGAAACCTAGGAGTACAATATGGGTACTAGAAGAGAGAATGCAAAACGAAAGAAAAACCTAGGAAGAAAACAGCGTGACATTCAAGAATGACAATTCTTCTATTTTAAGATGAGCCAGCACATCACCAACGCACTGCTGAACACAGTCTTCACAACAGACCCTTCATGCAGGAAGGTATTTCTTAGAGAGTACAGAAATGTTTTCAAGGCATCAAAAATGGGACCAGCATTGTAGTACTCCTTCAAAAACCTACTGGTTCAATCCATCTACTTATATATATTTAAAAAAAAAAAAAAAAAAAAAAAAAAAAAAAAAAGAGAGAGAGAGAGAGAGAGAGAGAGAAAGAAAAAGAAGCCTAAGAGTAGTTGGATTTATGAAGAGGTTGAAGCACCAGAATCAAGGAAAGATAAGACCCATGTAGCAAAAATTGGACAATTGGAAGCTGACTTGAAGCTTTAACATTTTAACAATCTACATTACAAAAATCCTCATTAGCCTTTAATGTTGCTTGCTTAAAATCAGGAGAGGATCATAACTAGGACATGCTTGCACTGCACAAAGATCCTTCAGCAAGTGCTGACCGAGGCTGGTTCGGCCATACACGGGGGCAGCCCTTGTGCTGATAGCATGAGTCCATTTCTTTTCTTTACAATAACCATGAGACCTTGATACAGCAAGGCACAATAACCACAAAAGTGGAAGTACAATGCTCCTGTGTTGTAGCCTTTGTAGTCCCTGATTTGGGACTGGTGACAGAATTCCTCAACAGCCATATATCATGGTTGAGAAAGCTGCAGACTGGAATTTGGAAAGAGTGGATATTGACAGTAGATATATACAAGAACCAACTCTGCCACAGCATTGCACAGTTTGGATTTTTGGGGGAGTTTTTGATACACAGCTTCCTGGGATTGTTTGCATGGAAAATGGATCATTAATCATTATTTAAAGCAGAGTGATCACTGGTATGTATGCTAGCTTCTTGCACTTTAAATGGAAAACAGCAGCTCTGAAAACAAATTATTGAAAGTTTTGTGGGTAGTGTCTGATTATGCTTGTCATTAAATGTCTAGGAAGTATCAAAGAGTGTGATTTTTTTTTGTTTGTTTGTTTAGCTTTGTCATATCTATTAGTTTTTTGAGGAATTATTGTGTTCTGCCATCTGTAGAAGAAGGGATGTCCATGTATCTTCTAGCAACAAAATAAGAATTTAAGAACAAGGGAGAAGCTGAAATATCCCTACTACACAGATTATCACAGGCATATAGAGATGCTTTTTATTAGGTTTTAAAAAACAGCTTTTTTCAGTGTATTCATTGAACAAAATATATTTGTCATTCCTGCAACAATGTCTTGGTGACAACACATCACTGAGCACAGTGGGCCCAATTGTAAATCATTGCTGCATGAATAACTAGCAAAAAGAGTGCATAAAAAATCTCATCTGCACCCAATGTAGCTTTTTTCCTCCAGTGTATATTTTATTAATAAAATTACATAAGTTTATGCAGAATTTTACTAATTTGACCATATAATTGCTACCAGCTTTTACCAAATGAAAATTGGTTTTAAATACAAAATTGAATGAATTTGCACAACAAATTCAAACATCAAACACATTTGTTAAAAGTCCATCTAGTTGTCAATGAAGCAGATTTGATAGCTCTGCCATGAACAAACAGTGGAACTTGTCAAATTGATCTATAATTTGCATTAGGCACTTCCTTTTACCATTTGTTACTGCCAGAACATACCATAATTCTTCAGAGCCACCTAAAAAGAGCAAGTGTCATTTTCTTCTGAATCAGCAGTTCACCTGTTTAAAAGATATGGAGAAGCACCAGGAAGCAAGATATGTACACACTATCTTATGTTATGTTGGACACAGAATTTAGCATATGCATAAATGCACAAATGACTGCTCAAAATACTGTACTACCTGTTTAGCCATCTGAAACTAATATAGTATAAGCAGGAATTAAAAGGAAATAGCTTCTAGTGTGCTCAGCTGTCTGGAGATTTGCACAAAAGAAAGCATCTTTCATTGAGGAAATTAGGAAATAGATTTGCAAGTGGAATTTTTAATATCAATTAACTCATTGCTTTCCCAGAAATCAAATTAATTTGATACCGCTTAAAACACTGGATTGGCAAAAAAAAGGCATCAAAATCCTTCACTAAGTGGATGTAGATATTTTACAGTCTGTTCCATTTTGCTGCCTTTTTTAGAGATGCAGATCATTTTACAGACCATGAAACCATTAATTTTAGCTTTACTTTTTTGGAAGGGCAGAATAAGCACCAAATAACACCTTCAGCTTTTGATGACTCTTTTGAATTGTAAACACTGGTATGTGTCACAAAGTTCAGACAAAATATTTAACTATAACTTTCCAGATAAATTACCTTCTGGATAATACTTGCACTGCATTAGTTAAGTCTCAGGCATCCATGTAACAAAATTTTTCATGGTTATCTACTGTTATCCTTGTCTTAGGCTTGATCAACATAAGATTTATCTTCAAAAAGATTTGTTGCTTCTGCAAAAGAGATGGCTTTAGTTTTTCCTATGAATGCCTGTAAAGATGCCAGTTAGTAGCAATTGAGATTTTTTCCCTCTGGTACAAACTCATAGGGGAAGCTGACTGAGTATGACCACTTTGCTCTCCAGTGTGTGAAATACCATCTATGGCGACATCAGATTTTAAAGGAGTGAGCTGTCTTGAGGCCTAAAAAAAGGAACCAATTTCCTGCCAAGTACTACCCAGCCATGAATTAATCTGAAATCTGTCCTTCTACAACCTACTGCTATTAAGTGTTACCTTATTAAGTAATGAGACCATTTGGGATGTGAGCCATATGAGAATAAAATTTTTCTCCCAATATTAGCTCAATATTAATTCAATTTAGAATTGTGTTTATCTTTTGCAGTGTTTTGCTTTTTGAGCAATTTGCCCATGGTTAGTTATTATTTGACTCATGTCCAGCTCTTTGTAGCACTGTTTTTGGAATTTACCTGTCTTAAAGACAAAACTTCTTTCTTCATTCCGTACATTTCCCAGGCTTCTTAGCTTTCCTAGGAAAGGCATGTTAAATAAGACATATATGTCATGACCCTCAGCACAGTATTTGCTTCAATCTAATTAGTGGTAATATGCAACTGCTAGGATCAGATAATTGGATCTAAATTTGGTAAAGTCCCCAGATAGTCTTTACATACTGCCATTGTGCCTGTAATGGGCTGAGGCAGCATTGGGCCTCCTCAGCTCAGACGTGCAGAGATATTTTGTGTTTCTCAGCTCCCACTGTCAGAGATGATTAGGTGCCAATGCAGCTGGAAAGAAGACAAACAGATTTGGTTTTCAGATGAAAGTCAGAAACTACTGTGCTATATCCACTACTGAATAAAAGACTGGCATGGATTACCTTATTAAGTACTCATTTGGCTCTCAGTCAAGGAACCTGATAGATATTTTTACTGTTGGTTAGGAACTAATTTTTGTTTACATTTTTTGTAATGACCCATCTCATTATGCTTGGGTCTTTTAAGAACTAGTGGAGGAGAAAAGAAGAATAGTAAAAATTTACAATCTCAAATCAATTAATACTCCAAAGAAATTTAGACCCCTGTTTGCTCAGCCAGAATGGTTGAACAGACAACAGATGCTCATCGATGTCGGAAATCTCAGGACAGATTTAATTAACTTTTTTTAGTCCTAATTGCTTCTAGATCATCTACTGTGTTATCTCAGCAATTATTTTCTTCTTTTTCAAGCAGCTCAAAATGTAATATAAATAGAAGCTTTATACTTATAATGAGACTAATTTTTGTAGTTTTAATAAAAGCAAGGAAGCTTTTTTTTTAATGAGGAATTCCTCATAAGCTTTAATAGATATAGAAAATGAGTACAAGAGAATAAAAGAGAAAAATACGGTGAGAAAAATATCATGTGATTTTTTTCCATATTATTGAACCAGCTTCTCTTGAATGGTTTCCAATCTACATTGTACATGATTTTTAAAGCAAATAACTTTCTAAAACAGCAATTGATCATGGTGGTTTAACTCCAGCCCACAACTAAGTTCCACTTCCTGCCAGGGGGGTGGAGGAAAGAACCAGAAGGAAATCAGAATAATAAAAATGAGAAAACTCATGAGTTGTGATAAAGACAGTTTAATATGTAAAAGAAAACACACACACACAAAGTAAAATATTACATTAATTCACCACTTCCCATTGGCAGGCAGGCCTTCAGTCATCCTTTGGAATATATAATGTCTTCTTGGGAAGACAATGAAGTTTCTAAGGTCCTTCCTTCCTTCGCTTTCCTTCAGCTTTATATGTGGAGCATGGGACCTTATGGCTTTGGTCAGCTGGGGTCAGCTGTGCTGGCTGGGCCCCCTCCCATCTTCCTTTCATCCCCTCCTGGAGTCCTCACTGACAGGGCAACTGAAAAGATTTTGACAGTGGTCAGCAATAATGGAAAGATCCCTGTGTTATCCACGCTGTTTCTAGTACAAATCCAAACACGGCCACGCAAACGCTGCCATGGATACAGCTGTCCCTGGAATGACACACAGCAGATTATGACCATATCACTCTGCCATGGAATGGAGGCTGCTGTGATGGGAGTATTTGGGGACTGAAACACCAAGCAAATTTTAAAACATTAGGCATGAGTTTATTTATATGTATATTTAATAATCAGGTACTCCATCAACAATTGAAAATCACACATAAATCCAACATACTAACTGAGCCTTGGAAAAATGATGTGGTTTTTGTCTCCAAAAACTCTGATACCCACAGCGTTTGATGTTCTCAGCCTGTGACTGAGATGGTTCATTCAACTCATCTTCAAAGAGGGTAGTTAAAACCAAATTTCTCTACTCTTTTTTCCCCAAGTTCCACTCTGTATCCTTGGTGTTTATATGAAACTGTTCTGTGAACTGAGACCAGTCTGGTCCTATTTCCCCTAGGTTTCACTTTGTGGAGATTTTATCCTGCAAATGGTTGTCTGTTTCATCTTCTTCAAATAGGTGTTGCCTCTTTAGTGACTAAGTCATGCTGCTGCTCACATGATTTCTTCAAGAAACTCCAGACTATGAAATGTTATATTAATATTTTTTAAGCCAATATGATAAAATATTTCACCTGGCATCTAAAATATTTCACCTGGCATCTAAAATCTATCAGTTTTGTGGCATATCAAGCTCCAAGACAGGCAAAGTAAGTTTGTAAATTAGTCTTCATACTGTATGTGCTTTAGATAGATGAAAATGCAGCTAGGATTCCCAAAACTAAGATTTTTTTAAACCATTTAAAATGCCAGTAAATTTATTTCTCAAATGTATACCATCCGAGTTTCACAAATTTTTCATGGCTTTATATTTGTAAAATCGAACTAAGGGGATGTAGGATTTTTTACAAAGTCAGTACTGAGCTTTTTCCCTTTTCCTTTCCCTTCCCCTGTCCTCTGTTCATCTTAACCTTCCATTTTAACCTCTCCATAACATTTCCCTCCTCTCACGCTTGCAGTCCTCTCTTTCCTCTTCTCTCTTCTTCTGCTTTCTTTTCTCTTTCTTCTCCCTCTGTAGCTATTACATTGATGTTGCAAATTTTCCTAAAGATTTGGAATCTTTAAGAAACAAACAGCCTCCTCTTTTTCAAGGAAGCACCTGCCTGAGATAAAATTACATCTAAAGAACTTAATTAAGACTCTTAGGAAAAAAACCCCAGAACACAGGATAATTATAGCTTCAGTAACAGAATTCATTCAAAACAAAGTCTCACGCAGTTGTAGCAGAATGAAAAGATTAAGTATCTGGTAGTAACTTACAGATAAGATACGTTGGAAAGAAAAGTAGTGAATGTTATGTCCCAAAAATAAAATAATCTGGTTAGGAGGTAATAGGAAATGAGCTTGTTATTTACAAAGATCCTAGTAGGAATTATCTGCCATGCATTTTAGGAAATTTTTTAGAGTTTTTCTTTTTTTACCCATACACACATATTAAATAATTTCATATATATTTGATGTAAACAAATATATTGCCTCCAACTTATGACTTTCTATTCAAGAACCAGATAACCTAATGATACCAAAAATATCTAAAGATGCTTCAAAAAAATTCTGCAATTTTTCTTAATTTTATAATTTATAATTGGTTTTAAATGTTTTCCTCACATTTCTGGATAGAATCACTCAGTGCTATTTGCAAGTTCTTTACAAGCTTAAAGTACAACAACACAGAAAAGCAAATAATACTCAGCATACTTGTAGATTTTACTGAAAAGGTCTCATGCTTCCTACTCAACAAGTTTTGCAGAGTTTATTTTTAATGTAATGTTGGCTAAACAATTTTACGTCTTGAACTACATAATTAACCACTGAAGACTAATATACTATTGTTATTAACCTGTGAATCTGTGTGAATGTGCTTAGGAGCATTTGCTCATATTCAGCATGCTAACCAAGCAAAAGGCTTGGAATAACAATGTCACTGTAATTATTATACTATTTATGTGATAATAATTATGTTGTTATTGTTACTGAAAGTAAATAAGAGAGTGTTACAGCTCTTTCCAAAACTTGTGATCTCTGGCTATTTAGAATCCGATGTTATTGGAGATAAAATCATCATAATATGAACATCAATATAATGTAAATTTTTATTAGATGGAAAAGGGATTATTTTGAAAGGAAAAAAAGGCATTTTTAGTAATGGAAGTCCACTCTTCTACTCATCAAAAATCTGTGTTTTGGGGGTTACCACATAGCCATACAAATGGAGCATGAAAGCAGGATAAAAATCAGAGGATCCAGCTAAGAAGTTACAAGGCTGATATAATTTTATTCGGTCTCATATGAGGCAAGAGATTTCTCCTTTTCTCTTTAGTCAGGAAAAGAGAATGGGAAAAATCTATTCACGTATTGGAAAAGGAGCTATCTCTTTACTAAAAGATTTCTGATAGTAGTATTTTTATTTCATATAACAAATTCAGAGCCCTGTTCAGGGACAGAAGGAAAATTACTCCCACCCTTAGGGTTTGAGGAGCTGATTTAGCTGCCATGGAAGACAGGGCAACTATATGAAACACTTTATTTTGTGCTGCAGTTTAGGAGTACAGCCATACTGTAATATTTCTAGACCAACATAGTCCTGTCAATATTCCTTCAGTCGTGTTACCGTAGTGAGTGGGCTTGTTGCCAATGCAGTCATCTCTGAATTCCTCGAAAGGCTTCCTGTCCTCTGGATGGGAAGATAATCTGCACTTGGATAATGTGATATTAACACCACTGCAGTTACAGGAAGAGCTGCAGAAAATAATATCCACAACACCATTCCTCATTTTTCTCTGGGCACCTTGCAGTAGACACCACCTTACATACCCCACTGTCATGGGTCTCCAGCTCCTCTTTGTGGATGACAACAGTGGCTGCAGCAGAAACTATTTGAGGACTTCCAGCATTTTGCCTCGGCACGCCTTCTGCTTACTCCTCTGAGTAACACTGGTAGCAATCCAGAGGCTGTGTTCAGCATTGAGTTTAATCATGGACATGCATTTTGCCTTACATGCAGTTTCTACAGCTCCAGAAGTCCCAAACACCAACACTTCCTTCTGAAATTGTGTAAATTCCTTGTGTGCAGCAGAGAAGAAAAGTAACCCTCTGCAATCATTTTGCTGTTAATAATTATGCTTTTCAGCAAATTCAGAAGGAGAATAAGTATACGCTCTCCGAGATATCTGCACACTCATGCCAAAAAAATCAGAATATCACTACACTAAATATTGTGTAAATTTTCTCAGAACCACAATTGCATATCCAAGCCCTTCAGAGAACATTTATGTATCAAATACATGTGTTTGCAATCATGAAGGCTGTTTTGTATATTCATTATCAAAAAGTAGTAACAAATTTCTCAAATGTATTCAGAGTATAATTTCCAGTCAAAGTTACTCAGGGTTCCTTTTTTAAATTTCTGTCCAGAAAGCACAAATCTGAGCTCATTTGTGACTTTCTTTTTCATGTGTTGCACTCTATAAGTCAGGATCTAGATTTCATCTGGTACAAGCCCAATGTTGCTAATGTCATTAGTTTCTGTCATGTAATTTCACATTCTGTTAAGAAGGAGAATTTGAAATTAGTGTATGAGCAAAAGCATTCAGAAATTAAAATTATTTTCTCAGCTGAAAAGGTCAAGTACTTGTAAACGTTTGTCAAAATTAGAGCAACATGAATGCACTGCAGTGGTAGCATTCCAGAAAGGTGCTGCATTTATTGCCAAAGTAGTGCTTGAGCCTCAATAGTGTGAAAAGATGTAGCAGCTTCTAAAAATCATAAAATAAAAAAGTATCTGTAGTCAACAATGTAACATAGGATTCAGGTATCCTGATAATAAAGTAATGAAAGTAAAGCTTTATTTGGAGTACATACTGAGGCATCAGAAAAGTTAAGGTGGCAAAAAGATTCTAGAAAATCTGAAAAAGGGTAATTCTACTCCAACAACAGATAAATAGTTAACTAGTACTGTCATCCCTACCTTATTATCCATACTATGAATATGTATTGAGAACAAATATTTGTTATATTTTTTCTTTGAGGTATTTTAAAATTTCTACTGCAGATATTCAAAATGATTGAAAAATCAATGTCATAGGTCTTTAATATGGAAATAATTTTATATCCTATGAGTAATACAGAAGAATCACATAGAATCCCAGAATATCCTGAGTTGGAAGGGATCCACAAGGATTATCCAGTCCAACTCCTGGCCCTGCACAGGACATCCCAAGAATCACACCGAGTATCTGACTACGTTGTCCAAACAATTGTTTAACTCTGTCAATTGTTTAGCTTCCCTGGGGAGCCTGTTCCAGCACCCAGCCACCCTGGGTGAAAGCCTTTTTCTGACATTCAACCTAAACCTGTCCTGACACAACTTCAGGCCATTCCCTTGCATTCTGTCACTGTTACCAGAGAGAAGAGATCAGTGCCTGCCCCTCCTCTTCCCCTCAGGAGGAAGCTGTAACTGCAGTGAGGTCTCCCCTCAGTCTCCTCCAGGCTGAACAGAACAAGTGACCTCAGCTGCTCCTTGTATGGCTTCCCCTCAAGGCCCTTCACCATCCTCATGGCCCTCCTTTGGCTGATCTCTAATTTAATATCTTTCTAATGTTACAGTGACCAAAATTGCACACAATATTCAAAATGAAGTGGCATCAGTGCAGAGCAAAGCAGGACAGTCACCACCCTCGTCCAGCTGGCGATGAAGGGACAATACAACAAAGTGATTTTTCCCAGATTAAAATTAAAGGAAGGAATGCTAGATCAGGAATCAGGAAATAATTTGTTTCTGCGTTTAAATCAGTAGATTAAATGAAAAACAACTTCTCCTCTTGAAATTAGAATTGTTGATATGGCATATAATTGTGGTCAGGAGTTTTATGTAACAGTTTATATTTCCTACTCATGTATTAATTGATAAAATTAAAATTTTATTAATTTTAAAATTACTCTCCCTAAATCTCTTAATTACTTAAATTATTCTCTCTTTCGTCTCTTTTAAAATTACTTTCATTAAGTGGTGAAGCATAGCAATAAGTTTCAGTATCTTGCTTCAGCTGGTTACCTACTGACTAATAACTAAATGTTTCTCTTTTTGTTTAAACTTTAACTGTACAATTTTTGTTGATTCAACTACTGCAGATATTTAACATATTACAATTTATGCTTTTCTCTGAAATAAATGTCTTTGGCCAGTGTCAGAAATCAGGCAAATAAAATAACTGGCTTTCCCCACTTATGAATAGCTAAGCATTTCTACTGTCAAATTTTGAGATGCTGAAACACCGCAGAGACTATATTTCTGAAACCAGTACCCTACATTTTTTTCACATTACAAACAGAGTAAAAAGGGGTCTTAACCCATGTGTTGAAAAGTAGTGATCTTTTCACTGTCATACTGAACATTTATTTAATGTAGGAAATTTGTGATGCTCATACAAGCAGCACAAATATTAGGAAATACTCTAACTGAACTTGTTTTCATTGAAAACCAGATATTACATGGAGAAGCGCTGAGGAAGGAGACAGTCCCCTTTTGTATCTGTAGAAATTTTAAGTTTTGGAAGCATGAGAATTGTTAGTGTTTCATTCTTCTTTATTTCTTTTGAATAAAGAGATTCCTCTTCTTCTGATGTCATTTTGTTTTTAGCTGCTGCTACACACAGACTTAGCACATTTTAGAACTTAGTAACTGTCCACTTGGATGGTGACTGGTCCTGGAGTCAAATGCCTAAACCAAAGGTCTGAACTCCTCAAGCACTGCTCTGATTTTCTTCCAGGAATGGGACACCTACCACTTCTCTGGGCAGCCTGTTCCAGTGCCCCACCACTCTCACTGTAAAGAATTTCTTCCTAACATCTAAAGTAAATGTGTCCTCCTTCAGTTTGAAACCATTCTCCCCTCACTCTTACATGTCCTTATAAAAAGTGACCCTCTGGCTTATTTCTAGGCTCCTCTTAAGGACTGGAAGGCCACAGTGAGGTTTCCCCAGAGCTTCTTCTTCTCCAAGTGGAACCACCCCACCCAGCTCTCTCAGCTCATCCTCACAGGAGAGGTGCTCCAGCCCTGAGATCACCTTCACAGCCTCCTCTGCACTGGCTCCAGCAGGTCCACATCCTTCTTGTGCTGGGAACCCCAGAGCTGGACACAGCACTGCAGGTGGGGTCTCATGGGAGGGGGTAGAGGAGAGAATCAGCTTCCTTGACCTGCTGGCCACACTTCTTGTGACTCAGACCAGGATGTGCTTGGCTTTTTGGGCTGTATCATTTTTGTCATGTCAGTATTCATGCCTCTGGGACAGTCATCCTCAGATGGGACAGTTCTGCAGTTAAAACATTCATTTAGGAAATTAAAGACTTCAAAGCCCCTCAGCTATTGCAAATTCCAAGTTACACACAGACCTGGTCCCAGCTCCAGGTTTTCTTTTTGAATTATACCATCAACATTTGTGAGATTAAATGGAATGCAATAATCATGAGGAAGCAATTTCCATAAATATTGATTATTATCCTTCTTATTTTATCTGGTACAAAATTAGAATCAAAATAGAAATAATTTGAGTGCTTTTCTTTAAATACAGTGTTTAAGGTCCATGTACTCAAGTTGTAGGAACCTACACTCCTGCCATTTCAATAAGTCTTAGGTGTGTTGCTCACGCTATTAGAAGTACCAAGTTGTTAGCACATAAATCTTAGCATAACATGATGCCCTTGAGAACTGAAATATAAGTTGTCTTTACCTTACACATTCTTGAATAGTCAGGTTTCTATTTTAATTCTTCTGTGACTGATAGAATATTAGTAATGCTTAATGTTGAAATTATGTGATCTACCAGCTGCAAACAGGTAATTTTGTTCAAATAATAAATGGATTGAAGTTAATTGAACTATAGAAGTAACAATAATATAAGGTATTTGTTCAACAGTAGCTCCATTTATATTTTATTTTTATAGCAAATTCACCCAAACTATTTTCATTCATTTGCTCTCCAAATTAATTGCCAGTAAAGACTTCTGCTTCCAATAAACCACATGAAGAAAGACTTTACCCATAAACTAAATACTGTTGAATAATGCTATATTTTTAGTTATCTGACTGCTATAAATGGTAGTAAATTTATGGAGGATACATTACATCAGATTTTTAAGTTAGAGAGAGTATGACATAAGAAATTGTTTTAAATGTTAAATCAGAAATTGCTCCACCTCTCTTTTTGGTTAAGCAGAGTAATAATTCATTCAGACTTTTTCTGTATTACTCTGGAACCAAATGTGTTTCACTTTTATATAGCTATTTCTCACAAGTTTTTCTTATTCACTGCTCATCTTTTGTCAGTAATTCCCTTAAAATCTGAAGATATTTTTTCTCAATATGCAGGTGTATTTTCCTAGTAAAAGAAGAGAGAAAAGGAAAACTATAAAAAAGTATAATTCTTTCCTATTTCATTCTCTTCCAGCTAGTAGCAAGTAGGTGTTTATATTCATTTATAGTAAATTGATATAATTGTTTTGCTGCCAGTTTTGTTGTGCTTTGATTTGCCAGGTGGGTACAGCTCCTTAACTTTTAAAGGCAGAAATATTATCTTTGGATATATTTGCAGAATATTTGGAAAAGCATTATTACTGAGGATGTGTTTATCATTCTTGAAAAACACATGTAGAAAAGTTTTGGCATAGAAGAAAAGCCTTACACTCATTTCATACTTCACCTAAGTGAAAAAGACAGTGAAGAGCAACCTACTTGAGAATAAAAGCTTTGAAAAATGAATCCTGTTTTTCTCCATTTTTAATGTTTCCAAGTTATTTAGTTCATCTTCAATTAGAACACACACTGCATGGCCATGAGTAGGCCTGGATTCAACACAGGATTTATAATGAAGCATTCTTTATTGCCAGAATATCCTGGAAATCTTAGACCATCTGGTTTCACAACATACTTGTAGCTGATTATCTGCTTAAGAATTAATTAGGAACACATGTTAAACTGTTGTGATAGCAAAATTGTTGACATTGTTCTTACATGTGTTTTGAAAAGCAACCATTTTCCAAATCATCCAAAACAGGATGATGTAATGAAATAAAAGGCAGATCTACTAGGAATAAAATGTGTGTTCCTTGGCCAGGAATGATACCTAAAAGCATTATATTGTATTTTTCAGTGTCTGAGTATAAAAATATGACACAGATGAAGCTCCTTCCCATATCAGTGTATCTCTCTCCTTCATATAAAAGATAAGTGTAGCTTAAAATTGGGAGCAAAACCAAAACACCACAATGCAAAGTAGGAAACACAATGAGATCCAGATGGTTAAGGATAACTGAAATATATATTCATTTTCTCATCAGAGTTAGTTGTCTTTTAATTTTTAAGTAGAATATATGCTTGTGGAATTTATAGTTAAATAATTGCCCATACAAAACACCAAATATGGAATTTTCTAAAAATGGTATCTTGACTCAAAAGTCACTTGTTCTTTCACTTTGTTTTTAAAACAAAGACTATCCATAGCTTATGTGAGTACAAACAACAAATTATTGTGACAAAATAAGTTATTGCACATCAGATGGGTGACTGCCACACACTACTTGTTTTCTCTGAGTCACTGAGAAACAAAATCCCTAAGCAGCTTCAGTTATCACTAGAGATTTGGGGGGGAGGTTATGTATATTTATAAGAAAATAGCTCAATTAGAATGAAATATCTTGAAATTGTAAGAAGCAGCAAATATTTAAACTAGCTGACCTCCAAATCTTTTTGTCAAACTGTGAATAGAATCAGTCATATGATAATATTTTTTTAAATTAAGGCATTAATAAAAGGAAAAATAATGTTTTCTATCACTGATACTAACTTTGCTCAACAGAAAAATAGGCAACATTCAAAGCAGTTTTCACTTCTATTATTTAATAAAAACATTTTTTTTCTAATAGTGCTTTGAAATCTGGTGTTTTGCCTTTTAGACTCTTTAGTCCATTTCATCTTGTAGGAATTAAACACTTTAAATTTGTGATTATATAAATAACCACAAATGAAAGGCTTTTAGGCCCTAGTTTATGCAAGTGTTTGTTAATGTATTCTTAAGTCTCTGTGTACAATACCGAGCCAGAAGGCGGTGTGGCAACTTCTCTTTGCAAAGCTGGATAATTTCTGTAAAATGCTAACTCTTGTGAAGTATACCTCACTGTGCTGAAGGTATAATTGTTTTTCCCTGAGCAGCCTGGGATAACAGAATGGCTATTTTCCAGTTTACATAAGTCTATCTCATACCCTCTTCTCACTTCATTGGATGCAGTATTAGTGCCTGACACCACTATAATATCCTTTAAACATCGAGAGAAGCAGAAAATGTTACAACTCACGCCAAGAACTTTAACTACTATTGAAATGAGTGAGAAGAAAAATGCTGGCATGTTTTAGCAGCTGAATGTAGAGGATAACACAAAACACAGAAAAACAGAAAACCTAGTCTTTTACAGAATTTGTAATTCATCCTCACTTGTGGTTCCAACTTGAGTAGCATTTACAGCTCTGAAGATTAAATGCAATCGGTAAAGAAATTTTCAACTGCTATAGATATTAATTAGTTAAGGACTACAGAAAGCAAAGGAAATATCACAGTAACATACATGCGTATGTGTATATATATAAAAACATACATGTATATATATGTATACATATATATATACAAGTATACAATTTCTTATAAACTCAATAGGGATTTATACATTTTAAAAAGTATAAAATCTAATACATTTTATACATATGCATACATACATATACATGTGTATACATACAAATATTATACATATACATTATCTATCTTATCTGATTAGTTATATGAACCATAACAGTCTCAGTTACATCAACCTAAATCTACTTAATTTCCCTACTCAAGCAAGTCTAAAGCATCCTAAAACATTTTATCAAATCCTTCCCTGTGCCTAATCTTCCTCTAGCAGTGGAAAGATGTCACACTTTCCTAACTATGTTACTATACATAAAGCTACACAGTTTTCCAGGTATTGACTTTAGTTGTGATATGTAGCAAGACTTAAACAGCCAAAATCTACATAGATTATGTTTCTCAGGTAAGGAATAAATTCCAATCTGGTCAAATATAATACAGGATTAAAAAGATGAAAATTACTAAATATGATGTGGACAGATGGAGACAGATCTATCTGCCAAAGATATACAGGAACACCTGCATGAATAGACTTGTTATTAGAAAAAGAAAAAAAATACACTTAAGAAATCTGATGTCTTATAGGCTTACACAATTGTCTAAATAAAAAGGATTTGCTATTTTAAATGGATCTATGAATGACCATCAGTATTAACTGTCTTTTTGCTGACATTTTTACTGTCTTTTTACTGACATGCTGACTTTTTTTTTCTTGTTCTCTCTCCAGAAATAAAAGTAATAATATCATGTAGCATATGTCAAGGATTCAATTTAGAAGAATTTCTCCAGTTGATTTGTCATAATAAGATATTAATGTTCTCACTGAAAAAGCTGGATAGAGAACAAGAAAAAAGATGTGGTGAAGTCACACTTCAGTCTTTGTAAGTCCATTATCATAAATCAGTACTTCTTTCACCAGTGCCCATCAAGTGAAGTCATTTCAATCTCAAGTGCAGATGAAGGAATTTCTCTTCTTTCAACTGCTATTATGCAGCTTATCATAATGATTATTGTTGAAAGATACTATAATTATAAAGATTAATTAGTAGGCAGAACAATAGAACCACATATCCTACATTAACAATATATCAGGTTCCAAGAATGAAGCTTTCAAATACAGCAAATCATGATGTTTGATAGGTCAGACAAGAATATGAAAATGTATTGTTTGTTATTACAAAGCCTTTGTGCTGATATATAAAAAGGGCAATGAGTCATCTTCAGTCTCTGCATAAGGACATCTTTTTATGTTTGTAAAAACTCTTTAATTAAGTAAGGACCCATCAAAAACCAAATTAGGAACAATTAACACTCGTTACTGCTAAAAAGAAATAAAAGAAAGAAACATATTTGGCAGCATGTAAACTCTTACTGAGGTGTTTTACTTGAAATGAGGGCACATCATAATGCTTTATTGTGAAAGTATTCAAAACTCCTGAATTATAGATTTTTTTAAAATAAATTAATCATTATTCAAGCAGAGAGAAGAAGTTCTTATCAAGTACAGCTGAAGATATGCTATGTGCTATGTCACTGTTTATTAGAAACAGATATTTCCTAAGCAAGCTAAAACTCCTGGAAATACTGAGCAATACAGTCACAATTACAATCAGAGATCAGGTATGAGTCTGAGCATGTCTTTCCTGTTCTTTGTTAATATCAACTCAAAAGAACAGCTGAATAGTGACAGTATGTTGCATTTCTACTAGTTTTTTCATAAATGTATTTTACGAATGTAAAATGTATTACCCATCAATGTATTGATGCATTACCCATCAAAATATTTGCTATATAAACTCAAAAGGTACATACACAAATAAAATTACTTCTACATGTCCTCTGTAGCAATTTTTTCACATTTGCATATGCTTCTCAGCTACCTGGCATGATCAGCATATTGATTTTGAGAAGATAATAAACAGTAATGAGGAGTAAGAACACTGAATTTCTTATAAAAATTATTTTACAATCCAGAAACAAAATGGGATTCCTCACAATTTCAGATATCTTCTTGTGAGGACCTAGCAATGAAAGATGGCAAGGGAACTTGGTGATAAAGTAAAACACTGAAAATGGATTTTATATCATAGAGGGTTCTGTAGCAAGAAAAAACCACAGAAGACTACAGTTAAGAGCCAGACAAGATTATGATTGATAGAAATGATTAATAATTTAATAGATGGTTTTGTCACAGTTTCATGCAAGTGATCCCTGATATTTCTGATTATAATTTCATTTTCTCTTCCAGATACCATCCATTTTCTTTGCCACTTACTGGGCTTCGTATCCAATACTGGATATTCAGTGAAATAAAGAAACTTTTTAAATAATTAGCACTATTGAGAATATTTAACTCTGAAATCTATTTTATGTTGTAAACTGTTATATTTTATCAAAGGATGCATTTACACCTCCTGCATATTTTACAGAACGATATGTCCTGTAAAGTACACATTTATGACTTAAGAGCTTTCATCTGCAGGGCCCTGGTCTGTCAGTTTTTCTAAAGTATTTCTTGAAGTTTTTGTATTCTAAACTTAATACGACTATCCAAATAAATTAATATTTATAGAAGGTTCTTATCTTCTTTAACTTTCCTAACGAACTACTGAAGTTTGAGGGTGTTTTAAACCTATCTTCAGTTAACCAGTGATACAAGTCCAAGAATAGATGATAGCTATCTACATTTTATAATCTTTTCCCAGGAGTTCTAGACATACTCACTTCAAAGTTCCAGAACTGCAATTCATTCATTCCCAAAGCAAGCTAACAAGGAGACTGAGGAGTCTTCCATGTGTAGCATGACATCCTTTACCTGTATATATTCATTTAAGATCAAGTATTTATACAGAAATTGAACAAAATGTTAGAACTGCTGCTTCCTGAGAAGCTCAAATAAAAAAGTTCAATTACAATATGAAATACAGAAATTTGAAGTAGTTACTGAGTTCCTCAAAAACATATCTAATACTATCTTCCAACCTCCACCATCACAAAATTCATGTTAAATGAAGCTGAGCCTGAAGGCAACTGTAACTTCTCTCTTACCTTAGAGGCTTGGTTTGACAGTGACAGTTGACTGTCACTGCATCAAAATCTTCAGAGAGTTTGCAAATGAGATACATTTCCCTGCTAAAAGCATCTGTGAAGGCAACAATAAATTAGTCATTCTTCAAGCGGATGGAGGGAAACAGAGCAATTAAAGGTAGTCTCACTCACTTGCAATTAAGCGTAGTCTCACAATTTCAATGATAAGAAAATAAATAAGAATTATAATTGCGTTAATGCTAAAAATAGTTAACCTCCTTAACTGTTTAGTTTCTGGATTGGATAGATTAACTGCTCAGATACAGTTACAGTTCAGTTGCAGTTTTAAGCTTATAGTATTTATGCTATTTTCTTTATGAAGACAAGAAATCAGAAAAATAGGACAGAAGGAGCAGAAAACTGCAGAAAGGGGTCAGAATGCTTCATTTTAGAACAGTAAATGCATTTGTAGATAATTAGTCTTCTAATACTCTTTCTCTTCATATTATGCTTCTGTACAAACCATATCCAATGCTTAGTTTAAAAGGAAATTGAGTATATCATGTTTTTGTGTTGCAGCTTCCAGAAGACATTTATTCTACTTGCGCTAAGTGAATTTCTACTCAGACTAAGAGTGCACTTTGGCGTCATGAGTTCATATAAATGCCTAAGCAGCAGATGACTAGCTTTTCCAAGACTAGAAAAAAAAAGACTTGTTTGTGTTTGAGACAAACCAAACTACCATGGAAGCCTCCTATCCTAGGTTTTTAATAATAATTTCTTGACACTAGCATGGGATTTCAATAAACCTGTATTATAAATAACCAGTTTTAGCATTTCTCAGAGGGAATTAATTTCTGGCTTCAGTCAGAGAGTTTGAATGGAAGAAACATGTCTGAATGTATTCAGAAAGTTGTCAATCAGATAAATTTTGACAAAGTGTAAGGTTTAAAATTACATCATATATTTATGTACATTAAATCATCAGTATTTTAGAGCTAGAAATACTTCTGTGTCAGCTGTCAAGGTCTATTCTGAAGTTTAGACAAGAGATAACTGAGGAGCAGAAACACATCTCCAGTGGAACTGTTTTATTTCACTGTCTAAATTCAAAACATGTTTGCAGTGAGCCTGTAGGGGAAGGGACCCAGGTGTACATGCAGTATAAAATATGGTGACATTTTCTTCTCTCCCTTAAAATTTTTGCATTAGTTTACAATAAGGACTCCTCAAAAGGTTACAGATGAGGGTAGTTTCACATTCAGGATGATCTCTATAACATTAACATTTTTGTTGCCAGACACAACTCTGTCAGTATATAATTGTGTTGAATTAAATTTATTTAATGTACTCAAAAAAACCCCAAAAAACAAACAAACAAGCAAAAAAAAAAAATCCATCCATACAAACAAGAAGAAAAAACAAAAGCACTTAAAGATATTGAAAGTCCATTAAATTTTTCAAAATTGTCTTTGGCAGGCAATATTAGCACATTCCTTTCTTGGGAAACTCAATATATGCTGTGAAGACCCCTAAAAGGATAATGAACCTGAATCCTGGAGATATTTTTTTGTGGCCTGTACCTTTCTTGGTACCTTTCCTTACATTTCACACAATGTTTTGGCCATAGATATCCATACACTTTTCACCTAGTTCCTAGAAAATTGTACTGCATTGTGTGTGTAAGTATATGAAGTACATGAAATATATATATGCCTAATGAAAATACAAACCACCATTGGACCACCATGTCCATATTTGTACCCTGTACTCATTCTTCCTACTCATTCCCTTTACTTCTAGTTTTTGTCTCCAAGACACCCAGCACAGTTGGTTGATATAGTTATAAAATCTAAGAGGAATCAACAGGATGAAAGATTACATTCCACTACCTTTTCAAGCAACCGGTTCATACAATCTGATTTTACATGTATAAAGATATAGGAGGGAAAAATAAAACAAACACTCCTGATTCTTAGTGGATTTTTAGGTCCCAACTACCTGGACAAATCAGCTACATCAGGTAATCTACCAACAAAATTTAATTTTCTAAACCATTATGCATTTTAATAGTTAAAAGGAAGATAAAATATTCTTTTTCATTGTGTTGGTCTGACCTTGGCTGGATCCCAGGTAACTGGCACAACAATAATAAGCCACTCTATTATTCCCTTTTCTAAACTGGGCAGGGAAGAGAAAACATAACAAAAGACTCCAGGGTGGAGCTAAGGACAGGGTGGGATCACTCACTGGTTGGGCAAAACAGACTCAGATCAGCGAATTTGATTTATTATTAAAAAATCATGAAAGGGTAAAAATAAGTTAAAAAAAAAAACAACCAAAAACTTAAAGCACTTTTCTTCCACCTCTCTGTTCTTTCCAGGCTCAGTGTTGTTAGCATAGGAAGAAACACACAGTCACGGAATGATTGCATGCGGTGCTTTATTGGAGAGCTCTGGGAGCCAAGGGGTCCGAGGACCCAAATCTTGACTCCACCAGAGATTTGGAATAGACACAGTTTTATACTTTCTTATAACATAAGTATACATGTTAAACATTAAACCCCATTGTTCTATCGATTCTACCCAAGCATGAATTTAGAACAATCGATTTTTAGGATTCGTGTTTAAGATTTTCATGATTCATATTTAAGACAATAATCATATTTAGTTACCAGATACTTACAATTAACAATAAGGTAATTTATCAATGAATATGATATAGGTACAGGTTCACCTTGAGTTACTAAAGAACATGTAACTTTATTTTTAGGGCCTAAGTATTATATGCATTCCCCCTCCCCCTGATTACCTAGGCAAGTTATACTTGGTTTGATTAAACAATAGCATGAAAATCATACCTGGTTACAGTAAAGCTAGATCTTACTCCTATGCCTTTAGAAATCATTTTAACCCTATCCTATCATATCATATCCTATGATACATTGACAGAGCTGCATCACCATGGTCCTCCCCACAGGCTGCAGGGGAATCTCTGCTCTGGCATCTGTGGCACCGCTTCCACCTCCTTCTTCACTGACCTTGGTGTTTGCAGAGCTGTTTCCTTCACATATTCTCACTCCTCTCTCCTGGCTGCTGTTGTGCAGCATTTTTTCCCCTTCTTAAATACATTTCTCACAGGCTCCACCACCATCAGTGCCAGGCTCAGCCTCGGCCAGTTACAGGTTCCTCTTGGTGCTGGCTGGTGTTGTCTCTATTGAACACAGTAGAAGCTTCTGACATTTTCTCCTGGAAACTACCCCTGTAGGTCCCACTGCTGCCAAAACTTTGCCATGCAAAGTTCGTGTAAACAGACCATAAAATTGCCATCATAACTGCACAAGGCAGTGGTTTGCTGGACACAGATACTTGCTAGCCTGAGAGAAAACACTAATGGGAATGAAGAATCTGTGGGACTCTAGTCCTCTTCAGGGAAAGACAGTTAAGTATAATCAATTCAATAAAAGCTGTTCTCATATGGACGTAAATTGAGTGAAATTTGTCAATTAAACAGACAAACTGTGCCTTGAAGAACCTAAACAAAGAGAAACTAAATCAGGTCCACTGAAATATTCTCATCAGCCTCCCTAAATAGATGACTAGGATAATTAATTTCATTTTATCTACCGACTTTGTTAAGAAGTATCCTTTATTACATTGTGCACTAGCAATAAAGCTGTCTGTGCTACCAATCTAACAAATTCATTTCTTTCAAGGCTTTCACTTTTCTCTGGTCAGAGTTAAAAATAATGTGGGAGATCATCCTCAGCACTTTCCATTATAACTGCCCAATCTGAAAGAGCATTAATCTGCTGTTAATATTGACCTGCTCTAGTCACAAATTAAAAAAATAAAGCCCTTAAATGAGACAATGGACAGCGGATTTTTAGGAAATTCCTAAGTCCTTGTGACCATCATTCCATAGCATAATGATTGTCTGTTAGAAGCTGAAATAAAATTCCGACTGCCATCACAGAACCCCCATAAATCAGACTCCTGAGTTTCAGAGTAGGAGAAATTGCAGAGAGGTCCTCGGTGAACTGACATATCTATATTGCACAGTATTATAAAATGCTATAGAACAATGGCTCTGCACAGCCTGCCTGGAACACGAGTGTTCATGAATATTTGTTTTCATTTTCAAATGCCAGTTTTGAGAGACCTATTACATAGTGTAGCAATCATCTAGAATGTCTGAGTGATTCTTTCTTTAAAAGTAAATGTGGTGACTTACACAGCTGGCAAGAAACTTTAGGCCTGCCCAGTAAAAAACAAAAAAAAATCCCTTGAGGCTGTGAGATTGCAAGAAATCCTCAATATGCAGTGTAAAGCTAATACTTTGTTACAGCCAACTCTCCTCTCAATCTTTCTTCTTCACAGAACTAAATGGCTGAGTTCCAAATACAATCAATTATTTTACTATATCAGCCACTGACTACGCTCAGATGTTATCAACTCTTTGCAAAGAAACCTGCAAGTGGAAAAGAGGCAGATTTCTAAAGAAACAGAGAAGATGTCGGTAACATCAGAGATAGATAATGTCCTTGGACATATGTGCTCAACTATAAACCTGTACAATATGTGAACCTTTGGAAATTCTTTACATTGCAAAAAAATCCACTGAATGTTAATGAAAGGATATTTTGGGGAGGCCTGGAGAGAAACAGGGTCTGAATTCTTTCAAAAATGTTGGCAAATTCTAATGAAAGCTTTCTAAACTTGTGGAAACTTTGACATTTCCCAATATCACCATTGATCACATTGACATTGAAGCAATCCTGAAATGAACGCAACAATTAACATTGCTTTAATCACTATTATAAACCTCCTGAGAGCAGTCACTGCAATAAAATTGGCATATTAAATATATGAAAAAATAATTGCAGGTGCAACTAAACATGACTAATGATCAGACAACAGCTTCCACATGAAAAGAATATTAAATAGTTTTGCACAGTTGTGGGAGCCAAGATTGTCAACATATTGGCTTGTTTGTTAGAATAGGGCACAGGGCAGGAGGATGGAGAATCTCCATTAAAAAAATACTATTTGTGTGCTGTTTCATAAAGCTTTCCACACATGTTTAAAACAGGTGTTTGCAAACTTTGCTGGATCACAAAATATATGGAATGACAGAGCCTGATAGGGATCACATGATACTCTCTGTGGCAGTTTTCTTATGAACTTTAATATACTACACAATTTCCTTTATGGAAATGAAGAGCTGATAGACTTCTGTTGGAGGTTATATTGTAGATAATGGCATCTAATCTTCAGGATTGAAGACAATGCTGTAAGGTTGCTATTTTCAGACTTGGACTTAAAGGTTAGAGAATCACAGAATGGCTTGGGTTGCAAGAGACCCAAACCCTGCCATGGCCAGGGATACCTTTCACTAGAGCAGGTTGCTCAGGGCCCCATCTAACCCAACCTCGAACATTTCCGGAGTTGGGACAGCCATAACTTATCTGGGAAACCTGTTCCAGTGCCTCACCATCCTCACAGTAAAGAAGTTTTTCCTAATATCTAACCTAAAGAGTTTTTACTAATATCTAACCTAAAGATGACATCTTGCAGTTAAAAGCCATTCCCACTTGTGCTGTCCTTCGTGCTCATGTACATAGTCTCTCTCCATCTGTCTCTTATGTTTCCTTTAGGTCTTGGAATGCCACAATAAAGTCACCCTGAAGCCTCCTCTTCTCCAGGCTGAACAATCCAAATTCTTTTAACCTTTGTATATGTGTCTGATTATCTTTTTTTCTATATAAAACGATGTGAAACAAAGAAGAAAGGTAAACATTTCTGCCAAAGGGTAAATGAAAAATCATAAGTTGTAAAGTTTTTTTTTCTTCTTTAGTGTAGTTTTAGGATGAAAGAGAAATTGTTTTATAATAATCTCAAAAATGGTTTCAACAAAACCAAAAATATTTGTAGAAGTAATTATTGTCTTTTGTTCTCAATTTTTAGTTCATGAAGAATCAAATATCTGATACATTGTTTTTCAATAATTTTGTACAGCTATTTTTTAGAATGCTCAATGTGTTCCAATATACACAGCAATGCAAACACGTTGCACTGAGCTTTCTTCCAGGCATGACTTCAAAATATTTATGAAGCTCCTTAGGCAGATATTACTTTTAATTAACATCAGTATGTGGAAAACTTATCAAGGTACGTGATAAATGCTTTATGTGTCTGTCATTAATGATATATAAGTAAGTTTTACAACTAAAAATAATTGTATATACTTATATTGTTATGTGTGAATACAAAATTCTTGTTAAACTTAAGGAGGCAAACATGTCAGCACTATTTTGAAGTTCTCTATTTTAACATCTCAACGAGGAGCAACTCACTCAGAGCACCTAATTCCTGATTTTAAAACTGAAATTCATGCTTTCATTCCATCTTACCCCTGGTCTTCCTAACCACTGCCATTCTGATTTCATTCTTGAACACAAAAGCAGATTTGAATAATTTATATTTGGAATTTTGACTGAACACATTCAGTTGTATCCCTGTCTTTAGGCTACTAATATGTAAAAGGGTAAAATTAGATACACAACATAATTTCATGCTGACAAACTCTTACATTCCATAGGCCTTAAAAATTATACAGTATTGATAAAGGAGACTTGGGATATGGTTGTTTATTTCCTTTCACTGTCCTCCTCTTTTTTCTCCCTACACCACTTCTGGAAGTATGAAGTCTCTTAATTAAACTTAACATTTTTATAAAGTTTTGTCAAGATCAAAGGGGCAAAACTGGGACTTTTAAAGTAATATGGAAGCAAGCCAAATTGACATTATTGTTTTATTGCTAATTATAGTCCTAAATTCCTTACCTTATAGATCTATTCATAACCTCATGTAATTTTCAATAATAATCTGCATTTATAGATTCCATTGGCAGTGAACCTGGACTAGTTTTAGTCACTTTGTAGGAAGTAACAGGGATATGAGAAGTTACAACAAAAATATTTCCGTGGCAGAGATATAGACTAAATTCTATATTTTATGGACTCTTACAAGTGAAAATAAATGTAAATAGAGAACATAGAGCTAAAATACAGATTAAAATTCTAATTTAGCTTCATATTTACACTGTAAATTACCAAATTCAGATTTTATTTACTCAAATGTGCTTTCAGGTAATGTTATATGGGATCGACAGTGTATATATTAATGATTTTTTCAGACACACTGCAAAAGTGACTACATTTCCTGTTCCACCACCTCTTTATGCTCTCAGTCACATATTTTGAGATATCAATCCTTTTCATTGAAAAGCTGTGTACTTTGTAAAAGGAAGAAATGTTGCATTTAGAGGACTAGGATAAAGCAAGTGCTTAAGTAAAAAGGAAACATACACATATATACATATGAATACAAATGGAAATGGAAAAAATTAATGTTAAGAAAAAAGATTGGTTTAAATCCTTGGCTGTGGGACAACTTGCTTAGTCAAAAATCTAGAAACGTATATCATTTAAAAGTTTAGTTGACTAGTGTGAAGCAGAAGGAGTTTTTCTGTTGTTTGGTTAGTGTTTTGTTCAAGGTATTGTCAAATTCCTCTGGAAAGGTGAATTATTAGGTCAGATTGGTACTTCTGGAAAGAAGGGTTCTCTTTCTTCTTTTGAGGATAGCTGCACATCTTGATGAGGGAAATTTCAGAGACACAGGACTCTCATAAGAATAAACAACACATACAAAGGAGCTGCAATTCTGAAACTCATAGTGAGACAGATTTTGGAGAAAACCAATAGACAGGACTGAGAAGTGATGTACAGGAAATTTCTAAAGTGTTGAGCTAAAATTCTTGCCACTGAAGAAGTCAAGGCTGGCTGAAACCAAGTTTGAAAACAAGGACCTCTTATAAAAGAGTATAGTAAGTAATGGGTAAGTTACTTACAAACTGGTTCTTTCTCTCTGTCTCTAGCCAGATTACTTAAAATTGAAAACATTAATTATTAGAATATGTTTTATAGTAAAAGTTCTATTTGATTTGTGGCCCTATTTTCCTACATAGTTCTTTCTGCAATTACTTCCATTACTATGGGTGTTGGCAAACTCTGACAGAAGTGTACATTTGTAGGTGGAGAGATTTTTCCTTCTTTACTGCTGAGTGTTTTGATCACTTTCTTTTCTTTTTAGCCTTGACTTTTATTAACATGCCAGCTAGCAAATACTTAAAACTAAGCGGAGGAATTAATTTTTTTCTTTTTACTAATGTGATCATCTATGTGACAAATTTATATGACATTTATATAGTATTTAATGAATGGCCATAAAATCATATTCCACAGCTTTGTTATAATTATGACTTTTCAATTTATTGGATTTGAATCAGTGATTATATCAAAGAAGAGATTTTTTTTTCTTAGTTAATAATGTCTCTTTCATAAACTAGCATTGATATTTTTAATAAAATATATATATAACCCTATACCAATAATGTTATGAAACAGAAAGTTTAATCAGGCTCGCATAAAATAGGTATCAATTTCACTAAACGAATGAAATAAGCCAAGGAAGGATCCACACCTAGGACCAATTTTCTTCCTTTGATATAAGCAACCATTACAGGCTAAACAGTATCTGATGTATTTGTTTTATCAAAAATATTTTTCCTTTTCTTTTTACATTTCTCTTTTCTTTTTTTTTTGCACCAAGATTTTCCTGTCAGAAGTATCATCTGGTCATATGATGAAAACAAGGTAAAGAATTACACGTGTAATTGCTACCAAGAGAGAAGATGTTCATTTACAACCCATAACAATTATGTAGATAGACTGTAGGCATAATAAACAGCCACAGGAGGGAGGGAGAGACAAACAATTACTCTAATGGAGAGGGAGATGTTGTGATTAACATTAAATGCTACCCACAGTGAGAGATTTGCAGTAAGAGTGACATACATGACAACTATATAGGACACACTTGCCTTCTGGGGAGGGAAAACAGGGAGAATAAGAAATAGGGTATTCTACATCAGTGGAAGCAATTCCCTATATTTATGAAGTTGTAAGAGTATATTTGCTTTCCACCAAAGCCAGAGCAATTTCATTTTCTTGAAATTTCCTTTTTAGTGTCATTTTCAGATCAGAAATAGAACTATCTGACACTGAAAATAATAATTGGAAAGAGAGAGAAAGAGGAATGGAGAAAAGCAGAAGAAAATCCAGCACTAGAACTCCTGGTTAGGCACATTGGTTTCAGCTACTCATTACAGATCATACCAGAAAGTAAAAGCCCATCATTTTGTCATTAATCTGTAGACACAGACATATTTTTCCATGGAAGTGTTTTCAATAACTGGCATATTATTATCATTCCAGGTAGAACACAGTTGCTCTTAGAGTGAGGTTAAATAATGAGCATGCAATTAGGAAGGAAATCCTGATCTATTTGCAAGTGCTTATAATTGTAGGCATTTCACATCAAATTCCTGGACATTAAGACACTAAATAAATGCAAGATTAAGACAATGTACTTATTTAAACAGGAAATATATTCAGCTAGGATGCATATATTATAGCTTTATTTATACATTTTAATGCAATTATGCACAAGTTCACAAATGTGGCAAGTAATCCATAACGGAAGACAAAGCTGTCTTCCTCTACATAATAATTCACTGTAAGAAGTTAGTGAAGTTTTTAAAAAATGTATGCTTGAAGTACTCTTCAGGTAAAACCGTTGTCATTTAAAGCAAGAAAAGTCTTCTTTGTAATACAGTTAACCCAGTGTTGTAGCTGATCTTCCTCACATCTAATCACTAATTAATTTGAATTAAATATGCACTAGCCACAGCATTCAAAGCTAACTTGGAAATTAAGACAAAGGTTTTGGAACTAGATTTTCATTATCCTGAAAATGACACCCATATCTAAGACTAAAAATGCAAATATAGGAACATGTAACACAGTTAACAGTACTTAACCATTATCATTTGATCAGGATTTGACTTGTGTTGATGATGGATTCCCATTTCAAGTGCTAATTTATCAAAAGTCTTCTAGCTTTATTTCTGTGTCTCTGGATGGGAATAAAAATCTTGCCTTCAAACAAAATAAAGTCTTTAGACTGGTAAAAACAAATTTGGAAAAATAAGGGGCATTAAAAGTGTAAGGAAATAGAGATATTTATTGTCCTATTCTAATCTTCAACTATTGGACTTGAATTGATTAAGATGACTTCCCTGGGCTCATTGAATTGCTGATGTTGAGAAAAAGAGAAAATTTCAAAGGCAGATCAGAAATGAATGCTACCTTAGACTGAGTCATTTAACATTTCTTTCACTTCTGTGAGAACCCTAAAAGTCCTAGATAATGAACCTGGATGGTTCTCTCACTGTCCTCTTCTAAATCTGCAGGGTGCTTTTTTCTTGTTTTTACTGTCATTACACACAGACATGGAAAGAGCTTACTCCACACATCCAAGTATTTTACTTTGTGTACAACTGGCATGACAGAGTAGGTGTCAAGAAAGGAAAAGTTACTTTTCCTTACACCTTGTTCACCTTGTTCATTCATAGATGCTGTGTCTAATGGATGTACACTTCCTTGTTTTGTTCTGTACATTGCAGTGGTGAACAAATCTCAAGATGATGTTCTAACACAATTTTGCTGTTTTTAAAAGTCCTCTGGATTTTGGACACTACTGCTCCTCTTTAGGGTATTATTGCCACATAGGTTGCTCTTCTACATTCATAATGATTTAATTGACTGAAAAAAGCATTTTTTTTAATCTCAGGCAAAGTGCACGTCTCAAGCTTTCCACAAAATGTTAAGAAAAGACCAATACTGCCAAGACACAGAAGATGACAAATACAGTTTTAAAAACTGAATAGCGAGCATGTTATTGCCAGTGTTCTATTGTTTTCATCTTCAGGTATTTCCATAGTATCTGATTTTGAATTTCCTTTCTTAAAACAAAATAAGATAAAATAAAAAAAAATCTGTCAGCTTTTGTTAATTAGGAGTTGATTTATCAAATTTGCTGCAACTCATTTCACAGATTTTCCTCTGTTGAAACATATCTTGCATTTAATTAATGGATGATAGTGCTGATAACAAGGACATTTTAATCACTGAGTGCTGATGATAGATGGTTTGCCTGTTTAATTGAATTGTTACTTAACAGCATATTGTCTTTGAGAATGTTGTGATTTGGATTCAAGGATGGAAGGCACGTAGTTGGGTGATGTGAAAATCAGTTTATTTGTTGGAACTGTCATTAGCTTGTAGCAGAGAAACTACTGACCTTATTTCCCTATTTCAACTGGAAAATTAATTATTTAAATCTTATCTTTTTCTCTCCTTACTTATCTGGAATTTTATATGTAAAAATACGGAGAACGGAGCATACATGGATACTGTGAATATTAGCTAATAAAAATACTCCATTGCACAGCCACATAGTTGTTCTGTTAATTTCTAAATTCATTTGTGAAATGTTTCAAAAAATGCAAATATTGCGTATGGGTTAAATTATTTTATTCTATTTCTTTAATGTGATTTCTATTAACCATTGGTTGCATTCTTTCATAGGATGTTTCACAGCCCATTTTGATTTTAGCTCTGTTTCTTTACTATTTTGCCTATTTTGAAGAGAGGGTCTACACAAAACCAGGTAAATATGTTAAATTAAAAATGAAAGGCACATTAAAAAGAAATAAATAATTGCAAGTGCAATTAAGGATCTGTATTAAACAGCATCGGAAATACAAAAAAAGTACAATCACAAAAACTCAAAGGAATGTGGCTTAGCTAAAGATCAAAACAAAATACAAAAAATGTGGGGAAGGAACCTTTTACTGCATATCTACATTAAACTAAAAAACAAACAAATAACTTGTTCTAAATTCAGAGAAGTTAAAAGCAAACACATAAAAGTCAGGCCCAAACTTGTTTGGGGAACAAAGAAAATGAAGTATAAAATCTAATAAAAATGTCTTTATTGAAATATGTTAAAGCAAGAAGCCTTCCAGAGAGTTTGTGTGAAGCCAGCAGACAATCCAGATATAAAATAAATGTACTACTGTGGAAAAAAAATGCAAGTGAACTGCTTATATATTTATTTATGGTTCAAGAGCTTCAAAGAGATTCACCAGTTTTTATGAAGGACTCATTAGCTGATGATCCCTTCTAAATAAAGAATCAATAGTTGTAGTTACAGAGCAGAAAGAAGTAGAACAGTAGTAAATAAATGGGTGCCAGGACTAGAGAGTATTTCACACATGCTTTAAAAACTGACTATAAAATAGATAATATACTACTATGTAAAATGAAACAATTGTTTTTCTAAGATTCTGTAATACTGAATAAATGTAACTTAAAAGATGATATTCTATCAGGAAACTAATAAGCTATATAATAAAGAACCGAGTTGGTGCTCATAAATGAGCAGTATACTAGGCAAGGGTTCTCAGGATTTTAAAAGCTATCTCATAAGTCTTCTTCAGCTCCTTCTTAGAACTGTAGCAAATGTATGAACAAGGGAAACAAGTTAAAAATAAAACCTTTTGAAGTATGAGTTAACTTTTGATATGGTCCTCATTACCAAAGGGAAAAAGAAGATATGTTGAATTACGATGATCTCACAGTGTTTCCACAGTGAAGGTCACCCATGAACTTCCAACAGACCTATATTGTGAAAGGCACATGTTCACAATGTGAAAAATGCCGTGAACAGCAGGGGCAGAATTTGCCTATGATTTTGAATTATTTGGGAGAGTAGAGACAGAATCTGAATAGCTGAAGTATCTCCTTACACTACTCAGTGGTTAAGTAATAAAATGTCAATGTGAAAATTGAATGTAGTTAAATGCAAAGTACCCCTCTCTCCACTCCATCAATTTTAAGTTTGCACACACAATAATGGGCTCAAAGCCTAAGTCTCACCATTTAGAAATTAGATATTTCAGTTATCATAAGTAGTTCTATGAAAATATCCAATTGTGAGCAGCCAGAACAAACTGAATCCTAGAAACTATTGGGAAAGAAATAGGAAAATAAAATAAGATCATTATATGCAGCTGTATAAATAGATTGAGTCCATGAAACACATATACAGTAAATTTCCCTTCCTGGGTCTCAAGAAAGATACAGCAAACTACAAAGGATTTAAAGAAAATGCCAAGGCTAAGAAAAAGTATTTAGCACGTTCTGTAGGGGGAATGATTGAATAGATTAAGTTGAAAAATTCATGAATGAGGGAGAAGACCATGGAAAGCTATTTAACAGTACAAACTCTGGAGAGCTGAACAGGGATAATGAACCATCATTCCTTTCACCACATGAAGCATCTTCTCACTAACCTCTTCCTTAAAATATTTTTGTACTGATTTTCTGCCATATAAACTGTGTAAACACATTTACTACATAAGCCTTCATACCACCAAGTTACAAGCCTGTATGGTTTCAGAGGGCATGTTAAAGAAACCTGTTGATGACAGGTTATAGTTTCCTTTTTCTACTAAGAGTTACAGAACCCTTGTTTGATTATGACTGCTAGTACTGTTCTAAAATTTTCCTTTTTTCCCTGATAATGAGAAAAAAAAAGGAGGGAAACAGACTTATTTGTCTTCTTTCTTGAAGATCAAGGAATGGAATAGCTTTAAATATGTTGGAGAAAAAATTTTATTCTTGTTTTCCATGTTTGTCCAATGCTAATTAAGTCATGGAGACTCTAATTATTCTGCCATATAATCAAAGATACTATAAAAGGCATCTCATACCACAAAAGGACAAAGTGCTTTCATTTGTCTAAACACTCCTGACAAAAAAAAAAAACAAAAACACCAAAATAATTGTCAGAGTAAAAATATTTATGGACATCTAGTCCTAAAATGCAGCTATGTTAACTCAAAAAATATAATATTTTAGTACAAAGAGCTGTACTCCATAGAACTGTGATTTATAAGGTTCTTGTTACTGCTAAATATAACAGAATTTAAAGTACCATGTAAGCAAGTTTAAGTCCAAGCAGTGTTCATGATTTGAAGACTATACCACTGTTCCCAGAGTGCTTGGTCATGTGTTCCTGTACTATCAGCTTTGACCGATTTATTCCAGTTTTGGGGTTTTTAATCCAAGTTATAGTAAGACTGAGCAATGGTATCTACAATTGCAACAATGGGCATTAATGTCCTAATAGATATTGCTCCCATGACACAAATGAAAAATCTGTATTAGAATGTTTACAGTTATAATAATAATAATAATAATAATAATAATAGTAACCAGATTTCAGCTTCATTTAAAAAACTTTCATAATTTAAAATTTGTGAGCATTCTTCATATGGGCTACTCTTGCAATTAAGTTGTGCTAAAATCTTTAGTATATGAAGTACATATTAAAGGCAGGAACCAAGCAGAAATCTTCTGATTGGAGTCTGAAGGTAATAAGGGCAATATTGCTTTAAGGGACAGCAAGCTGTTGCTCCTCTTTTCCCCATCTTTTCCCTGTCTACATTAGCTGACAGTCCATTTCAGCAAGCACTGATACCTTAGATCCAGTCTATTAAACAGTAAGTCTGCACATACTGCTAGTTTTATCTGTCTATCGGGGATAAATCTACACTAATCCATACTGTGGAATTGGAAATAGAATTTGGAAAGGGCCAGGAGAATTCAGCCTATTGATTTACAGGCCAGGGCTCACTGAAGTTTCTCTGCTACTAACCAGGGCTGATTACTTTTCAGATGCACAGGGTTGAGTAGACATTATTGTTCTTCTTCAGCAAACTATTATGAGGATTTTTGGGGCTTCTTGATATCTTAAAATAAAAAAGACTGACTTTTTTAAAAGCAGCTTCTTTGATTTTTTTTAATTGTTTGGTTTACAAGAAACCGGTTCTAATTACAGGATTTAGTATTTATTTATTTCTCATCCATTTCCTCATTAGTTAAGACTTTGGTGCAATTGTAAAGAAAGAGAGTAGATACATTTATTATTTGGTATAATGTCTTACAGCAAAATATAAGATGAGGACTGCTAAAATATGCAGTTAATGGTTTTTCTAGCCATAAAACTTTTAGCAAAGATTTGCTTGAATCAGAATCTTGGATCCACACACTGCTAGGAAAGTAGAAGTCATGTCAGCAATCCTTGCTTATGCTCATCTCTACAAGGACTAGAAAAGCAACTGGAAGTAAAACTATTTGTCCTAAACTCATAGATGCTTTGGTGTTTGTTTGCTGTGCTAATGTGTTAACAGTAAAATGCACATGGGCATTTGCAGAGACACCTCATAAAAATCTGGAACACATTGGCTTATGTGCTATCTTAATATTATATATTAAAATAGAATCTTGAAAGGAATTATTACTAATAGGAAGATTTGACACTGATTTTGGAGGAAACCCCCCTGATAATATTTAGCTAAATATGCAAGCAGAAATCCCAAACAGATCTCATGGAAAAATGATCTCAAAACTAAAAATAATATTTTATGGGAGCAATTATTCCTCTCTAAATTAGTGATACTTTTACTGCTGAGTGTAATCTCTGATGGCAGGTTTACATATCTATGGGTTTTCCAATTTCAACATGAAAATGTTTTCTGTATGTAAGTAATTTAGGGAATGTCTTGTTTGATATTATACTGACTTGTGTGTATTTAGTGTAATATGAACAGAGGAGGAGAAAGAAAGAGATGAACCTTGTAAGTAGTTTAAGCATTTTACTTTCCAAGTGTTGTCATTTAAGCTTTGTATAAAATTGGGAATGACTGCCTGGTTGGACCTCTTTTGTGGATCACTCATGGCTTTATATAGGATTTAACATAATGGTACTGCAACCTGCAAAGGTTATTGCCCTATTAGTACAGATATAATAATTATACAATTAAAAACTAGGCCCTAAACATTACTTGGAAATGAACTCATACTTTTGTTAATATTCTCTATGGAGAAGAGGTTCAACCAGCAAATAAATAAAAGCTCAAATTGAAATTTCAAATATCCAAAATAGTACTAAGCCACCCATAAACACCCAATTCCTGTTTCAGTTTGGGGAAAGCAACATAATTGCATCTCCCTGTATTATTGCATTGAAAATGCATCTCCCTGTATTTTTAATTTAGCATATCAAAAAGCAGAATCAACTCCAACAGCTTTTGAGGCTGATGAAGGCTAAAACATCTGAGATATTTAGTAGAACAGTTAAATCTTTCTATTTGTTTAATGATGGGGAAAAAACAAAGCTTTTAAAGATCTACCTATCACAAATGTGCTCTACTTAGTATATTTCCAGGGTGGGTGAAGGTAAGAACATCGAAGGCTTCTTTTTTTCAGATGATTTTAAAAGGTTCTTAATTTCATTCTGGTTTTAAATGTTTGTTTGTTTTTCAGAACCATACAGGTAAGGAAAGCTGGAAACCAGTCACAGACAGCTGTGTTCAGGCTGTTAAAAGCCAATCTGGGTACATCTATGAAAAGGGACATCCTGTTGGTCTAGAAACTAGTAAATTGAAGTGAAATTATAAGTAATTAGCTGACACACTTTCCCAAACCCAGTGAAAATTATTTTAAAACATCTAACAGCTGTTGGCTAATAAAGAGAAATAGTATAGTTGCAGCAGAACATTTCAAGTGCCAGTAACAAAAATGTTAAAATGCTATGAAGGGTAGCTGCTACGTGACAGCAGCAAGGACGGAGTTGAAGAACAGGCGTCGTCCAAATGTGGGCAGCAGATGTGTGAAACCAGACGTGACTGTCACATCCTGCGCCTGAGTTTCTCTAAAACCGTGGGACACAGTGACTTGTTCAGCTCAGCTTAGCACTCTTCCCTTTCTCAGCACCTTGTCAGGTGCACCACACTATTGTGTGAAGCCACACTATACATATGATTGTTATGATGCCTTAAGTTTAACTCTCATGTTTTTCAGATTCTATGCTTGCTTAGGGGTGTAGTTCTGAGCCTCATGTTAAGTGCTGGCTAAGCTCTCTTCACAGAGAAGGGACAAAAAACAAATCCTTTTCCTGCTGAAGACCAAGGACAACGAGTACAAGTTTCAGGCCCAAGATCATAAAACATGATGGACTGGAGCGAGAAACAAGAAGGATGAGACCTCACAACGTGAAGCTGTAAATGGACAATTAAACCCCAATATGCAAATGGACCAAAATTTATAAAAGTGTCAGACCTCGTGACCATTTTGTCACCATTCTAAGTTCACTTTGCGTGTAGCCCTGGTCAGCCTCTTGCCCTGCCAAAGGTGTAGCCTAAAGGCCTTTCAATAAATATCTACTTTATTTTCTAGCTCTGTCCAGTCTCTGTCTCAAATCAGCCTTCCCAAGGCATCAACTTCTTACTTTCTTCTTTCTTGAGAAAAGAAAATACTGTTCTTTATGGCATTGATGAGACAGTCCCTCAGGCTGAAACTCTGTAGAAGATACCAATATTCCATATCTTGATAAAGACAGTTTTTCATTCTTTTGTGTGAATTCCTAAGGAGTATTCCACGGACAATGTTGCATGTTAGCTGAAGGCAGCATATAAAGATTGCAATGTCATTGTTATCACTGCTGTTTTAATTTAGAGTTTGTATTGGTCTTGCCCTTCCCTTGCATGTGCTAACAGCATGTATATATCAGGAATGTGAGTTCTCATGATGAACAGCTAATTACATAAAACTTGACATCGCTGTTCAAATCCCAAATTAAAACAATTCTTCTCACCATAGGGTTATGTTGTTTTACATGTAGATCTTTAACTTAACTGTTATTACAATTTTTTTGCTGTTTTCTCGATCTGAGGTTTAAGCAACGAGCTATGATGCTGCATTACAAATATGAATCCTGAGCATAAATGTTACATAGCTTCTTTCTCATTATTTGATGCAGAAATTACTTTTTTTTCCTCCACTAAAATCAGAAACTTTCCTGCACAGCAATGCTAATTTTGAAAGCAGATAAAAAAAATCTGTAGAGAGAAAATACTATTTTAGCAATGTGTTACTAAAAAAAATTGAGAAGTCTCTTGCAAAAAAGGGAGAACAGCAATTTTAAAAAAAGTCCTTCAAAATCTCCCTAGTTGAAACTGTTAGCATTTAATCTGAAATGTTTGAAATTCAGTCAAAAAGTGAGATGTTTACACATCTAAGGATCATTGAAATGGGTCCCCCTGAAATTATTCTTAAATTCCTAGTCAGTGAAATGCTATTCATGATCTTACTGATAACACTACTTTCAAAAATTCAGCAGAGATTGATCCCGTGTTAGAATTCACTGCTATGTAGGAACAGACTCCAAATCCAAACATCCCTCCATTCTAAATAGTGGATTTAAATACTTATCTTAAAACAGTAGAATTTTTAAGGGCAGAAAAGACCTTTAAGATCATGGAGTCCAACCATTAACCAACATTTCCGTATTAATCACTAAACTGTGCCACCAAGTGCCATTTTCAAGTGTTTTTTTAACACTTCCAGAGATGGTGACTGAATCACTTCCCTGAGCAGCCTGTTCCAATGGATCACCACTCTCAGTGAAGAATTTTTTTCTACAATCTAATTTAAAACTCCCTGGTGAAACTTGAGGACATTTTCTCTGGTCCTGCTGCTTGTTACCTTGAAGAAGAGACTGATTCCCACCTTGCTGCAACCTCCTTTCAGGTAGTTGTAGAGAGTGATAAGATCTGTCAGACAGTGGTTTAATAGGACTTGGAAGTCTTTGATACCATATTTCTCTTCAATCAATTAGTGTATAAAGCTTAGTTGATGTAATATCTTTTTAATATTTTAGCTGAAATTAATTGATGAGCATTGTGAAAAAGTGTTCTTTTAGCGTGTATATGTTACTAAGGGAGAAATGATATTGCACACACTCCCAAAACAAACAACTTTTGCATTTAGGAGAAAAAAGTTTTGAGATTGTACTTGAATACCTTATAGGAAAAGAGAGAAGGTTAAAGATGTCTGTGGGTCTTCTGTCCATCCTTGTGTGTCTCAGCAAAGATCCAGTACAAACTATTCTGATATTGGCAATGAAGAAAGAGTAAAAAATTTTGTTTGAAAGCGGAGTTCTTTAAAATTCTCAGAAATAAAAATTCATCAGATGTCTTCTTTTGCAGGTCCTTTTTTAATGCCTGGGGTTGGGGAAATTCCATAATCACTCTATTAGTGACAATGCATACTGTATCTCAACAAAATCCTGGTCAGAGTGCCAAACAAAATACACTTGTGCTGTGACTGCAAGTACTTCTATTAATTAGATGTGAAATTTGAAAGAAACTTACTCCTGAAACACAGGATCACAGCTTTTTCCAGCAGATGACACTGTATTTCTCTCTGGAGAAAACATCCTAATGTGTGTTCAGACTCACTCTGACATGAAGAGAAAATGAGACATCTATCTTCTTGCTACAGAAATATTTTAAAAATATTCGTCTTCTGCAATAGCTCTTCCAGGACTGCAGTTAGGTGTATTGAGGTACTTATGTACTACCTTTCACTTTGATTGATTGGCAATAGGGTTATAGACTTTGAATGACTGACAGTAAGAAAAGCAAATTTCAGTTTCTGAGAATTTTTTGTAATATTTTTTGAACCTTTACACAAAGACCTGTGAAAATTACTTTAACGACCTGAGTGGTTAATAAAGTATTACATCTTCACCTACAAATCCAGCTAAGTAAATGATTAAAGCAGGAAGCCTGTACTGAGGGAAGGAAGGCTGAAAAAAAAAAGGTTCAAAAATTGTCATTTCAGTTGACAAAGCCTGAATTATCCATAGTTTTCCAGGATGCTTCTTTGTCTAGATAAAAGGTTCCTCCCTAAACCTGTGAGCAGTGCTGCAGAATGTTATTCTTCCTCTCTTCAAACTTTATTTTTCTCATACTCCAGTGACTGCACAGAAAGGTCCAAGTGCAGGTAGGAAAATTGAGAATTTGACCACTGGTAAAAGACAGAGCAGCAATAAGATTATATAATAGATTTTCATATTTTCTTCATATCTACAGATATTCTGGATGCAGAAGCCATGTCAGAGCTGATATTCTAAATGTTTGCTAATTGTGACTTTCACTTAGACTGTAAATCTTGGGTTGAAAGTGTAACCATATGACTCCATGCTTTCCCATCCAGTGCATGTAGAGCAGATTGAGCTTTCTTTTTCTTCCCAGATAAATTCCCTGAACATTCAATGAGCATTCAATTCTGCAAAACTTATTAACTGACATTTAGCAAATAAGTTCCCATTTTTCCTTTGAGACAGGCCATACAACAACCCCCGCAAACATTCATAAAACATGTGCAGTACTTCCAGTGAAACAGAAAATTATGCAACACTTCTGAGTACTGAAATTCTAGTTCAAAGTGTGGAGTATCTGCTGAATCTAAGCTACATCTTGGAAATCTAAAATTCATGAGCATGAATCAAGATAGTCTGCCACAAAGGATAAAAGACTTTTCTTTTCCCCTAATAGTAATATTAGATGAAAGCCTATATGAAGTGTCCACAATTAAATATCTGTATACACATATCAGCTCTTCAACATCTTTGTAAGTGACTCAAATGGAGGACCTCAAAGTATACTAAGCATAGGAAGTTTAACGAAGTGCCAGATTCTGCACCTGGGACAGGGAAACCCTGGTAGTGTGTACAGATTAGGAAATGAGAGGCTGTAGAGCAGCGCTGCAAAAAGGGGGTCCTGGGGGTCCTGGTCTGTGGGAAGCTGGATCTGAGCCAGCAGTGTCCTGGCAGCCAGGAGGTCCAGCCCTGTCCTGGGGGCACCAGGCACAGCATCACCAGCCAGGCAAGGGAGGGGATTGTCCCCTCTGCTCTGCACTGGGGCAGCCTCACCTTATGTGCTGGGAACAGGTTTGGGTGTCAAAATGTAAGAAAAATATAAAGACATTAGAGAGTGTCCAAAAGAGAACTACAAAGATGGTGAAGGGTTTAGAGAGGAAGCCATAAAATCAGCAGCTGAGGTTACTTGGTTTGTTCAGCTTGGAGAGGAGACTGAGGCAAGACCTCATTGTGGTCGACAGCTTCCTCACAAGGGACACTGATCTCTTCTCTGTGACCAGCGACAGGAGCAAAAGGAGCAACAAGAGGCTGTGTTAAGGGCAGTTTAGGATGGATACTGGGAAAAGAGTCTTCACTTAGAGTGTGGTTGGGCACTCAAAGGGGGTCCCCAGGGAAGTGGTCACAGCATCAAGCCTGACAGAGTTCAGGAAGGGTTTGAACAATATTGTCAACACATGCTGTGATTCTTCAGGTGTGCTGTGCAGGAATAGGAGTTGGACTTGATGATTTTTGTGGGTCCTTTCCAACTAGGGATAAATTCTATAATTCTATGAACAGCTGATATGTTATATAAGTCTAAAACTTAGTCATATAACATAAAGCTGTAAATAATATTTTTAGATAAATTTAGCTTATTTTTCTTTTTTTTATTTTTAGCTCCTTACATCAATTATCTTTGAATGGAGAAGCAACATAACCCTTTTTATTGCTTAAAAATCTTTCTGTTGAAATACAGCCTTGATTAGACAAGGGCAGTTCCTGATTTAATGTACACGTATCTTTCATGAAAACAGTTGTACTTGCTTATAAGTAGTAATGTAGAGCTGTTAAATGGCAATATATTTCCTGAATGCCAGCTCTTTTAGTTGACTGCATACTCCAGCTTTGACATTTGCTCTTTTATTAGTCTAATTCTGATGAATGGAAGGAAAAGGTCTTATCACAAGAGGGTTTATATGGAGCAGTTTATATAAATGAAGGAAGAGGCAGGATTAGTTAGACTTTCCATTGACATAATTTTTATTTCTTCTCTGGGGTTATGAAGGCGATCTGCAGGTCACATAGCCCTCTCTACCCCAGAATGTACTAAATTTATTTGCATTACTCAGGATGGTTTTTTATACAGCATAATCTTCAAAATTTCCAAGGCTGGAAATTTCCTTACAATCTTATTAGTACTTAATGATATTACTTTTATGCCATTCCTGTAAAAAGAATCTACCTTCTCTTCTTATCATCCCCTGCAGTCTGTGGCAGACAGCTCCCTTTCCCCAGCTCTCCTTCACACTGAAAAGAACTCTTTAAAAGTTATCTCAACTGAATTAATACAACATGAGTTTCTAAGGGTCTTTTTTTTGTTGCGCATTGCGCGACCAGTTAATGCAGATAATAATCATAAGCTGCATTTACTGGTAAAGAGCCATTTTTGATTATGATTAATTAATTTTTATGCAGGGTTCTTCAGACTGTGGTAGTACACAGAAAGTACAATTAAAATAATTTGCAAATGAGGGACAAATTGTTTGCAATGATCATTATTTTATATGTCCATTTGTCCATCGTACAAAACCTTTTCCAAGGAAAAATGTTTTAGCGTGTTTTTAAATTATATATTGCTGCTTACTATTAATAATTTTTTTTAAAATATCTGGTAACTGACCTGTGCAGAATTTTGTCTCTTACATTATTTCACTTTTCAGTAGACTTTATTTAACTGCAATGAATATTGTTATCCTACAGTCAGTAAGAGTACAATTAAAATCACTGAGCGTATGTTCAATTCTTATTCTGGGTTGTATGTTGGACACATTCCTCAGAAGAGTTTTAAAACCCTGATCACAGATAATGACCTTCAAAGAAAATAATTGACATTAAGTATAAAATGTTGGTGACATTTTCATGAAAGACAATATTCTTCATCATATGGGGACCAAAACACAAGATATTAATATAATTCACTGAATCATGCAGTTGCCAGAATTTTGGAAATATATATTCAATATCTTCTTTCTGTTTTATATGTGCAAGACTACATATTTTTAGTTTTCTGGTTCTTAGAATCAGTTCCTTATATATCTTTTGCTCATAAAGCTTGCCATTTTGTAGAAACACTGAGCAGAATATTCAGAGTGTCACTAGTCTTGTTCAAGACCCTGTGTATTTCCACAGGTTTGTCCAAGTTCTGTATTTCTGTTGACAATCCTGTACTGCCTTCAGGCACTCAGAAAAAAACCTGTAGCATATAGCTATGGTTCCAGGGTCTGAAGAGCTGGTGGAATGAAGACTGTTGAACATGTTTCTGCTCAAAAGACCTGGATAAAATGAGGTTTTAGGAAAAAACAAACAAGTTTTAAAAGAAATTATGTCCTGGAGCTGGAAACTGGATCTGTGGAAAGGGTTTCCAAGAAAGTCAGTTTGTACACAATGCATTTTCAGGTATCAACAACTGCATTTGCTGTCAGGAACCTCATTCCCCAAGCAGCAAGCATTAAAATGTGTAGATGCAGCTTGTATGCCCACAACGGGATTTCTTTGGCTGAAATGTCTGATACCATTTCAGATGAAGTAATTTCAGATTGCAAGTGTTGGACAGATACTCCTTACGATGGAATTGCAAGGGAAAAATATGGATAGACAGTTTAGTCTTATGAAAATGGAAGGTGAAATTTCATTGTAATAATGTACTTCAGACACTGACACAACATGACATAATCAGACCTCCCTCTTACTTCCTTGTATTACTCAGTTTAGCATCAAACATGTAAGTACTGTTGAATGTGGATAAACAGATTAAGATAACACAGGCCAAAGTACACCAGAAAACAACTAAAAATTTGTTTCATCAACCTTTGATGAAATAAACTGAATGAAGATGTGAAAAAAGAAGGAGTATTAAAAAGACAGAATTTTGGAGCTATGGAGATAAAAAAAGATAAGATCTCATAATGGATTGGATGTAGGTGCTATGCAGGAACTGAGTATCAAAAGAAATAATCTTTCAAGGAAGATTAAGCCTAGACAGGGAGAAATTCCCTAGAGGAAAAGAATTGTTTATTTATTATCTGTTTTGAAAAATATTTATTGATTGAATTCTACTGCAGATAGAAGCCTCTTGAAAATTTTTCCTCTATCAGCAGCTATTTTTCACATAAGCATTAAAGGAACACCCTGGTGTTTTTTAGGTAGTGAATACAGATAACTTTGTCAACTGAAACAGTGGAATTTCAAAAGCAATACAATTAATATATTCTGCAAAGGTAAATAAAAAAATGAGAAGTAATTTTAAATACTGTTATTTAAAAATATGTAGACTTTTTTGGCCTCAAATGGGATCTTAGTAACAGTAAGGCGTTCCTTGAATATTCTGTAACTTAAGTGTTAAGGACTTAAAACCAGTGCTAATATTCATGAGATTTCTAGCTGAACAAGTGTGCTTGTAGAGAGCAAGAGAAGGTGTGTTTTCTTTAGTGCATTCCTTACACTGACCTGCTGGACACGAGCACTTGTTTTCATTAAAGTTACTGGTATTTATACTGGTGCTGATAAAGGCCTCGCTCTGTCCGTGGGGCCTGTGTGGCCAGGCATGTTAAATGTTGTGTGGTTGTGTGTAATTGCATGTGTCATTCTGGAACACACATTCACCTTTGCTGCTGGCTGAACGTGCAGGCTTGAATAGCAGCTGCATCCCTCAGGCTGGACAGAGAGGCCTCCTAGACCTCAGCGTGCCACAGGCCCGGCTGCTGCAGTCAGGAAGGAATGGGTGCTGGCACATCCTGGAGTCAACAAGTCACTTAACATAATTAGCAGGCATAGATTGTCCAGAAAAGATGAACACTGAGTTTTAAAGTTGTGAGGACAATTGCAAGAATTGGTACCAGATGTGGTTAAAATCACTGTCTGAGTGGTAAAACTTAATACTGACTAATCTGATGACTACTGCTACCCTTTGTGTAATTTTTGTCTTTTGCTGCTTGATATGAGACAGAACTGGCTTGTCCATCTCTTGATTCAGTGCTTGCAATGAAGTAAAGACATTTTCCTTGATAATGCACTTGACCCTGCCTATCTCCAGTGTTATTTATTGGCTGTCTCCCCTCGAATTCCTTTGCAAGAAATTCTTCCAAAGACTGACTCATTGTGATTGCACGGGCACAACCTGTTTCATTTCCTTCTAAGCTGTTGTATTTTGACCTTTCTTGTACCTAAGTCTGCATTTGGAGATGAAGAGGAAAATAGAAATGTACATGGGAGAAGTAGGAACTGCCTGCACTCTCTACCAATATCTCACAGGACAGCCACGGCACCGGAACACAAAAATCAGTGTGCAGATATTGCCACCTTTTACATCTTCAGACAACATATCACACACCAATTTCACAATGGTGGTTGTGATAATTGATCAGTTACTGTGTACAGCTAGGCCAGGGAAAATACATGAGGCCTACCTAAGTTCAAATACTATTTCGAACAATTAATGTCAAGGAACCAAGAACTAAAATTAGAAATGATAAGACACAAAACCATCTTTTAAACAAAAATGTAACAAATTTTCAAGCACAAACATGTACACATCTCACCCACATGGAACAAATTACCATTACATACTTCTTACAGGCCATACTCAAAGCTGCATAAAAGAATTTGTGTCGCCACAATTCCTCAGAATAGCAAAATCTACCAGAACCATTTCTCTGAGATCATGAGGGATTTTGGCACCACTTTCACTGTCGCCTTTCTTTACCATGTCAGATTTATATCACTAGCCCCTTTCATTTTCTGTGGCTGGGTTCTTCCCCATTTTGGGTTTTAATCTCCAGGAAGAGCCATCATTGCTTCATTTTACTCTGAGGCCATTACTAGACTTTATGGTGTTTGGTAGACTTAGAAAAATACAATACACAATAAAAACCATATGTAAATTGTGATTTTATACAAAAAATTAAAGCAGAAATGCAAAGTCAGTAAGGAAAAGGTGGAATCAATATCTCCTGTATTTGGTGTTCAGCACAACAGCTTTGTTACTATCTACATTTCTTCGAAGAAATTGGTGGTCAGTGTTTGCTAAAGGAACACTGAAAGAAAATAAAATAATGGGTAGTTGTTCAATGTAAATTAAACCTGAGGCTACCCTTCATTCTGTTGAAAACTTGTTCTGAATACAAAATGAATAGTTATTTAATGGATTTTTTTGTGCTGCTATTACTGCAGTTGCAGTGCTTTACATCACTGGCTAATTTATCTTCAAAAACATCATTTTAAAGGTGGGTTATATATTCAGAGTACAAGTTACATGATCTATACTGTTTTTTTAAATGTTTCCTGATTAAATTAATGGTGTTTGATTTAGCCTATAAATCCCCTAATGTTTTAAGACTTGGACACTTGTAGGCAGCAGCAGGCACTTGACCTTGACACTCTCAATATAAACAACAAAGTGGCTGTCAGATTATCTGTGAGGGTCCTTGATTTGGAAATTAATTTCCTTATCAATTAATTGGTCTAGGACTCAGTTTCTTAGAAATCTAGACATATTATAAAGCCTATCTGGTTTTTTGTCTTCCATTTTTCTATTAAAGAAACTGAGGAAATAACTAGGTGCATTCCATACAGTTAATTTAGGAAGTTATAGGCACTGTGAACAGATAACAATAGTTTTCTTATGAATACTGAAAAAAAAAACCCTATAAAAATTTTAATAAAATTGTGCTAACAACGGGTAAATATTTCTTCTAAAATTAACTATCTTTTTTTTGCTATTTTTTTTCTTTGCATTATCTTGTGGTATATTTCACAAGTGGGTCAGAATACTTGCTGAAAAAGGCTTTTGTAATCTATCATCATGGGTAAACCACTTTACAAGCCATGCTTTTCAATATGAACCTCTAATTGTATTTGATACTTTCATATTTCTCCTAAGTAACAGCGCTCTCAGGCACACAGTGTGAATCTTGGGGATTGTTCTGGCAGTGTTCTCAGGCACATTCTGTGACTCTTGGGAATGTTCTGTGCATGGCTAAAACTTGTACTCGATGACCCTTCTGGGTCCCTTCTAATTCAGAATGTTCTGTGATTCTGTAATTAGCAGGTTTGGGAAATATAGCAGGTCTGACTTTTGTTTACAACCTCAAATAAGCCTATCACTGACTTTTAGGCAGAAATGATCTTATGTGTAACAGTAGTGCTGCTGCTGCCAATTAACACCAAGTTAACAAGTAACTTTGAGTACTTCATATAGCACACAGCAAAAATAAACAATTTCAAGTTAAGGAATGGAATGAATTCTACCTTTCCTCTTCACCTGCAATTGCCAAGTAAATTTTTACTCTGTATTTGATCTCCAGCTCATCATGACTCAATAGAGGCAACTCTCTCTAGCTTTGGATGAATTGAAGCATATATTTCTTCATAGAGATGATCAAGGGTTCTGAATTTACTTCAAAATATTTTTATTGCCTTGTAGATCTCCTGTAGAAGGAATCTTATAATAGTATTTTTAAGGGAAAATTATTAAGATTTGCAATAAAGTTTGACTATGAAATTTTTCTCATTATGGGGAGTTACTCAGGAATCTTTTTCTAAGTTCCTGTGGAGTCTGCCTGCTGAGCTGAATGCCCTAGACCTTTTGCACTACCATGTTCACATGCTGTGTTCTACCTCTTTAAATTGTACCTGTTCCATTCATTGTCAAAAGGACTCTGTGTTGAATACTGGGAGTTCTTTACAGCCAGAATACAGAATAAAACCTCTTGTCTTCTTATTAGTTTTCCTATTAGCTTAAAAATCTTCTTGCAAGAATGATTTCTGTAGTTCCTATTCTGAAATTGATGAGCATGGTTTCCTTAAATAAAATGCAGAAAGAGTCAATGTGACATGAAGTTAGAGAGATAATGGAAATAAATTTATTCTTTGTGTTTCAGGCATGGATTTGTGGTTGCTCTGTCTGGCTGCCTGTGCTGGCACATACACATGGAATTCCTTTTAGGGTGTAGGACTGAACCTTTTACCTTTGAACTTGGCCTGGCTAAAAAAAGAAAAACTTTAAGAAATAATCAAAATTAACTAAAACAGGGTGTTTAAAATAATTTGAAAACAAGTTTTTATACAAGGTTTGCTTGATTCGTTTCCTGAATTAGTTGAATGACGGCTCTTTCTTGTACAAGTTACACAACAAAATAAATAGAAGACTTCAAAACAGGTTCCTTATTCCTTTCTCTGCAGCTAATCTCAGAAACACTGACTATTGACACCAGCTCTAGAGTCCATATACATAAAACCCATATGGTTTAAGCAGTCTCTGAGATGTATCTATCTCCTCAGACACCTGCATCACCATTTAAAGTATACAGTCTATGAACTGAGCAATCTCAAACTGCAGTCCTCATTGGCATGTGAAAATTTCAGATAACAGTCTGATGATTCAGTACTTCCTATATTCCTCCATCTTCAGATTGCCAGGACCTGGTTGTATCCATATTTGAAGCTTTGAATCTTTTCATATTCAGAAAATGCTTTTAAGGATCTTACAGTTCACGGATAAAGCCATGTAGGTCACACAGACATTGGACTTTGTCCCATTAGGAATACAGGATCCATTTTCAAGACCTGTCCTTAACATTCCGTGTCATTGTATGTGGCTGTAAAATGATGACCAGATAAAATTTTAAGATATATTACTCACAAAATGTTCAAGTGAAAGCAGTCCTTGAAGTGAAACATGAATATAGCAATACTATTTTTTTTTTTAAGGTTTCTATTAAGATTTAAGTCCATTTTCATTTAACAGCTCTGCCTAAATACTATTGTGACATTGCTGGTTTTGACAGCTGCACTAGATTAAGTTCTTCATTGCCATCTCAACCCAGCCCCCTCTATGCCACTCCAGGTTCCTTTCTCTGTAAGTAAACCAGTTACCTATTCCATCAGCAATTATGTTCTATTTTTAATATTAATTTAAGTATTTGTATGTTGAATTTATTATTTTTACTTCCTTGGTCTCTGAGTTTGTTGTTTCATTTCATCTGCAAAATAGTCCAAAGCTGCTGGTCAAGGCTTTGTGGGTTTTTTGGTTGGTTTTTTGGGCTTTTTTTTTTTTTCCTAAAAGAAAAGATATATAGAGAACCTGGGCTATCAATCTCAACAAAGTTGTAATTTCAACTAAAATGTCTCAGCATAATAAGTGAAAGTCAAATGCCCATCTAAGAAAACATCTCCCAAAAGGCAAAATAAAATTCACACAAAAGTTTACTGTGTGTTTCTTTACTTCTCATCAGGAAAAACCCTTAACACATCAAGTACAGAATGTTATCTCAGTGTCATTCCAGATTAATCACTGATTTTAAGTGGGAAAAATACAGCCTTCCCACCTTATGTGGAGGTCAAAAGTTAAATAAGCTCCTCCTTAGAGGAAAAATATGATAAAAATTAACCAGCAAACACATTAATGCACAATTACCACTGAGTATATTTCCTCATGTTTTTCTTTATTTCTTCTGTAACATCAAAAACAGTGGTCCTTTCTGGACCTCTGATGCAGGGAGATGCAGACTCTCAGGAGCAGTGCCATTTCTGTTTTATTACAGCTTTTCTATAATGTTCAGAATCTTCTCTAGCTCTTTGAGTGTTTTGTTATGAATGCTTTCATTTTTCAAGACCAAGGTTGTTCTCTTTAAGCCTGTCCTCCCTGCTGCACTATTACAAGATTAATTTTTCTTCAAGTTTGTGATATTTATGACATCTTCCATTTACATGCTATTTTAATTTATGCTATAGATTGTGGATCTACTTGTTATCTGTTACTGCCTATGAGGTTTTTTTCAAAATCATTGTATCTAATATTGTGCATCTGTTTGCAACCACATTTAAAACATTTCTGACTGAGAGTTTACTCATCTTCTGCTGAGTGGTGGTTCATGGCTCCTATGAAGGATTTCTCTGAGGTAATGGACCTATTGCAATCTGTTGGTGCTTGAAAAAGGTCTGTTAGCAACTGGCAAATGAATATTGCATGAGTCACTGCTTTGAATAACACAACAAACAGTAAAACTCTTCTTTCTGTGCATCATTTTAATGAACATATCAGTATGTTTTGAAAGGTGATGAAGGAGGAAGAGAAAGAGTTCAAAGCAGTATTACTTTCTGAGGTGTCAGAGATGGAGAAATATTCCTGTTTGTTTTCAGCAAAGGACAGTGGAATTGTGCTATCTTCCTAAAACAATTTAACCACTCTGAACTTTACCAGAGACTGTCTAGTTTACTCACAGAATGCAGCAAAACGAGTCCTGTCTAAAAGAAATGGATATTCAAGAGCACTCAAGAAGAAGATGAACAGTCATCTCAGTTAGAGATTGTTCATTAATCAGCTATTACATAATCAAATGCTTGGATTTTATTTGTTTTATTTTTTACCATCCTCTTTAGTTATTACTTGATATTCTTCCAAAGTCCTTGTAGGAAATAAGCATGGTAGTTCCACAGGTAATTTGCTGTGTGTTAATAAGAAGCCTGCCTTGTATTATTGCCTTGCCTCATTAGCTGAAATTTTAAGCAATAGCTATCATTAAAACATATTGTAGTTGGGCAACATTTGTTTAATAGTGAAAAATGAAAAATAAGCAAGTGTTTGGATAAACTGTCCAAAGAAATGGGCTGGATAGTATCGCCCTTTAATGACATCTGTCAAGCTCCTAGACTTCAGATTTCAGTCCCTCAATCCAGGGAACCACAAGAGACTTCATTGTTCTCCACATTCATAAATCACTTATGCAATTATGCCAGTTGCACTGCACGATTAACCTCCTCACTTTTGAAGGGGTTTTATTCTGTAAATGTGTGCTGTACCTGTGCAAGATCTGTAAGCAGTGCATAGGCAGGCCATGATGTTGGGGAAAGAGAAGGCAAGTATATTGTTATTTGAGGAAAAATTATCTCAGTCTGAGATGACTGACAGAAAGGACAGTGACACAGAGCACACCGTCACCAGCTGTCCCAGATAAATATTTTACACACATAGTGGTACTACATTAATATTGATGATATATTGATATTTCCTACATTTGCTGTATAAATTAATGAACTACTGGCGCAAACAGCCAGAAGGAGTGGGATGATTTGTCACTCTGTAGCTTCCTCAATTTGCTATCTTCCCAAGGCTATACATTATCAAGAATAACAAATGGAATTCATATGGCTTCCTTATTAACATACATCAGCTGTATCAGAGTGGGCCTCATGGTTTCCTAGGGTCAGTTCAGGAGAATTTTCATATCTTCAGGCAATCTTTCTCTTTCTTAATGAGAACCAACAAATAATTGAGACATCTCCAAAGAGAAAGCTTTTCAGTTTGTTTTTGGCTCATTGTTAAATTGGAAAACAGGTTCAACCAATTCACTTGCCCATGAAATTTGTTTTACCGACCACTTTTGTCAAGTGGATACTCCCTATGACACTTACATATAATTTGTATTTTCTAATTATGCTGTTTAGAAATACACTAGATTGTCTATCACTTTTGGTCAGAGTGGATTTCCTGACTACTAGCATTTGTACTCTGTTCTTTTGGTTTGTAATATCCATAGCACTCCCTGTTTCTGCACTGGGGTTTTTGTTTTTGTATTTTTTCGTTCATCTGTTGACAGATTCTATGCTATGTAGTCACATTTACTGTACTAGGTGCTGCACAGAAGCATTGCAAGACAGGCCTTACCTCAGTTTGTAATCTAGGGAAAAGATGGAGAAAGAGAAGGCTCTCTTTCACCACTCACATATACAGCTCAGTGTCACCTCAGAACACAAGACAGTTTTACTTGCTGCATTACTAACCTCTTAGGAGAAAATTTTTGAGTGAAGCCCTCATAATTTTTAACCCAAAATAATCAAATGGTTGAAATGTCTCTTTTTTGTTATTCTTTGTTATGTAGGTTTCAGGGGATCGTTTGTTTTTTTGATTGTTTGGGGGTTTTGCTGTTTAATGAAGGAGATGGGGTTTGGTTGCTTGGTTTGGGGTTTTTTTAGTGACCAATCCACCTTCTAATATTTAACTATAAAAATCAACTTATATTTCACCTCTCTCAGGCAAGAGTTGGAAGAGTGAATGCTTTTACTAATGGTTGAGCTACCTGTGAAGAATGAACTACACATATGTAATCAAGCTAAGCAATTCAGCATAGTTCATAGAATACTACTGGCTTGATTTAACTGTTTTTACAGACAACTCATGGCTAATGAAGATTTTTAATCATAAATGTTACCATGTAATTTGATGTCTATGTGGAGTGTGTCAGATTTCTCTATATTCTAGAGGCTTCTCTTATTCTGCTAAACGTTTTCAGAGCTCATTAGCACATTGCTGTAGTTATGATTACACTTTCAGTTGGCACAGCATTTTCTTGTTGATTGCAGGGTGGTAAACAGCTCCCTTTGGTGCCTTTTCCTCTCATCTGGAGCACAGAACCTAACTGCTGTGACCACTTATGTGACAAATTTGGCAGATGCAAGATCCCAGATGGAAAGCTCTCAAATTTGTGTTTCCAGTGTAGCATCTGGGTATATGATTGGCTTCCTGGCTGACTCCTTACAAGATCTCCTGGGCTGCCTTTACATATTTCCCAGTTATAGCAGCTGCAGTTATACTAGACTATTTGACAGGACCTCCTCATTTGCATCATCTATTGAAGTTATTACTTCCTTTAATTATAGCCCCCCCTCCTGCAATTCTATTACCTAAAATTATCATGTTGACCAGAGAGTTAAGTTATTTGAATCTGAAACTATTCTGCTCCACTGTTGAGAATATGTCTCCCAGTTAGAGGTCATATTTCATTCTCTGTTCTAGGATAGTTCACATGATTAATAATTTTAAATCCACAATAACTTCACTGAGACTAAACTAATTTTTCCAGACTTGAGCTGATACCACTGTTTAGTGTCTGGCTCTTCTATTGATCAGGGTCTCTTTTATTATCATCTTTTTAGAGATTTCATTTTATTCTTTTCAGTAGTTGGCCATCCTGCATTAATTGCATCTTACAAATACTGACAATTACCTATATCTAGTATAGTATTAAAGGCCATTGCATCACCAAAAGCTTGGCTTTGCAGGTAAGATATAAAACTGAAAACTTATCTCTCTAGCTTGCTAAAGGTCTCACACCATTGTTTTGCAAGAAAAATATGTTACCATCAGTTTCTTGTATAAACTGCAGTTAGCTTAATTACATTCTGTCTCCCTAAATTCCTTCTGTAGTATCATTTTGGTAAGTCATTTTTCACTTTCAGTCTTAAAACTGTTGTGCAACACTGCTTTATGTTGTTAAACATCTGCTGCATTCCACCCCAGTGGTGTTTGATTCACCGGTAGATGAAGAGATCGCTGTGTGCCTGGTCTATAATACACTTTGGTATCCTTTGGGATAAATAGAAATGCAATGTGTTATAACAAATCTGTAGTCACAGAGGGCTTTGTGGTTGTCACTACAATGCAAGTCATAGAATTTTTTTTTGGAACATCACAAGCAGCAGTGATGGAACAGTAGAATTAGCTTTTAAATGCATTTGACTCTAAGAAAAAAGAATTTGTAGAAATAGGAATTATGGCATGCAGTTGAACAGCTGTTATTCCAATGCATAAAAGACTTTGCAAGATTTCCTGACAATACTGATTCTTACCATTCCCCTGACACAAAATTACTCTGGATGTTTCCTGAGAGAAGGAAGTGCCTTGTAGACCATGGAATAAAACAGGTAAAACTGTCCAAATCCTCCTTTTTATGAATACCTGAAATTTCCATGAGCAAACTGGATGGGGAGTGGTGTATCCCCAAGTAGTACACATGGAAACTTCACATTTGTCATTATTGCCACAACAACAGTGGCCCAGAAACCAGTTAAGCAGTGTTACATCTATCCTGGTAATAAAAGGCAAAGACATTATGAGGTGCTTGTTTGCCTTTGATTTTCATATGTACTCTGAATTGGTGAATACGATTCCTAAACCACAACACTGTGGCACTTATTCCTTAGTCCATTGGAATGCAAGTCACACTAGCATGGTGAAAAATTCTAGGTAGAAAACTCACCTGTAAAATTGGAAACAATTTGGGATATCTTAGATATGCAGGAATGACAACAACTGCTTGCTATGTAAGAAGATGGAACTACTTATAAATGAAAAATCTCTGTAATACAGTGGGATAAATCTATAAAGTCTAGTATTTATCAGGGAGTATAATTCATAAAATTCTTTTGCTGCCCATTTTAAACAGTCTTGCTAGTGATGTGTTTCAATTATAAATGAGAAACTTAATTCCAGCTGCTTGAATAAATATTCTATCTTTCTTAAAACAGATCATAAATTAATTTCAACATGTTTGTGCACTCTACAGCCTACAGTTTAGGACTTGCAAATCTACATATGCAGCCTAGTTATGGCTTATGTGTCCGATGGGATCCAAAGAGAAAAAACTGACAGCCTAAGTAGTACTGGAAAGCCAATAATACACCCCACCCACCCCCCCCCCCCCCACTATTTATGTTAGGATTCAAATCTGCCAATTAAACTGTGGATTAAAGTAGTTCAAGAGATGCCATACTGAATGCTTGAGATAATAAGTGCCAGCTAAACTACTGGTAGAGGCAAGAAAATATGTAAGGAGGGAGGGAAAAACACTGCAAAATGTTATTTTGTTCCCAAGCTCAATGCACAGCAGAACTAAATGCATTTTATTTGTTATAATGGCCATGTTTTCTTTGTCTAGTACAATAAAATGCTGCATTTAAATATATGCTATGATGTAATACACTACAAATGTATAATACATCAAGGATATCTAGACTCAGTAGTCCGTTCAAAAGATAATAACCTTGATTTACGGAATCCTTTTGTTCTCTTAAGCATTGCAGGAAGGGAAAGGAAGGAGGGAAACTCCAGGAGCTTGGCAAAGATATTTTTTATTCTATTTTATAAGTCTTCCCTTTCTTCTTAAAATATACTGACAGACACTATGATACATTGATCCATATGTTATTTTTCTTGAGCCAACATAAAAGGATGGGAATTTACTGATGATTTAATCTTCACAAGTAGTACTGGTTTAGAAGTTTAACTGGATTTGGTGCAGCTTATTTGAACCATTTGGACCTCATAGGTCCCTCTAATTAAAACTTAGACTGAACTTTTTTTTTCTTCTGAGAAATCCAGTCCTTTCCTACTGAATATATGACAGGAAGAGTGGCTCCTTCTTTCTCCCTAATTTAAATGATTCTTACTGAACTAGGTTACAATTACTGCTATAGGAACAATAATATGTACAATGAATAAAATTTATAACCTAAGGAATAAGACAAGAAATAAAGCTTTTATGTTTTAAAAGTTCTTCCTAAACACATATATATTGATTACAGGAACTTAGCAGGTTTTGTTAATTAATTAAATGTCCAATAAGACATTGTTTTCTTTATTCTTTTTCCTGACTTCCACCTAAGCACATCTATCTACACACAGAGATGAGCCTTGTATATACATTTCCTATTTTACATTAAAAAGAGAAAGAAATTTTGTGGATCTGCTTTCTCTTTATGTCTCTGCTATTAGGCAGAAGGCACCTGGGGCCACTTCCTTGCTAGTAATGACGGGAAGAAGCCATGAGCTCCTTGGAGAAAGGATAATGGAGTTGCAAACAGACATAACTTAAGAGGATTGTGTGTCTTTATGAAAAAAAAAAAAAAAAACCACTATGCTACATTCTTAACATCTTATGGGCCTATAATTCATTATATAATGTACCTTGTCAAACAACTTTCTTGGATGTAATTCTGTCCAAAAGAGTTCTCCACGGAATTTCTCTGTAAAAGCAGCCCCATACTTATGGCTTGTTTGTACTCTACTTAGCAGTATGTTAAATTAAAATTTGGTTTTAGGGCTTAATTCAGATTTAAGTGAAACAACCCTTGTGATTACAATCTAAAGTGACAAATTTTGCTTTAACAATCCTAATTACATCCTAAAAGATTCTATGAATCTATGACATGATAAAGTACTTGCACTTCAGTGAATTTTTTTTTTCCAAATGAAACATTACATTTTTTGATGAATTAAACAAAGTTAATATAAACTGCAGAATTTCCTTACACAACATATTTGTTCCGAAGTTAGTAAACATGCAAGAAGTCAGTTACAGAATGCCAATCCTTTAGGTACTAAAACAAATCAGTCTCAATATGATGGTTATAAAATTAAATCACAATTGATAATAAAGTGTGTAAAATTCATCATTAGAGGAACAGGATGTCCTTGTAAAGATCAGCATTCATAAAAATTATTTGTGTGTGGATAATGGAATATTGGCTCAACAAATGTCTCGTGATGCAAAGCTGAGACTTCAGGCTACAATACTGTGTCAAAGACAATTTTGAAAGTAATGCTGTAGCTCATAATTTATATTTAATAAATGCATCTAACTAAGATAACTAATTAATACCCTTGCAATTAGGTGAGAGGAGATTACTAATTTTAACTACAAATGCAGAAGATAAATTAATCAGAAGATGCAAGTAATTTTTTATAAATTTCTTCTTTTGACAGCTTTTGCAATTTTGAGTTCCTGATGAAATAAATTTAAATCAACATATCTGCTGTAAGAAAACAAACAAACAAACAAAACAACAGATGTTTATTAGTATTAAAATGCTGGGAAAATTAAATTCTACTATATTTCAAAACCTCAGAAACTAAGAAATCAAGAAATAATTCTTGTTTTCTTTTAAAAAATTCTGAGAACATAATGAAATCTTCATTATTGTGAGAAATTTGCCAAATTCAATCACGATTCCTGAAAAAATCCTCTAAGATTTACCTCAAATATCAGTTTCCCATGAAAATTTCCATCTCTCTTCATCATTTCACTTGATGTCTTGCTCCAAAAGTTGTCCCATTATTCTAGAATCATCTACTCTTGTCAATGGACTATGTCTGCAACATGGGTTTTACCTATGTGTATTAATTTCTACTTCCTGCAATTTTCCTCTGCCTGACGCTGATTTATTGGGGGAACATTCATTGATCTGCTCTTTACAACCCCTGTGAAGAGATGATTCAATATTACTGTTATGCAGAGTGGTTCTTCTTATAATTTTTATTTTCTGGGATTCTGGTGAAACTTCTTTAATGTGTATACTAAGGAACAAATTTTTATGGGTTGTAAGTATGGATTAAATGCTCCAGCCATCTTTTTACTTGAAAATAACAATTATAACAATAATAATCTGTGGAGTAGCATAAAATCCTCTGGGTTTTTTCCAAACCACAATGCAAAGGGGAATTTTGAAGCAGAGGTGATATCAGGTTTATTACTGATATATTTACATGAAAGAGTGTGTGTGTGTGTGTGTGTGTGTGTGTGTGTATGCATTGCCATTCCATTTCTAGAGTGATTCTAGCTCTAGGACCAACCTCACAGCCATAGAACATTTTACTACCAGGGACTACATGTAGAAAAGAACCTTTTCTCCTTCACTTCTAAAGGGATTCACAAACACAACTTCCATTTGTGAAGGCTGAAAGCTGGTGGAGGTTTTGGGTTTTCAGGGAATGTATTTTTAAAGGTCAGTCTCTGCCCTTCTCTAAAAATTGTTAAGAAGCCCACTGCTCATTTATAGCAGTGAATCTTCCTGGATAGGCTGGATTTTTTTCACCTGAAAAGGTAAGGCAAATTTGAACATGCATATAGAAGCAAAGGAGCAACATTATCTCACTGGACAGAGTATCACATAGAGGCAAGCCCCTCTGAATTGCTCCCCAGCAAGCACACTTCTGTCTTTTGACTTAAGCCAAAGCTTCACTATAAATACAGAAAAAATAGTGCCTATAAGGAGACTCCTGAGAGTAAGCGAATGTAAAATCTGAAGAAATCTCAAAAATCTCTATGAGGGCTGGCTAAACTGGTAATAATTACATACATTGGCAGTTATCTAAAGCCTCCCACAGCAGCCAACCTTTCAGCCTGTGCCCAGCCAGGAGCAGGCAGGCACTCAGAAATCCCAGCACTGAGTAATCATACAATGAGAAATCAGTTTGGGAGTCCAATGTGATGCTTTGCTAGGAATTGGATGACAAATGACGATGATCAACCAGAAGATAAACAATAACAAGTAGGCTTAATGACAACATTACAAGATTCATTGGCACCAATACCTTCATTGCTCACTGGCACAAGTCCCCTGGATATGTTGCGTTTCTCGTGCCAAATTGGAATCCCCTCCATAATTACTCTTCTCTCTCAGTTATGTTTATAATCCATTTTGCTGCCCAAAAAGTAAATTTTTATTTCACCACCAAAAAAGAGGCATATTTTAAAACTTACTTTAGATGAGATAGTAAGAAACAGACGGACACACTTTTAAAAAGTCTCTTATATTTCTTTCCATTAAAAAAAATACATATACAAAGTGTTTAAAAGAGAAGCAGGGTTGAATTAGCAAATATGTTTGATATTGAAATCTCTATGCTAAAAATGGCACCAATCCCAGTGAGATGTGGCACTGTGTCCATGCAATTGCAGTTGGCCAGAAGCTTGGGGTGATTGGCTGAGATGCTTTCTTTGGAAGGGAGGTCAAGGACTCAAGAGTGAAAAGATGCAGATGGCAGAAAAAGCTGGGAGACAGCGCCCATATGGCAACGTAGGGAGACCTGATGTGTTTTGGGCTTCATTTGGACTACTATCATCCTTCAGTTTAGTGCTCTGGCTCCATCAAATTGTGTCCTGAGTTGTAGAATAAGATATGCATAAAGTATTCTATCACTATCTTCATGAACTGTTGAATCCAATTGCTGAAGCAGTGTTCTCCCAGGTCCCCCCTCCCTCTTCTGTTAATGTGTCTTCTGTAAATGGCCCATCAAATGCCTGCTGCATGACTCATAGATAACTCCCACGGGGAGTTATCTCTCTTTAATGGGCCATCAAGGACCCGCTGTATGACTCATTATCCCATTGTGGGCTGCTCTGCCCAGGGAGAGGAGCCAAGCGTTCTCACCTGGATATAATCTGGGATTTGGGACACTACAGGGGCCCTCACCCACTGGATTCCCAGAGGATCAGAGCTACCAGGCCTTTCTATGGGATCACTGCTTCCATCATCCTGCTCAGGTTGTATTCTGACTCTGTCAGTGGTCTTTTGTATTATTGCATTTATTTTATTTTACCTTTTTTTCTTCTTATTAAATTGTATTTCTGACATGGAGCCTCTCACTTGTTTTGCTTTCAAACCACTATAAATTGTTAAGCAAAAAAACCCACCAACTACAAATGAGAGCATTATTATGAAACAGAGATAAAGTTGAAATTGCTGACTATAAACATGCATACATCACTGCTTTATGTTTTGAAACATATGCTTGTAAAACTAACTGTAAAGCTATATACAGTAAATACACAAAAAAGTATATGTGAGGAAGAAAAGAAATCAAACATAAAATTTCCTTCTCAGCTTTGGAGACTGGGTGAGTACCCAGCAAAACAACTTTTCAGTTAAATCTCTCAGTAACGTCTGGATTAAATGTTTTGCACAGAATCTCAAACCATTTGAGAGTTTAGTTCTTGAAAAGTTTCTCAACTTCAGTCTAAACCCATGGAATCCCACTAAAAGGGTCAAGCTGATCACAGATGGGCATCTGAACCTCCTTTCTGTTTTTCTGCATGTTACTGCCTTTCTTACGTTTTTCTTACCCTGGAAACCATAAGAGCCTCGGACGATTGTCATATTTATATCGTCTCTAACTTTTTGAGGTCAACACTAGTTGAGTTTTGGTTTATTTTTGTGATCACTGTGGAACAGAATTTCAGGCTTGTCATCCACCTAACATATGATTCATAAAATGCCTGAATTTTCCTAATGTGAGTTTCATGGTATTTCATTGCAGGGTATACCAGATGCAGTGAAATGCATGTATGAATAACAAGTCCTTCAAGAGAATCTTGGTTCATATTTATAGCAAAAATATAATCCACATATATTGATTATTTTCCTTATTTATTTTCCTCTGGGAAACATCAATTTGGTATGCTGTGTTAACTGGGAAACTATTTGGTACTCAGGATATAAAATCAACTTACTCAACATGGCTGATGTTCTCATTTTTAAACACATGGTGTCCACCTGTGTCCTCACACCAAAGAGTATTTATAAAGAATGTTTTCTTTTATTAGCTTCATTTTTGAGGTTGCTTTGTAAGAAATTATTCCAAATGAATTAAAAATTAAATCATTAGAACAAAGAGAATTCAGAATGAATCAACTCCTTCCTGTCTCTGTCTCATTCAAGTAAGAGCATGCAACTTCTTGCTATTAGCTTGAGTCTTTTCTAAGGATGACAAATGATTAAGACCTATGATCCTGAGCCACAGAAGACTGCTGTAACATTACACAAAAAATGAATGCAACGAAGTATTGGAATAATGAAAATTGAGAGATTTAATGCATCAAGTTATAGGATAACAGAAAAAGTTCTCTTATAAGCTACAGCATCTTTAGTTGAAAAGGAGAGGGCAGAAAGAAATAGGTGTATCAACTTACCAGGAGATGACTATGAGCTATAAATGTGATATACCTGAGAAAAAGGTCAACATACTTCTGAGATGCTTGAGGCAAAGTGGAGATAGGAAAACAGAAGTGTTGTCATACAACATCATCAGCAAGACGTTATGTGTGGCAGGCTGTGGCACCTGTGATTACTGTAATAAAAAAGATGAGCTCAACCTGAAACAGACATGTTAAGTGATATTAGGGTAACTGAAGCATGGAGAGGCTGAAAAGAAATAAGCCTAAAGAGAAAAAAAGAAAATTTTATTTGAGGGTTATGTTAGCAAGCCATCCAGCTTTAGAAGATCTCTCCAAATAATAGTAAAGACTGGCCTGTTGTACGATACATGCTTTGCTATCTACAGACAAGGGGGTGTGTTGCAAATGCAGTGATGCACTTCATTCATAAGAGAGGAGCAACGATGTATTTTATTGATATAAACCAGTGTGTTAACAGAATTCAGTGTTAAAAGTGAATGTGGTTTAACAAGACCTGGTGACAAGGTGTACTAGGGCACTGCAGTAGGTCTAGGTGCACTCGTGCTTAAGGCTTAAAGTGGGAGAGGAGGAGAGCACACTTGTTCTTGTGAGTTTGCATTTGTTTACTACTGATTTAAATAAGGTAAACCAACCATGAACTTTTAAAGTTTGGTAGCATGTGCTAATGCCATTCCCTGTTATGTAAGGTCTGGTCAGCTCTTTTTCTGCTGATATATTTTTTTTATTTTTACATAAATTACTGTTGATATTTCTGGAATACAGAATTCATATACTTCACCAAATGGTAGTTAAAAAGTTAATATCTTTCATGTATAGATCACCAATTTTCAAAGGAACTTGAAACCATTATAAATGATGCTAATTTAACTAAACTCACCAGGGTAATTTTCCTCCCTTTGCAAAAAACTGAGTTTTGCATTGCATTTGATAATGTTAAATGACACAGAATAGACCTAATGTTAAAATATAGAACACAGTCCTAGTACACAGTTTTAATAAGTTTTCATTATAAAGAGTTAATCATAATAAAAGTAAAAACTGATGCTCTATACACTGCAATTCACAAATTATCTAATTTCCAGACTTCTCACTTAAATTGGCATAAATTATCTTAGAAAGAGATCAGCAAGAGCACCTAATACTGATTTAATTCATGAATACCAGAAGATAAACAGAACTGTAATATTTTGGAAAGTACAAAGATAAAGCAGTTTTTGCTTATTGCAGTTAGTTTTGATGATAATATACATGATATTGAAATACTGCCTTTTTCTCCTCTTGTTCCTTACATATATTTTTTATACATATATTTATTTTATACATAAATTTATTATTTATCCATTTGTTATAATTTATATATGCATTACCTTGATAATGTCATTATAAATTTAATAATTTTTATACATGCAATTTTTAAAATTTATACACGCATATAATTTTCTATACCTGCACCCATATTTTTTTAACTGCAACATACTAACCATGAAGTAACACCTGGAAGTTTATCCAAATAAGCCACAAATAAGGGTACATTAATGTTCAACGCTCACTAGAATATATAAATGTGGTTCATATTGTTTGTTAACAAGAATATTAAGTGCACCTTTTTCTCTACCAATTCAGACAATGACTTTGGGAATCTGTGCATTGAACAGCTGTTACACTGAAATGCTGTATCAGCAGCGCAAGACATGGTCATCAGGTAAAAAAGCCTTGCCTTTGTGATCAGCACCAACTGCAACTGCAAACATAAAATGTTAATTTACTGACAGTATGCAACGGTTAATTGAAATGAAGTCTTACACGATTGTGCCTTTCAAACGGTTCTCATTTGACAAACACATAGTTTGGCTTACAACTGCTCTTTTGACATTAAAAGCTTTGTTCCAGCTAAAAAGAAAAAGAACACATAAATCTCCTATCTTCGTGTACAAATGTCTTTTGGTCCACCTGAATTCGTGAGGGGGAGCCATGAGCTCCTGCGCTGAAGTCTCAGTTTTATTGGTATGATATAAATCAGCTAAGTGAAATGACGTTTGGTTTTAGATTTCCAGTTGGAAAAATTAATAAATCTAGGTGGTCTTAATTAAGAACACGCCCCATTAAGGATAAGGAATAGCATTTGGCATGTCTAGAAAAGGGATTTCTATTATAGGGTTTAATTAGAAGTGTTATCTTTGTATTAAATAAAGAGAACTGAGCAAGATATTTGTTATTCATACAAACAATGTCCTTAAAAGATCAATGACTATAAATCAAAATTATTAAAATCAGAAAATGAAAAAAATTATAATTTTGTCCTTTTTTCACCACATTAGGATACAATTTGCAGTCAGAGAACTGCATGCTACTCAACAAAATCCTTATTTTTATGGCTGTGTAAATGGGAAAACACAAACCACCTGCCATTTATCTCTGTAACTAATTTGCTGCTAGCTACCCAAAGACATCATTAAATACAAATTATACTTACTTTCTCAGTCATATTTTTCCTTTTTTATTTAAATTCTCTTGCTAAAAGTAATACATATATATATATATATATTACAGCATCTTTAAATGCCCTGAGACAGTTAAAATATATCAGTGCATGGGCATGCTAATTATTCCCATTTTCCCAGCTGAAACATAGGTTTGTAGTTGGTTTTAATGTACTGCAAAATGCCATGTGCTAAATGTTAAAGCAACAATTCTCTTCCACTGTAAAGAAGATGGGAAAACGCTTTTTTGTAGATCATTTGCAATCTAGTTAGATTAAACTCTCCTTTATTCCTGTAGTTAAGCGTCATTTCAAGTATTTATTGTGGGACAAAGAGATGCATACCAAGAGAAAAAAAAAAAAACTAGGAGGTAGTACAGAAAAAAAGAAAACAAAGGAACTAGAAAAATTCTGTATAGTGGATTATGGTCTGTCAGATTCTTGTCCCTGTTTCTCTTCTTAGAAGCATACAGCTTTTGCTGTTTTAGCTAGCACAGGACCACAGAATGATTGGAATTGGAAGATACATCTGGAGATCATCTAGGCCAACCCCATTGCTAAAGCAGGTTCACCTACAGCAGGTTGTACAGGATTGTGTCCAGGTGGGATTGAATATTTCCAGAGAAGGAGACTCCCAACCTCCCTTGGAAGCCTGTTCCAGTGCTCTGCCACCCTCAAAGTAAAGACTTTTCTCCTCATACTTATGTGAAACATTCTGTGCTGCACTTTTTTGCCCATTGCCCTTATTCTGTAGTTGGGCACCACTGGAAAGAGATTGGCTCCATCCTCTTGACACCTGCCCTTCAGATATTTGTGTACCTTGACAAGATTCCTGCTATGTCATCTCTTCCTAAGGCTGAACAGGCCCAGTTGCTTGTAGGAGAGATGCTCCAGTCCCTTAATCTTCCTTGTTGCCCTTCACTGAACTTGCTCCAGGAGCTCCATGTCTCTCTTGTCCTGAGGAGCCCAGAACTGAACACAGCACTCCACATGTGCCTCACCCAGGGCTGAGTAGAGGGACAGGATCACCTCCCTTGAGCTGCTGGCAATGCTGTTCCTAATGTGCCAAGGACCCATTCTCTGCAGAGCTAATTTCCAGCAGCTCGGCCCCCAGTCAGTCTTGCTGCATGGGGTTATTCTTTCCAGGTGCAGGACCCTGCATTTGCCTTTCTTGAACTTCTTTAGATTCCTCTTTGCCTACTCTCCAAGCTGTCCAGATCCTCCTGAATGGCAGCACAGTCTTCTGCTACATTACCTGTAAGCACTACAGATTTCACTGGGTGTTATTAGTGTTGTGGTGTATCCTCACAGTAAGACTGAGGATAAATGAGTGGTGGTGATACCTTAAACCAAGTATACCTAACTCTTTCTGCATTCACACATCAATGTTTTCTTTGAATTGGCAGCTCTTGACAGTTCCTTCTAAAAGAGTCTGGCAGAGTCAGAATTATTGGAACTATTTGTGGTGCTATTGCTTCTAAACTTCATTATTATTTTAATGAATGTATTAAAATCTACTTCTAATCAACTTGTAGTGCTGTTCCATTTAGAATATAAACACTATTAGAGATAGGTAATTTAAATCTATTTTGGTATCTTCATACTACATAGCATTCAGAAAAATTACATAGTTTGAGGCATGTATTAGATGGGGGGAGGGATAAACCTTGGAGAGAGAAATAAACACCAGAGAACTAGGTCTAGCAATAGAAAAATGAAATGAGAATAATTTTATCTTGGCTTAAAAAATTTAATTAGAATCACTGCATGAATTTCAATGCTGTGTTTCAAAAATGTTTTCTCTGCCATGATAAGAAATCTTTGTCTTATTAATGTTTTCTATTGTCCATTCCACACTTTCAAATACAATACTGTTCAAAACCAAAATCATTTAAAAGGATTTTTTTTTTTATATACGAAATGTCATTTGGTTTTGAAATGTCTCAACTTTTCTAATGTCTAAACTTGTCAAACATAATTATTCAATTTGTTTTTCCCAAATAAACCAAAATATAAAACTAAAACTGCAAATGGTTTGTTGGGGGGTGTTTTGCAAATTATATTAAAAGAGAACAAAGTTAAAAGATTGATGTAGTTTGTTACTCCTACCTACTGACTTATAGATAGATAGATAGATAGATAGATAGATAGATAGATAGATAGATAGATATGGCAATTTAGGACTCACCCAAAATAAGTTGGTTCTTTGGCAATGTCTGTTACAGAAAATAAGGGGTTTTTAAAGCATGAGATGTACCGACTGATAAGATGTATGAAAGATCTCAGAAGACTCTTAGATCATATTTTCTATACCAGCTATTTTGGAATCATGTTAAGTCTAAAAGTCTTAAAAACTATCTAGCAAAATCAAAACAATTAATGAGGAGTTTTTATTCCTAAGGAACTACGCAGTTCCAGTGAAAATATGTTTTCTTGGAAAGTTCTAAACAGTCACATTTGTTCATCCATATTATTGTAATAATAATCCATTTTTTGATATGCCTGTAATTTCTTACCAAATGTTTCAAAAGACTTATTCAAGTAAAACTTTCAAATATGTGGCTACAAGAGATTGAGGAATCATTTTTAGACAGAGCAAGCCAGGGTTTTTTCATGTGGGACTTTAGAATACATAAAGTAAAGTAGAAAAGAAGAGTTTCCATATGCAAGGCTTCATCCTTTTTAGGGTAAATTAGAAAAACTTTTTTCCCTGGAGCTGGCTCCCTTAGCCCTTGGTTTCAGACAATGCTGGTCTCTTAGATTAATTTCCCAGAAAGTAGAAGTGCAAGGTGAAGAAACAGTCTTTACAACTGGTCAGAAAAATTAACTCAGCCAGACTTTTATGCAAGGCAAAAGTCCTGCATATACAGGGTCTAATCCTGGTCTCCTCAAGTGACTTCCAGTTTTTCTTTGGCTTCACTGAGATACACAGTGCAAACTCAGCTTTATAAAGAATTCAGTGAAGGTCCAAGCACTTTTTTTTTTAAACCAAAGGATTTCATAAGCAGAACTTTTATCCTAGGCTGGCTGTTTCAATAGGACTTATATGTATAAAGACTTTCTGTGCAGAAGATAGTCCCTAAATGTATAATCCCTGCTGAGCAAGCTGGTTAGGGGAAGCTGCCACCCTGTCTGTAGTTCTCAGCAGGCATGCAATTTAAACACTGGGGAGTTTAGGTTCTCTTTGTAACACTGTGCATTCTCCTCCAAAGAGCTTAGAAGTGCAAAGCCAGTGAATGTAACCTGCCTTCTGTTAATACTGCACTTTGGTGTGCTTCAATTGTATTTTACTTTTCCTCTCTTGTTTTCCCTTCAAAAAAATGAAGAAGCAAATCCCTGTGAATATAAGAAAGCTTATTTTTCATAGAGAAATAGAAGCCATGAATAACAAAGGTTTGAAGTAAATTTCTGAAAATCTACCCTGCCAGAATTTGCCAGAACGCTTCAAAGTGAGGCAAAATTACTCTTTACATGCTGTTCAGAAACAGATAGTAAAAAATAAAATCTGTATTTCTCAAAACCGCTGTGCCTCTGTAGAGGTAGTTGAAAACGATGAGATTTTGTTACTTAATTAAGAAGAAATTAGCAAAAATTGTCATGGGATATTTACCATGTTGTCATTAGAAAATACAATAGAGTGGTTTCTTCTAAACACGTTATTACTACTGTTTTCAGTACACATGGGTATTGTAAAAACCCACATATTATTTCTTTGTCTGGAATTCATAACAAGGTTTTTGGTATTTGTTTCTTCTTTCATTAGGAGGGAAAAATACCCTGAAATGTGGTATTCTAAAGTCAATTACATTTATTTGGAGTTAGCTCTTCAATTTGTAATATGACTTACTATAAATCTTTTTAATCACCCTATAAATGTCTAAATAAAGACACTATCCCACTACAGTTTGCTAGCAAAAATGTAATTATAATTACCATATTTAATTTTTTCACTTTGCGTATTCAGTGTCCATTGATTTCAGACTGAGCCATCATCTCTGGACAATTTCTCTGTGTTTAGCTAAAAATAACTTTTAGATCAGCAGCAATGGAATCAGTGACATCTGCTTGAGGCTAGAGTTTGCAAGTGAGAAATGCTATTAATGCTAGTCGCCTATTACTAAAATATTTTATATCTCATGTATTATATTAACGGCAAATGGATTAGATGCAAGGATTCCAAGTTAAGTTCTAGGATGCACAGAATTCCAGGCCATCAGACAACTGGGCTTCTGCTTCAAAAGATGAAGAGATGATGTTCTATATTTGGTGATACAACTGTAAAAAACAAGCATGTAGTAGTTGATTCAACTTTCCTTTAGAAAATTGAGGCAGATTTGATTTGTGTTTTGCTTTTTCCAACCACTTTCAAATTTGAGCTGTTTTTTTTCAAATTTGCTTCTTTTCAAAAAGTCCATATTATTATTTACATTGACACTAGTAAGTATTACTTTTCATTTCTCTTTGAAGCAGATATATTTGTGTTGTTTTCCATATGCTAGATTTCAGAACAGAGGTTCAACTATCACAAAACATTGATGTGTTGATAGCTGTACTAGTGACACAATTTATTGTGCTGCAAAAAGAGGAAAATTGCTAACCTTCGGTAAGGCAGCAGGATGATTGCAACAAATACCACCATAAAACAAATCAGTCAATCTTTTTCATAACTAAAAACAAGAGCAGGAAAATGAATTCCTGTATATTCCAGATGTTAGTATTAGAGGGTTGTTAGATAGAGGCCTGTTTTGTTTTTAAAAACTGAAGAAAATTAGCAATGTTGTCGAAAATTACAAGATACCACAACCTTGCTTGTACTTTCGCATGTTTTTTTAATTAAGAAAGAATAAAATCCCAATTTGATTTCAGAAAAAATAGTCAAGGAAGCATGAAAAGAAAACCAGTACAAATTTCAAATTGGTAGGTCTCTCCATGTGCATCTCCAGACTCACGTGAAAACATAAGAACACAAAAATAGCTGCAAGACAGAGCTCTAAATGCATACGTATTCATTTTTCTTTCACAGAAACCTTAAAGCCCACTAGGTTATTTCCTGATCTTGGATGCAGCTATAGTCAGTCACACTGGGTTTGTGGCCAAGACATCCTCATGTTTATTCTCCCTCATCCAAGTGCCTGTTCTAATGTCTGTTCTACAAGATGAATGAGTCCCCTTGGAACAGATGTGAATATTCGTGCGGTGCATCAATTGCAGAGTGTAGAAGGAGTTGGATTAGCTGCAAAGGTGAGGGTAAAGGAAGAATTATAGTTGCCATGGACTCACCAGGAGACCTATTTTTACTTTTTATTTCATTTTAGGTGGTTTAATCACTTTTGCAAAGAAGCAGAATTGGACCTTCCTGTTCTATGCAAAAGAATGCCAAACTTGCAAAATAGTAATGGGGAAATAGTTTTTTCCTTACTTCTGCAAATTTAAACAGAAGTAGAAGGTTGCTAGGTAGAATAACCAGGTGCCATGACAACCTAGAAAGTCTTCACAGGTGAGTCACACTGGTTTATCCAATTTGAAGCTTTCAACTTAATCCTTCTGCTCAGTGATTCTTAACACAATGTGACTGCAAGCTGCAAAACGTTTACTTGTGTTTCACTTTTCTGATTTATTTTACAGCGTAAAAACCAGGTCTCTGATATGTAATACCCTTCCATTTTGCTAACAAACAAACAAACACCACACACAAAACAAACAAACAACCCCCACCAGGTTTGTGGAGGAAATGGTTTGGGTATCTTTTGGCTTACAGTGGTGCAAATTCCTGAATTTATCACCTTTATCATTTGTAACGGAAGTGAATAATTGATTATGTTTTTAATCTAGCCTTGACTCAAATATTAACATTAAGGGAAAATTAACAATTTTGCGCTTAACTCACTTTCTTCCATTAATTTGTTTGGGAGAAATGGTGTTTTGTTGAATAACTGCATTGTCCATCATCTGAAAGCATTCTCCTTCTTCTTAAAATCACCTGCCAAATATGGGAAGACAAAAAACATATTGTCTTACTGTAATACCTTTGTTGTTGCTCGTTTTTCTGTTCACACCATTCCATGTTACAGAATACACTCTCAAACCTTACACTAAAAAATTCTCCCTTTTACCTCTCATCACTCTAATGTGGTGGCACTCTTACCAGGTCTTAGATGATTAAGGTTCAGCCTCTTTCTGCTCAGCCTGACCACCTTTCACAATGAAGATGTCATGTGTAAAGGTCAGGTATTACTTACCTATTTAACTACAGACCCTGCATTTGAATTTTATTTCTTAAATCTGAGATTTTACAAAATCACTTCAATCAGAACATTTACCCAGTTTATCTTCATCCCTAAATAATTTCTTGTGTATGAAATTTCTTAGAATTTTCACTTGCAAGCAGGATTCTCCTGCCTCTTCTGACTACTTTTGTGCTGATCCATAAAGAGTGACTCTTCTCTAAAACAGGACTTCCTACCTGAATTGAACAATTCTAACTCATGATTAGAAAGTGGTAGCAATCCTGCTTGTGCGCTGACACTCATTGCAGTCACTAGGCAAGGGAGAGGAAGGAACAGCTTGAAGTATTCTGATTCTGCTCTCACTGACATGAACATGCCTTCAAGTGGTTAGCAGAAAGGCAATTTTAATATATGATGCTCACATAATATCACTAACATATGCTGTGCCAGCAGCAAATAGATTGTAGCAGAGGCTCTTTCATCCTTCTTCCATCCTGACATTACAAATGACAATTTTTAAATATTGAACACTGGCACAATTCTGGATAAATCAGTCACAGAAAGCAACTGAGACACATAAAATTCACCATGTCTGCAACAATGAGCACATTCTACTCATGTGCAGATAAAATTCTGATAACAGTGTTATCTCTACTTCACATATACAATTTATCTGGATACACACAGTAAAAATTTTGCTGCAGGCCAGCAGTCTGAGTTGCCAAGGATTGGGAAAAGCAACCTGTTCTCATAAAAACAGATGAGAAACTTCATCCTGTTTTACAAAGCATCTTGGTAATTGCATTTGATACTGGACAATGAACATCTCTATGATGACTTCAGTTTTTCCTTAACATAGGGGATTCTTCAAGGGATTTCCCCCAAAAGATTTTTGTATTCAATAGGCTAAAGACGTAGTGTTGTGCATCAGTTGCCTTGTCTATATAAAATGGAGAGAATAGTAGCTTGATGTGATCATTATTGTCTCTTGCAGAAATGCGCGAAACAAACACTTATCTGTTTAAAAAACTGCAGGAAAAAATAAACAAGCAAAAAACTATATGAAAATGAAACAAAAAATCAAACTTCAGAAAACCAAAGCATCTCTGTAGATTCTGGTCTACACCATAATTTTTACTATGCCTTTTGCAGCCACACACCAGAGTTTGAAATATTGTGATAAGCTATTGATCTGTGGTTTTCCGCTTCAGCTCAAAAATTAAAATATTTTCATTATCATTTCTTATGCTGGGATAATTTGGCTTCTCTGCTTCTGACCTTGCTTGAACTGGAGCCCAGAGCATAATATCTGGGGGTTCCTATGCCTGTCTGGGAAACATCTCCCACTTTACCTCAGCACAGGGTTAATGAAATATGAAGAAATTTAAGGGATGGTGAGAAATCAATATAAGTCTCTTTCCTACCCAGGAATTAAATAATTAAACAAATCCAATGGTGAACTAAGTTGATGAGTTGCAGTGCTCGCACTCCCTGTGGAGCATGTGCAGCCCATTCCTTGGATGCCTCTCAACAACCTGGAGGTTTCTTCCATTAGCCTGGCAAATGTATCTCCCTTTTCTAGCCAGTTGGCAGCCTCCTCTGTCTCTATCTGTAACACATTTGAGCTGGAGTTATTCCATCCACCTGCATGGAAAAATAGAAGGGGAAAAGAGAAGATTCAGCCATTCAAGAGCCACTATGTCCAACTTTCTTAATAGAGAAACAGATGCCTGAGGTGTAGGAGAGTGAAGGTTTTAAATGGTTTGTTGCTTTACAGCAATCTGATCTACTGACATGATTGCTCAGCCTCCTCCTGTGGCTGAAAGCAGTGAGGACATGATGGTTTGCTTCTTTTCCGTAGCTTTGAAATAACTTTTTTTTAATTCCCAAGCTACTTATTTTTTTTGCATTTTTTTAAACAGATGTTCAAATCCCAGAAATTCTTGACAGCCATCAGTTTATGTCCCTAATTGCTGGCTTCCCCTTCTGAAGCTTTCTTACTATAATTACAGTCTTCTGACATTAAATTTTGCAATCACTTATATTTCTTCTCATGGCAATAATAAGTATTGGTTGTATATTCTGAATACAATTATAATTGACTATTTTCAACTTATGCAGGCTCACCTATCTTCCTGAAGTGTAGAACAAATGACGTTTTCCTAGAGCTCATGCAGCCCTTCAGGCCAAAGGTTTTCTCTCATACATACCTGTGAAATCTCATTAACAAGTGAAACTAAGACTACCACATCTTCTAATTCCATTGTTCTCTCCATCCAAGGGAGTTTTAGAGACTTTTATTTATCAAGAAACCTTCCCACATCACCTCTAAGAAAATAAGACATCAGTCAGCTTCTGAAAATTCAGTCTGTTGAACTACATTAATTTTGTTGAAGGCTGATATATTGATCAGGATTCATTGACTTAGGGAAGAAAATAAATTATGCAGAATCTTTAGAACTAACACTAAAAACCTACTCAAAACAAACAACTAACCACTTTCCCCACCCCTTTTTTCTGTCCCCCAGCTAAAACAGCATGCAAATAAAAATATGTTGAAAAAAGAAGCTCAAGAAGAGAATCTCAGTTATAACATTTTTAGGAAGCAAAATTAAAGGTACTTAGGAAATCATAAAGTTTCTTAGCTCCAGTTAATATGAAATAACTACACATACTTGGGTTTTTTCTCTGTCTGGCAGGTAAAATGAAAGACTGATGATAACAAGAGAGTCAGAAAGTAATCTGGCCCCCCATCACTTATAAAATATACCTGTTGGAGAAATTCCAGGTAATGCCTAGTAGTCTCTAGTAGAATCAAATAAAAAGCCATGCCACCACAGAGAAACCTTAAGTGGGAAATTAATTTGCATATTGCTACAAAGAAGTTGCTGCATATAACCACTAGCACAAAAAGCAGATTTTCTCTTTTTTTATTTTTAAATGGAAGTTCTCCAATGCTATTAAAATGTAAGCATTTAAAAGTCAAATTTTTAACCAACCTTTCATTTGTTGATTTGTATTACAGTAGCTTAATCATTATCTTTATAATTTACGCCTTCTTAAAAGTTCCTTTCATTGTGATTTTATTCAAAAGAAGAAATTGATGTGATAAGATTATTCATATAATCACATTCAGCCACAAATGTGGAAATCTGTTTCACAGTCACTGAAATCCAGAGACGAATGATTTAAGCAAGCTACTTTGTGAATGCAATACTGCTTATTCATTCTTCCCAGACAGAGAGAGAACTTCTGATGTGGGACAGCCACAACCAGCTGCCTTTAATATCTATGAGGAATGTGTTATGGAGTGACATCTTACAAACTCCATGGCATTGCATCATTAATGTGAACAGAAAGAAAAATTCAGAGATCATTTTTTCTCTTCTTTCTCCTTCCTGCCATTCTCATCTTATTCCCACAAAAATAATTATTCAAGGCATTAGAGGTTGGTTTTAATCTATGTAACATCATATTGCAATTATAAAATTATATATTTTCAGAAATTCCAGTAAAAATTACAAATTTTATTGGGAAAAATCAAATACAGTAGGAAAGATATATTTCCAGTAGAAAAGTGTATTAAATTTACATATGCTTTTTTGGTTTTTTCAATGAGACATTTTAATTAATCAGAACATGACTATTTAAAGCAAGCAATAAATACAAGCAAGTTCAGTTGCAAACCAGCTGTTTAAAAACCAGCTACAGTTCTGAGCATACAGAAGTAGCCACTCTTTCTTAGTCATTCATTTTGGTGGGCTGGTTTGGGTTCTTTCCTCTCCATAGACGTTGCAGTGGTGGTATTTACAAGTATTTATATAGCAAAGAGTAACTTCAGAAGACAGTCTCAGTTCCCAAAATAATTATATAAATGGTTCTCTGAAACAGTCTGCTACATGATCCATACAAACATCTCAACTAGTTTATACCCTGAGTTGATTAATTTTGTGTATCTACACAAATCCTTCTACAAGAAAAAGGATATTCTGATTACAAGAAATGAGCTACTGCTAGGGGAGCACATGGAAATGGTTTCTAAAAGAAAGAGTATTGTATGAGTCAGAAGAATGATTCCCTGTTACCATTCTAGAATTCTGCTCCCAAGTTTTATCACTTTCTCTGCTTCCACCAGCAGAAATTTAAATCAGACAATGTAAAGGCAGGGATGTAAATATTTGTTGGGTTTTAGTTCAATATTTTGTTACTCTGAACATGCATTTATATTAACATTCATTGCATATTAGCTCTTTTTTTTGCCCTTCTTTTACACATATATTTGACTCAAATTCTCTTGAATTTATAACTGTTATCCTGGAGAGCTCTGCAAGATCTTTATATGTTTCAAGGTTACTGACATCATATGTCCCATTCATCTTAATGTGTTCCCTTTTCAGTATGCTTTCCCTGAGAGCCTGCCTCAGAGTTTGTGCAAAATACACCTGGCAATACAGATGTAATTGGTCTGTACTGTTCAGTAACTTTGCTTCCACTCATATTCTTAAAACAAAGCAGAAATCTGTCACTGCATTTCACAAGGGTCAAAAGAACTTATGCATATGAGGCTTCCTATAAAACTAGGAACTCCTTCCGGACACTGAGATTCTCTTGTTCCTGATTAGCTCAGGTGGAAATTCCTTTCTGCACACGAAAATTGGTATGTCTGTGTATTTACAGAAACCACAGCTTTGATTATCCAGCGGCTAAGCTTAATGATCACAGTATGGATCCTGAGTTCTCATTTCATCCAGTCCTAGGGTACTTATCTTTGATTTGAAACATTAAAATCTCTTTTGATAGGGACATAAACATGAAATTTGGCAGGTAGTTCCTCTTAGTCTCAATTTGAAAATAGAATGAACAGCTAGCACTCTCCCAAATTGCAACTTTATGTATTAAAATCTCTCTCTGAGATCAGATGATCTAATTAATTCAGATAAAACTAGCTCATATCCAGATAACATAACAGCAGCATCAGATCTGGGAATCTGAGCTTAAGTTATTTAAGTTATTTCCATTCTCTTCTTACTTGAAGAATGAAGATAATAGCTCTATTTCACCACTCCTGTGCCATAAAGCATTTTAACACTGCTCTTAAACAGGTCTCAATTACAGGAAAAGTTGCAGTATGAGGGCATCAGGAGCTCTTGTGAGAAAAAAAACATGCTTAACTGTCTTCTATGATTAGGAGTCATGGGGCAGAAAGATAATTTTCATCCTCTTTTGCACAGCCTTGAGGACATTGCAATTACTTACAGAAAAATAACATTGCCCTGGGCTCTTACAGCAAACCTGGTGATACTGCAATGGACAGCAGCAAACAAATAGCAACAAAAAAGGCAAACAGCTGTGTGAGACAGTCTCTATTAAAAAGATAAAAGGAAGAGGTGGAAAGGAACAGGCATTAGAGAAACTCCCACTGCTGTTTACCAAAGAAAAACCATGTTGTTTTCTTCTGACTCCTTTTTTGGGAAACAAAGCACTAAGAAAAGTAAACTGAACTTGGCAGTGCCCAGCACAGGACTTGTCTATAAACCCTGTGCCTTAGATATGGCTCTTCCTGACCTTTGGGAGCTCATCACAAATTAAGCAAAACCAGATTTTTTTTTCCTACAGATTTTCCTTTCTTGAACTCTGTAGGAGAGTGTGCTGGTACATGGAGAGAAATATGAAAGGCTGGGCACTATCATATTACACTCATTAGACAGTACATGTTTCACTTGTTGGCATGCTGTGAAGCTACAAAAGAAATTACACATTATGGATTGGAATAATGGTATCTCTGAAACAGTACAAGGCTGCCTAACAAGGCAAGATGCCTCAGTGCCACTGTCTCAATTTTCAGTTTACTGCATTCAGTGTGCCTTTCCACAGGAATATTAAGTGCATCAAGTCTTTTGTCTAATTCAGCTCTTGCATTCCTCTTATGCCAGTAATAAACTGGATTTTTATTAGAAGAGTTAAATAAGTTCCAATGTCACCTATGTTACCCATTGCCTAGGTATTTTTCTACATGCCCCCCAACTGTGCTTGGTTAATTCTTGAGTTTCTGCCATGTTCTATAGATAGAACAGGTGGTTTAATAGCCTGACCTGAAAATGAAAGGTTGGAGAGAGAGCAGTGTTCATTCAGCTATTAGCTGGGAACAGGATTTATTCACCTTGTTTCTCTTGTGTATATTAATCTCATTAGAGTTGCAGTCTGGAACTCCTGCTATGGGAAAATTGCATTTAGAAAACCTTCATTATGAATTATTACTTATTAGCTAAACTGTCTTATCTCTTTTTCTGTTTTTATATTTTTAACAGACCTTTTTTATCTGTTGAAGCACGTAGTAGAATGAGTTGCTAGCATTGTCATGCTTTATCAAACCCTTAACAATTTCAACTGTAGTCATTCCTTTTGTCCTTCCTTTCCTTAACTAATTAAGTTAACATTTCAGAACAAATCATAATGTAGCATTTCTGAAATTTCACATCTTTCTCAATATAGGTAATTTTTCTTTGTTTTCAGCTTGTGACTGGAAAGTACAAGACTATGTACTTTCGGATCTTCTTGACTGCAGTTTTTCTCTTTGCTTTTCAAAACTTGTGTGTTGTTTGTTTGTAGTTGGTTCTTTGGGTTTGTTTTGTTTTTTGGCTTTTTTAACTGGGAGGTACTAAGCATTTTTATTGTGGTTCCAAGCTGCATTTTGTTTGGAAATGTGTTTACAGTAGGGAGCTTCTGCATGACTATCTCTACTGTGAATCCTCATTCACATAATTGACAGTAAATCAAAACTATCTCTAATACATTGGCTATTTTTCCTTTAATCTGATGCCAGCCAAATGCACAGAGCCTAGTCAGTTCTGATTCATTTTTTATATCCCATAAAAAGTGTTTGTCTGCTGACATCTACCACCCATGCTCTGTTCTCACAAAGCAGCTTTCTGTATGTCCTTGTACAGACTTACTGCACAGCTGAAATCTCTTTTGTTCTGTTCATACATTCTAGAAATTCAGAGGGTCTCTAATACCATATTTCTTGAAGAGAACACCTAAGAGTTTGTTTCTTTGATAAAGGAGCCTGAACCAGAATTTGCTTTGTCCAAACAATAGAAGACAGGTTTTATCCTGAATACATTTCATGGCAAGTCTGAGTCCTGCAAAGTTCTGAACAAAAAATAAATTCTACCTAGCTTGAAAACAAATTTGTGATTTTCTGGCTGTAGTTAACTTGGTGAGAAATTTGTGACAACCTCAGTAGGGCCAGGATTTATTTTTAATGATAGACCTCAGTTTTTTAACCTACAGTATTCCATTTTCTGCCTCTGTACTTAGCATGTGATATTTTCCAGACATTTCAAAGTCTCACAAAAGTTTATTCCAAAAATACAGACATGCTAGAAAATCTCAAGTGAGAAGTAGCAAACAATAGCAGTAACATGTCTCCAAAATTCTGCTCTGAATCTGCTTGCTCCAACTTTTAACTGCTTCAAACTAATCACTGTTACAATAACCTTATTAGACTTTTACAAAGGGTAAAGAGGCAAAGAGAGGGATAGGACAAAGAAAAGGGATTTCCATTATGCAATACAATCAAGAGCACCTGTGCTGGAATTCATTAACGCCATTGAGCAGGCAGCTGCATATTTTCAACATCCTGATGAGGCAGGGGGAAAAAAGGAGAGCAGCTGACTGACTGTACCAATCGGAAAACACAACAAAATATAAAGTGCCTCGTTTTTTTACTCAGGCATTGGATTATGGTATTTCCCTTTTAGAACTGCAGGTTCCCTTGTATTTCTCTTTATATTATATATTTGTATCTTCATTATAAATACAAAATATAATTGGAGTTATATATTCCAAAAAATATGGCTTACACTATTGGTTCTGCAAAGTCAAAGAACCAAAGTATTGCTGAACACCTTTGTTATGTAAGTTTATCATTTAGGAGAGATCATTCAAGTAAGAAATCATCCTGGCCACATTTGTCAATTGATTGTTTTTATAAATATATTTTATTTCATTTGGGTTTTTATCCTGCTTCTATCCCTTTTTTTTTCTATCCCAAATTTCTCCGAGCTTTATTTCTGACAGGTAACTTTATAGCGCTGTGAAATTTTACTTGGACCTCTCTGATTTCCTGCAACTGTGGAAGCCCCTTTTCCTAATTCACATACCCGTTTGTAAGTAAGGGTCACGAGCTGGATCTCGCCCTCACTGTCTTCTTCTGGCCTGTGTTAACAGGGACTAGAAAAGTTATTTTCAAGGTCTGATTGGATTCTTCAAATGGAAATTCTGAAAACACCTGATCATAGATGTCTCCTGCAGACAAATTCTCTAGAGTTGAGGGAATATTGTAGGTAATCATGGTTCCTCAGATTGTGTTCACTTCTACTCTCATTTCCTGAGGGACAGACATGGGTGAGGAATATGGATTTGAACAACGGCCTCTGAAAGCCAGGGCACCACAAAGACCCTGTGAAGGGATTTCCTCATGTTGAGCGAAGGAAAACAGGTACATGTTATTGTGACCTAAGATTCAGTGGGATTTTCCACTAACATCTTTATAAATAAAAGGTATGAGGGAGTCTCCATGAAGTACTGGTTTTGTCTCTTACACAGATACTGTGCTGCAGGAGATATGCAAGGAGCACTCATAATTTTTGATTCCGGTATGTGACAGAAGAAGCTTTAATCAACAATTTAAGCCTTGTTAACAGCCCATGTAGGTGACCCTGCTTCCCATTTTTGTCAAAATATTGGCAAAAATAGGTCGGTACATTATATTTGATTTCCAAAGTTATTTTTTAAAATTTAAGGTCAAACAGGCTATGCTGCTGTGGCATAAGACAGATGGTTTTCCTCATCAGTTAATGTCTAGTGAAAAACAAATAAAGGACAGAAAAAAAATTAGCCATTAGATTGTCCATAGAAATCTGCATTGGGACCCCTCTGCTCTTCAAGTTTAAAACAGTCAAACCCAGAGGTGACTGGCCACGAAGTGAAGAAGGAAGATTTCAAAGCACTAAATGAATTAGTGACAAAACAGCAGATAAAATCAACTGTGAATTGACTGCATGTGGAGAAAAAAAAATCTCTAACAAAATGTATACAGTTATGGCTCTAAATAATGTATTGATACTCAGGAAGGGAATTTGGAACTCATGGATATTTCTCTAAAAATATCAATCAATAATGCATTTGTAGTCAAAAGAGATGGATGTTGAGATTTACTAGGAAAAAAAGTTAGCAAAAAAAGTCACTCCATAAATTCTTTATATACTGCTAACTAAAAACCCTGTGAAAGTTTAGTAGCTCCTAAAGTTCATTTTAAAAGAACTAATTTTAACTAGGAAAAATACAGAAAAAAGCAAAGTATATTCAAAGGATAAAATTATACTGACTTAGGGAAAACCACATATATTTGGATTCTTCACTTTGGAAAAGGCACGGAGAGAGATATGAATAACATGGAGAAGGTGAAGAAAGAATAGCTATTCAGTTTCCCTTAAGACTGAAATTGGCAGGCACTTCATTAAATTACCAGGTATTTAATTTAAAATAAGCAAAAGAGAAGGAATTCTTTTGTCGTCCATCACACAGCTACACAGTAGAGCAGTGTTATAATGTGCAAAAATTAAAGTTTAAAAAATCCACATAACTAGCCAAACTCACGAAGCACAGATCCAGCAACTGTTCTTTTGTTGTTTTGCAGGTTGTGTTCTTCCACGGTTGCATCCTCAGAAGTGTTCAGCCTAGTTTTTGCCCAAAGGAGATTACAGTCTCCACTGAAATGTTCATTCTGTGTCACAAATCTGTCAAAGACTGTATTCACTGCTTTGAGAAATCAATTTCATGCATAAATTTAAAAAAGTTTCTCTTGCAGAAAACAAATGCACCAAAGCAATCTCTTCAGGTTAAGTTTAAATCTTACTTTTAATGGATCCTAAGGCCCTTAAGAAAGACTCATCTGCTGTTCCTTCACTCCAGAATGTTGTGAATGTTAATTGGCTTCTTGGTGGATGTCAGCCTGGTACCACTGAAGTGTCATATGTAGTTTTCATTCTTTATATACCAAAATTATGCATATAAACATTTGCCTTACATTAAAGAGACTAAGGCTACAATGTTGATGATTTAGAAGTTGCCAGAATGAATGCTCATTGCATCCACTGGTCCCACACATCATAATGAAGCCTTGATTACATGCTTGCACTTTTCCACAAAATCTTGTTGCAAGGACTGTGATACGATATGAAATTCCTTAGGATTGAAAAACATAAAACAATTAAAAACCCCAATGAATTAAGAACAGATGTCATCATGTGGTGTTTTTAGGATAACTCACCATCATTGCTGCCTTCAAATTCCTGCTCTTCCCAGCCAAACACTTGGGACTTAAACTAAATGCTGCCCTGGTGCCCATTCTTACTGTCAGTACTATCTCAGGGAAATTTAATAGGGAATTATAAATGCAGGGAAATCATTTCAGTGCCTAAATACTAAGAAGCAGCTGTTGAAGGCTGGTTTTCAAAATAAAAACACTGGACTAAGCTGTCACAAAATAGCAAAAGACACATCCCTGACACAGAGATGATGCCAAGCTAAATTTCATCTGCCACTGGAAATGCCAATTTGGTCAGAATTATATTTTGAATTTTAAGACTGGAAAAACTGCTGGTTTTCCAACACAAACATGCATTCGTCACAGAAAATTTCATCCCTAGCATGTAAAACTTGGCAGTGTTCCATGAAGAAAAATTTTGGACGACTGCACTAATTTTATATAATAATATATGCAAATGTATACAGCCAGTAATAACTAAAAAACGGGAAGGTAAACAGTTTACTCATTGACTTGACAGATTCCAACATAAAGCAGTTATACAACAGCATAATATTTTGAAATACAGTTACTGTTCTTTATATGGAAGCTACTAGGAAATCAATGTGACAAAAATAATGAAGAGATGTTGGTTTGTTTTATTCTGTCATAGTAATTATGACAGAATACAGATTATTATGAAATCATATTTTATTTCACATGAACATGAATATTCTTATGGTGTTAATGGTATACTGATTATTTATTTGATCAGTAGAGGAGGTACAATTTCTGAATGGTAAAAACAGATACTGATTCTGGGTCCTTCCTTTTGCTCCTGAAGAAGCTCTTAAAGAACACAGATATTTTAAATAGTTGTTATGAAAAGGAATACAACCAAATAAAAATGGCTAAAATATTTACCTGTGATATTTTGCAATGCTCTGCAGGCAAAATTTTGCCTGCACTGCCATATGAATAAGTAAAATAAGATGAAATGTTTATTTGTGGTTATATGCCAACATACAAGAAATCCCAAGGAACTGCTTTTCCTTGAGAAAGCAATATACACCACATATAGTAAGAAATTATTCAGTTTCTTGAAAAATGCCCTCAAGTGGAGGAATGGATGGTTTATAAACAAGATTTTTTTTTTTTTCCTACATAGGTAGTATAACTTTATTTTATTGAAAATACTAGTGAGGTTCTCCCTGCTGACACCACAAGCTCTGTGAAAGTTGTTTACAGCACCACAACGAAAGTCGAAATGATGAAGGACAAGATAGTTCTACAGCTGCCACTACCTGGAGGATAAGCAAGAACAAGAACAGCTCTGACTGAATATTTTTAATTTATTTTTATTTTTGCTCAATTTAATTGCCTTTTTTTTTTTCCTGGCAAACATTACATTCATTTTGCAGAAGCAAATGCTCTCCAGGTGCCTTCAGACATTGCTGCTGAAGAGCAGTGGCCAGTGCTCTGGGTCTGTACTGACCTGTGAGGGGCGACTGCAGCAATGACAGCACAAGAACTAGCAATGCAGAGGCAAAGCCTTTTGACCTGCTGGATAGGCTGCCCAGAAAGAAAATATGATTGTAGGTTCTGGAGTAATTCAACAGAGGGATGGCCTGTAGACTGTAGGAGTGCTATCCGTGGGTATAAATTAAAAGACAGAAAAGGTGGTAGTGATTAACTGGGATCTTTTGGAAAGTATAGGACGAGGGCATGATGTAGATGGTATAAAGTAATTGCTGGATATTGTCCTGATTTTGGAAGTGATAGAGTTAATTTTCTCCCTGTAGCTAATATAGTACTGAGTTTTGGATTTAAGAATGAGGATAATTATAATACACTAATGTTTTAGTTATTACTAAGCGGTGTTTACACTGAGACAAAGAGTTTTCAGCTTCTCATGCTGCCCTGATGGGAAGGAGGCTGGGATTACACAAGTAGCTGGAAGGTGACACAGCAAAAGGGGTGTTTTATATGTATGACATCATGTTTAGCATATAAACTAGGGGTAAAGTGCCTGGGGGGCTGCTGCTCAGGAACAGGCTGGGCATCACTTACTTGATGGTGAGTACTTGGTTTTCATTTGCATCACTTGTTTTTCTTGACTTTTGACTTTCTTTTTGTTATTTTCCCTTTCATTACTGTGTTGTTGTTGTTGTGGTGGTGGTGGTGGTTTTTTTTTTTTTTTTTTTTAAACTCTTTTTATCTCAACCCACAGGTTTTCTTTTTAACATTTCTTCTTCTCACCCCATTCCACTGTGCAGGAATGAAGTAAGCAGCTGTGCAGTGCTGAGTTGCCAGCTGGGGTTAAACTGTGACAGTGTTAAACTGTGTTTGCTGCACTCTGATACTTGTCTTGCACCCTTTTTAGAAATACCACCAGTCTCCAAATACCTTTAGAGACAGTACAGTCACTTCCCTCAGCCTTTCAGATGGGACATAAAATAATGCTCTCACCATTATTTTACCTATATAATCCTGTTTAAGGAGTCCTCCATTTCTTTACAGGGGATATGTAGGCTGCAGTGCAAAGCTTTCAACTATGCACATTTTCATTTGAAGAAGTTTTTTTTCAGATAGTACTACGTCGTTAAGTGTCTGTAAACAGAAATACTAAGATCTGAAGAGATTATTTGTCTGAACTAAGGAGCTCTTATATTAGCAGTGTGATGAAGAGAGACAAAGTGCCATCTAGTGAAAGCAATAATTTAACATAAAGAAAAGGTTAAGATCTTACTGAAGATTAGTTTGACAGTGTCAATTCCCAGATGTGGGTAAATATAGCCAGTGTTTTATTAACATAATATCACAATTTAGGCAGCAAGGCAATTATTGCAATTATTCAAATCTCTGACTACTCCATGAATTTTTGCAGTTTTTTAAAGAAAAAATCCAAACATATTAAATCCCTTTTATGTGTACAAAGTGAAGCATGGCTAAGTTGAGCCAGAAATGATGTGGTTATTCTGCAAGAGATTTTCCTTCTGAGACATCAAGAGTCCAGCAGGATGCAGAGCCTGTATGGCTTCAGTACAAGGTTAGCACCACAGTAGATTGAAATGCTGAGGTCAATAAGCACAGGCTTTTTAGGAAAACAAAGGGAATTACATTGGGAACTTCTGCCTCTCTTTATTCTACCCACTCTTGAGTTTATCTGGTTTGATAAAAAGATTCTTCAACACAAGTTACACAGTGTGATTTCTCTGAAATCATTAATGTTCTGGATCATTGCATTTATGATATTTCTTCATGGTAAATAAAACATTATTTTTAAGAAATAGAGCAGAATATCCACCAAGTTACTATGAAGAAAGCTGAGCTAATTAAAATATCAGATGACGTTTTGATTTTCAAACACCAAAGAATGGCAAAAGTTTGTCTGAGATTACTGCAATACATACTCAAAGTATATTTAATGTAAGGATTTATACACCTGCTTTTCTGGAAATATTATTTTCAAGGAAAATGGAGGGAAATTGAAGTAGAATGTTAAACTTGTGTCCTTGTTCTGCAATTCATCCTAAATTCCTTATTTTTTTGCAATATTTAACTCCTTTGTATCAGCACACCTTCTGATTCTAGTGCCTCTCTCCAGTCCTGCAATTATTAAAAAACCAAAACTTTGGCATCACAGTCTGAGTGTTGTGACTACCACTTCATTGGATAAGTGAAACAGGCTAAGGAAATACAATCATGGTTTTGTTACTGTACCCTATTTAATGCTAAGCACATGGCTAACAGTCCAAGCTGCTTGTAACCAGAATGGCTGATACATCTGTTTGTAAACACACATGTGAAGTTACCAGAAGCAGAGTTGACATGGCAAAAATTGCCTGCATGCAAACTATTTTGCAAATATTCCTATCAGTTTGCCTTACTGAGATTTCAGAACTGAGCCTGACCCCCCAAGTTAATACTACTGGTACTTCTCATCTCTGAAGATATATTTGATAACTATATCCTGAGAGAAGGAATCTGAAAAAAAGCTCCTTTTCTCCTGTTCATGTGAAAGATTAAAGATTTTGAAGTTATGTTACTTAAAGAAAATTGGCAGCTTTTGTTTAATTTCCCTGGACCTTTATTCTGCATCACTCTGCTGTATTACTTGAATTATACGGTCTTCTTTTAACTAGGCTCTTATTTACTAGTATTACTTCCCATTCTCATGATAAACTTAGTTTATCTAACTAAAATTACTTTACTGCTAATTTTGTCACCCTTAATTTGTAAGTGGAACCGGTTTATAGACACTATGTAAATCTTTAGCATAACCAACTACTATACTTTTGCTTTCTTGGCAAAAAGAAAAAAGTCTCTTTTTATAAATTTATTTAGGATTCACAGCTCTGGGGCTTAGAAGAAGTTGAAAAGCAGAGTAGGTACTGTAAGCAAATAGTTGCTAAACCCACATGAGGAAGGATTTGGAATGGTTCTGTGAATGGGAATAGGTAATAGTAAAATTAAAGACAGACCACTACAAAAAAAATAGCATTGTGCAGAGCACAGTGGGGTGAAATGATCCCATTTTCACTGTTTCTAGGATGTATCCTGTTAATGCAACTCAGGACATTTATGTCCCCTAGCATGTTGGAGCAATGATACAATAACAGTACCAAGCCTGTTAGTTAATTTATTAATTTATTCTACCTGCCATCCAAGCACAAAAAGAAACAGAACCTGACACTTTGGGGTTAGCTGATTTATTTAAATTCTTCCCTTAGATCTTTGTTTTATTTTATTTTTAGTTCCCTCTTAGCATTACTCTTGAATAAGAAGTTCCAAGTATGCTTAATCATTGAAAAGTTCCTGACAGTTTTTATAAAAGCAGTAACATTTTCTTTTATTGTAGCTTATGTTGCAGAAAGAGTAGACTTAGAAGTAATAAATATTGACGCTCATGGAGAAGACTAAGGATTAATTTCCTTGAATGATTTCTACATATGCTGTGGAGTTTCAATACATAACACTAATCCCTCATTGTTCGATACAATACAGCTGGTAGTAAATCTTCTTACTTACGTGGCATATATTGCTAATTAAATAGTTCTGTCCTGCTCGAACTGCCTTTTACATGTTTGCCTATGTTTCCTAATTTTCTGCTTACACATTCAGTCAGTGATTTGTCCCCTATTTCCCCGTTCTGATGTAAGGAAAAGTAAGCTGAGCCAGAAACAAAAGCAATAGTTGAATATAGTCTGGTAAGGAGAAGCAGTGGGGAAAGAAAGGCATACCACTAATGGAGCCATCAAGGCCAAAAGCTCAGACCCGAGCTCTACTACAGCACATCACATAACTTTACATCAGGAAAGATGTAAAAGAGTCCTGTGCACTAAATATACCATCTCTGTTTGCCTGCTGGGATCAAGATCTAATATCAAGCTATCACAAGTAAGAATACTCACATCTTTCATAGAGAGGTTTAAAATCCTACACTATTAAAATGGTGTAACCTAGAAGTTAGTGTGGCAAATTTACTCTTCTTGAGCAGTCTTCAGATCTGTGATTGTATTTTAGGATGTCAGTAAAATTGTCTGGATTTAAAACCTTGTCAGACGTAAATTGAGAAAAAAATTTGAACCATGGTACGTAAGTTCACTGCAAAGTTTTTGAAAAAAACCAACCAAACAACACACCACAAAAAATAAATAGGTAAAAATCTAAAATGATACACTGAAAGGGGTGTATATATATATATATTTATATAGGTGTGTATATATATATATATACACTTTAAAAATGTATATGTGCGTAATCTATATTCAGGAAGAGATGTACCGATATATTTTCTACAAACAGTTTTTCTTGGTAATAAAAAAGTCAATGTATTCTTAACATTTATACACTTGATTTGAAAATTTATGTCTTCTGGAAGCAGGAAAGTAGTCAAAAGATTAGGTAATGGAAAAGAAAAGTCATTGTGTGCTTTCTTCACTAATGTTTTAAAAATAGTTTCTGTGGGTTTATTTCAGAGTGTTTTATCAAAATTATTGAAAATAGCAATCTATTAATGAAAACAATTGCAATTTAAAATAAAAATATTTCCTTCTTCTGCTGAGAAATCAGTTGATAAGTTATCTCAGGTCACATCAGCAGTGTTGGACTGCCCATGTAATGCAGTGTGACTGATGCAGGCTGACAAGGTATGCAAGCTAGTGACATATTAAGTGGGGTGGGGGGACAAAAGAAGAAATATGACTTTGTCTCAGAAGACAAGATGTGAATGTGCATATGCAGAATCCCAGCTGGCCCCAATGGTTGTCTTCCTGCAGTTTCAGCAGGGAGCTACCCTTTCATTTATGGAGTTAGGCCTTTCATTGTAGCTTGGAGTTGTACAGAGGAGGTACTGAAATAAGTCTCACTTAAGAGAATCCCACATAAATCTCATCATATCCTGCTTCAAAACTCATTTAAAAGTGTTTCAATGAGGCACCAGTCAGTGCTTAGACCTTGCAGAGGTTCTCTCCACAGAGGTAATTTGCATATTGTAGAATCATGGGCTTACATTTTTTAGTATCTCATTTAAAAACAATTTTTTAACCAACAAATATTCTTTAAAATTAGCACCCAGAGAAGCATAAATTAGCATATGAATCACTTTACTCAAGTTCAGAGAAACATTCTTGACCTTCAAAGGCACTTCATCATTTGCAGAAAGCAAGTTTCACACCATTGCTTAAGGTCTAGTGAGTATCAGTGACTCAGAAACACAGGGCTGTTGAGTACGAAGCCTACATGTAACAAGCAACCATAATTTCATTTTCTTGGCAAATGAGCATTAAGTCTACTTAGTACAATCTCAGTAATTCAAGATGAAGTGCGGACAAGGGGAGATACAGTTAATGAGGAGTGTTGGTCCATCAGCATAACGATTCTCCTGTCAGTAAAGTTTCTATGAATAACTCCATGTGGTATTTATTATGTCATCACAGTGCATGAAAAAGCAGTCATGCTACTTAGACACAAAGTTAAAAAAAAAACCAACAAACCTATATCTGAGTTTTATGTAACCCAAAACAATGCAAGGAATATCTTTATCAGAGCTGCAGCTGCTCAGTTTATATGATAGCCAAAGCTGTAAACAAAAATTTGCTTATAGGGAATAAATGTTCCTTTACTGCAGAATATTGAGCTGCTTTGCACAACTTAGAAAAGTTTTTAGCCTTCTGACTCCTGAGAGACAGGTCTTTTTTTCTGTTTCCCACAGCCCTGCAACATCTGAATTTGTCAAAATAATTACTGAAAATTGTCTAACACCTATACAATAGTATCTATAATTGTCTCTATTTCCATGAAGCAAAGAGAACAAAGCCATAATTATAAAACTATGGCATGACTGGGACCTCAAGCATAGAACAAGCAAAAAAAACCCATGGTTTTTAACATTTTAGGGGAAAATTATCTTCCGCAGAAAACTCAGTAATAAAATTAAGCTAGCCCTGCCTTCTCCCAATTGCCTGCTTTAACTACTAAAAGTTTTCTCTATCAGATACATTTTGAGGTAGGCATTCTATACAGTTGCAGTACCTACTTAAACGTTGTAAGGATGTCTTCAACCACCACAGCAGACACAGATTAAATTTCCCTTGGCATTAGTTATAAAGTGTTAAGGATTCTTAGGTGGCTCTGAAAATATTTGACAAGGTGATGGTTTAGATCCTAATATTTTCCCCTCATTTCTAGCTAATTCAAAACATGCTTAGAAAACATTACTCCTAGTAGCTTGGAATTCACAGGAGTAGTAAAATTGCTTCCAAAAAAATGTACAAAGAAATCAACTCTCACAGTCTTGACCTGAGATATCCTACAGATTTGTAATGAAGATTGTAGCCAGCGAAAAGATTATGAACTCTTACATGATAATCCATATTTGAAATCTGCTTGATTACATTCCAACAAATACTTTGTAATGCATCAGTTCAGTGGTGTTTTCTTATTTGCCTATTGGTTTGAATTGGATCTTTAGGAGTTTGCATGCTTGCTGTTTTTTCCAATAGATATCTGGATATGTGTCGAAGGTATTTTACTTCAGTATGAATATGTGATGAGTGATGTCAAACTAGTTTTTTTTTACCATCCTGTTCCACTGCTTAGAAGTGTCTTTGTCACCTGTTTTGCTATCAGCAAAATAATTTGCTAGAATTTATTACACAACCAAATGCTATGACAGGCAGGACAATATCAAGGTAAATATAAGCACTAATATAAATGAAAAGAATGTTAAAGCAAATAAAGTAAGTAGTGTGGACGAACAGATGTCAAACATCTGAAATACTGCAGGTGTTTTTCTAGACAATGGGGAGACATAATTTTTTTTAAATAAAAAATTATTCTTTAGTTTTTCTTCTAACTGTTGTGACAAATCTGGTTTTTAAACTTGTGATACCATCAGTTCACAGCAGTACAGTTTGTCAAATGTTAAAAATATTTGCTTTACTTTACATTGTGAATTTGAGTTTTTACTTTATTTTACTTGAGTATTATCAAGCATGGCAACATGAAAAAGAGGAACTCATGACACCCCAAATGCATTTGTCCCTCTCTTTCGTTGCAAGTTTTGAGTGATTGAGCCCAAATTTTATAAATGCTGCTTAAACTATATTTGCCCACGGCATGCATAGCCGTTGCTTTAACAGGAAAAATACATGCCCTTTCTACAAGGCAAAGGATCCTAGCTGCTCCAGCATTAGCAGGCATCATTAGAACACTGAAAAGTACAGCTGAATAAGCTTCGCCTCTGTTATGTCATCTATATTCAAGCCATTAAAAATAACATTGTAAGCTGTTATGTAGTTGTCATATCAGGAAGAAGACTTATTCTGATTTAATTAAATTTTTCTGGCAACTGATAAAGATGGAGTGGAAATAATTAAGCCCATATAGGTTATTCTTTTCATTATTCAATGAGAAAATCTCTAAAGTTTTATCCTTCACTGGGCTTTTTTAGGAAACTGTTTTCTCAGTTCCTTGCCATTTATGAATGTGTTGATTCATTTTAGCAGGACTGATATCTCCAGTGGGTCATAACTCATTTCTGTTGAAACCCCAACATGCAGAAGCTGTTTCAGAGAATTCTCCTGAAATAGTTACAGATGAACTATCATCTGAAATCAGTGTGATTTATTTAAAGTTGAAGACAGCTGCAATGCATGAAATTTGATTAAATGGCTTGGCCACTGCTCAGACAGACACACCTCTGGAAGGTTTTCACCCAGAAGTGCTATGAACAGGCTGCTCAAGAGTACTCGAGACCAGATAAAAGAACTTGGAAATCCAGTATCATATTTTAAGGCAGATGCAGCAAAAATGGAGACCAGAAAACTCTGTAAAACTCAGCCTTTCTATGCTGCAGAGCATGTTCAACACTTTCACACGATATTCAGAGCAGCACAAGGAGCAGCAAGATGCCTTCAGTCAGTCCTGTATATATTAGCTTCCTTCGGCCAGATTTCCTTCAGCTACTGGGAAAATCTGAGTCTTAAATTCTACCTTTCTTCAGCTACAGAAAAAATTGGATTACCCACTCTTGGGATTCACTTCCTTCACCCATTGGAACCAGAAAAAAAATTCAGTCTCCAAACACTCATGAATGTAGAGGTTCAGATATTTCCTCTTTATTAAAAGTTTATTGTTAAAGCACAATAATGAAATTGGTTGGTTTGTTGGGAGTATTTTTTGTCTCTGCATGTGGGAATTTACCCTCATTTTCTTTTTTTGTTTATTTTTATACAGGAATTAATGTTGCCACACTGTAGCAAACTTGTAGCAAAGCTCCAGGGAGAGGTGGAGGGTTAATTGTAAAACTAAGGCAGTTTCACTCATGTGCTCACTATCATACCTGCCTTCTCATGGGAACTACAAAATAGGAATTTCAGACAATTCCTGGGCTCCAGCCAAGGGGTGTCTTCAGGGGATTTTGCCATGATTTATGTAATGGGTGACAGAGGACACCAGTTCTCCAGTTCTGGTTACAGATTCTTTCAGAGGTTAATAGCATACTGATTTTGAATATGGCTTACACCACTGTGGAGTTCACAGGGATTTTAATCTCCATTGTATCCCACATGGGTGAGTTGTTACGAGTTACTCATTGTCCTGTCTGCTGCACTGGATGTCCTGAGAACAAGAACAGTGCCACCAGCTCACAAAAATGCTACAGCTCTTCGTCTCCTTTGATGTGGTATTTCCCTCCTTGTCAGTCCTGGTTGTTCCCTGGCACACCAATTCCAATGTTCCAGTTACTATTTCCTACAGTTGCAGGGATATATTGAAGGAAGGAAAGTGGAGCCAGGCACAAAAGGCAGGAGACCCTTTTCATCTGCCCTACAATTGTTTGATAAAAAATGAAATTTAAAAAAATCTGTAACAGAAATGACCAGGTCCACAGCCTAGCACAGTTAGTGCTCTTCACTTTCCTGAGTTTTGCTATCAGGACTGCTGTAGTTTAAATTTAAGACAGAATAATGGAACAGTTGCTTGCACCTACTTGACACTGTGCACAAAATGGATATGATGGATATCAATTCGTGGGTTTGGGAAATCAGGTAATATCATGTGAAATGTCATTGCAAAATGCCCCTCCCAGGACAATATGAGAAAGGTTCAGTACTACATAAATTGACAAGTGCCTACATTAACTTGTAGGCCAGCTACACAGTGTGCACAGTCAGACTGCATCTCAGTTTTGATCTCAAGGACCCCTTTCAGACTAATACTATCATATCCAGGAAGAGATCTGACCTCCCATGATGTGCCTCACTGCTATATCATCCCAGAGCATCACTTGTCCCCTCCCTTGGCCACAGATTATTAACATATTCCTGATAAATATATGAAAAGGAATACATTTTCACATCACAGCCTTGATGTAGACAAAAATGAGCATTCCTCATTCCTCTGTCAAACAAGTTACTGTTCAAACAAATGTTTCTTATTGTGCCAAGAAAATACTTGGCTGCTTTATAGTACTAAAAACTATGTGGCTTAAATCATCTGATTGACACAGAAGTGCTTGCTTCCTCTCTGAAACCAGTACAGTTTCTAAATTGAAAGCTTCAATACAATACTCAAGAACCCTGAGCAGAGTCATTAACAAAACATAGTCTGTGAGATGGTATAGCACTGAAGTAAAAGGTGAATGTAGAGTAATAATGGCATTTTGTAGTTATGCACAGTTTTTCATATTCAATGGTATCAAGATGTTTTATAAATTAATACATAAAAAGTAGGCATCTTCAACTAAAAAAAATGAGAGTGTAGCTGAAGGAGCAACATTACATTTTGGCAAAACTATTGCTCTTTTGAGAAGTTCACAGGAGTCCTTTAAATTACTTTACTTTGTAGCAGAAGCTGAAAAACAATATTTGTAATATTTTTCTGTTTACAAATCATTCGCTCTAAAACTTCATTTTATTGGGTACTCTTTTTCACTGCATTTTATCTGATGGAATATTTAATGTGAGCAGTGCCAATACAGTATCTTGCAAAAACTTTAACTTACTGTGTATTTGAATAATTATTAGCTAGTGTAACTCTTATTTTAAATAAATGGTTTCCACCTCTGAAACCATCAAATTATGAATAAGAAATAATACCCTTCTTGACAGCTTATGATTTTTCTTTTAAACACCCTTGTTCCAAAAGTTTGAGTAAACATCTCTATTTCTTCAAAGTGGGAATATTTAATTTTTAAAGGGTAATTTTTTTAAGTATGAAATTGATTTATCTTCATTTGGAAGCATTTTTAAAGTATAACCAAAGGGTCAAAACAGAAATATTTGGCTGACTTTCTCTCCCACGTTTTCTACTACAAATAAAATTTATTTAGGTAATTACCGCCACTGTAACTTAAGTGCAATAAATGAGCAAGACCTTTCATTTACCTCAGTTGTTTTGCACACAGAGAACTGTTACAAAGCATGTTTAGAGTCATATTGTACATGAATTCACTTCCTCCACTTCTCCAAGAAAGTACTAAGTCAGGGGTTTGATTATGTCTATCCCTAAATTTCCTCCTAACAATATACTTTGGGCCTATATTCTCATGAAGTCAGCGTCTGGTTTGGATTCAGAGTCAAGGCTTTGCCTCCTGGCCATCCTGGCCATCCTGAAGGCTGAGATTCTCTGACCCTGGGATCTTCCCCTGTTTCCCTGTGCCAGAATTAGGGTAAAGGGATAATCTTCACTTGTACAAGTGGCTGCCCTGAAGTGTGTTCACCTCCAAAGTGGTGAAACAAATTTACCTCAGGCACTGTGTGCAGACTTAAAATTATTCATTAGAACTCTCAGCTATGCTAGTCCAGCACTTTAACTGCTAATCCAGGTTAACAGCTCTCCTTTTTTTGAGAGAGGCAATAAACAAGAAGGTGGCATTTGAGAAGCATCACTGGAGAAAAATATTAGGCAGTGCATAGCTTAAATTAAGTTTTTTGTCATATACAAACTTGCTTTAATAAACTTTCAACTTGTCAAGACCACAGTTGAAAAACATTTTTAAGGTCCAGAACTTCAGTGCAACTAATATTCTTCTTGACATTTGAAGCATTATGTGAGGAGCTTCAGGTATAAAGTCTGCTGTAGACAAAAGACTTTCTTGCCTCACAAAGAAACTCACAAAATGGTTGAATTGACAGGAAAGTGACAGCCAGCAAGGGACAGGAATGCAAATGGGTTTGGAGCTGTGGTAGCTCCTGAAGGATACAGGCATTACGTGACAGTCTGGAAACAGATCTGGACTGATCTCCTCCCCTTCAGTAAGCTTTAGTCTTGATTGCACCCTACAGACCACCAGGCTAGCAGAGAGCATGAGGCTTCGGCCAAGTTAAAAACAAAGCCAAAGGGGGAGGATACAAGGTTATTTATTCCAGACCTGATATACGCAGGCTTCCAGGTTTGTGTTTGGTGGGGAAGATAGCTGGCAAAGCAGTGGTGGCTGCCAGCAGCTCCCTTAGCTGCTCATATCAATATCACAAGCTGCAGGATCAACTTTTCTACAAGTCTTTAATAATTACAGTAGGACAAAATGCAGCCATTTTCCAAATTAGGAGGTGAAATACAAACCACACTATGCTATCACCACTTAAAAGCACAGACCAGTTCTGATTGTCTTTGGACCTGGGCTGATTGTCTGGTTAAATTGATAAGTGTTGGTATGATCTTGTGGTCAGCATGATCTTTTTATCAGAAGATGATTATTAAAGTGAGGTTTTTACTGTCACTGACAAAAGCAGAGGAGCTACTGATTCTGCTGAGATTGAGACAGCCAAATACAGGTCTACCTGCACATTACTGGGAAAAGCTGGTGCAGCAAATTAGCCTTCATCCAAATCCCAACTCACACAACGTACTTGTGTGAGATAACACCAGAAATTCTCAGTCACTGACTGCACAGTTTTTTCTGATTCTTCTCGATACTTCATCTTCTTTCATCATTAGTCCAATATTTGACCCACTAAATTCAAAGACAAAAGAGGAAAGAACTTATCTCCATTGACATATTCCAGTTCTAAACATAAATATTTCCAAGGAAGGAACTAAAATAAAGATTACTGCCTGTAAAGATTACTCCACTGTTCTAGTGGAGAACAACCTTCCTCACCCCATCAGCATCACTTTACAATTGCAGTGGCAGAGTGATGTGACTAAGGGGTGCTGGAGAACAACCAGTTTTTGAAGATCACACAAGTTACACCTGTCCACAGGAACCTGTTCATTTCTTTCTCAGGAGGAAGGCAGACGAGGCCCCAAAATCATATTTTTAAAGTCAAGCAGTGAAAAATACCTATTTTCACTCAGGCATGTAACAGCAGATTCAAATATAACCGAGCTTCACAGGCAGAGAACAACTGTGTATTTTCCTCCATTTTGCAGTAACATACTTCCTCCTCTCCCAACTGTTTTCAAAAGGTTAAAAAAAAAAAACAACAAACCTGTTACCTTAAAGGTAAGACCAGCCACAAAGTGGGATATTACGGAGGGAGAACAAACAAAAACAGAGCTAAAACTCCAGAACAGTCTTAAACTGAAGGCCCAGAATTAGTTTAAATGGCACCTCAGGATCATGTACAGGAAGGCAGAATGCTAAAGTGTTGTATATATGTGTCAATACAAATGTGGGCGCATCCATAATATGTTGTAATCATTCTGGAATATGCTGTCATTTTAAAGTAATTATAGTACACACAGTGGGTAGGAAAAAAAATCACTGAAAGTGAAGCTCAGATTTCTGAATCCATAATAAAGCATCATAATTACCTGTTCTTAGTTGGTGAACAACTGTAAAGATATAAAAGTCAATATAAGGAGCAGGTGTTCAGACACTACTCTTGAGCATTCTTAATACACTTTCAGGCTTTTTCCACTCATATAATGGTGCTCGTACCATGCTAGGTATGTCAGCTGTGCAGGCTTCTGGCCAATTCCACTGCTTTTAAGAAAAGAAACGTAATTTAGCAAAGCATGACGAGCTGCTGTCAACCTGAATGGAGTTGCCTGTCCATTGTATAGTCGCCCAGCACCTTTGACAGTGAAGACTTGAGAAAGCAAGTGGCTCTTTGTGTGCTTGGTCAGGCTAAAAGGAGTTCCACTTTATACTCCTGTCTAGGAAGGACATAACTGTTATTTGGTGATTTTCCTTGCCTTCTCTCTTCTTCGGGCTTTCATATTACAGGGATTAAAACAGCATATTTGGAAAATACCATATGTTCTTGTATGGCAATCCCCATTACTACCCTTTACTCCTGTGCAACTTTGTTAGACTGAAGAAATACATTTCACAGGGAAAACTAGAAAAGTATTGATATAACAGAGCCTTCTTCTGATACTGCTCCTTAATCTGCTACTTCCTCTATCTTGCACGATCCTGAGATATCCATTTGCCATACTTGCTTTAGTTTCCAGCAACCCTTGAGACTATTACATTAACATGCATAATTGGATTGTGATCCTTTATGTTTGCAATTCACTGTACATTCTTCCAGGTTTGTGTGCTCTGTTTTTGGCAAAAACCTATAATTAGATGGATTTCTTAAAAAAAAACGCCTAATTTTTAAAAGTTGCTTGCATACAGCTTATGGCTAATGTCATGCTGTAATTGTAGGCAGAAATTTTAGGTATTTTAATTGTTGGCTGCAAAATTGCTTTGGGAGGGCACTGACAATGAATTATTTCTGTCATTTCTTGGAAAGCTCAGTGTGTCAAAACCAAGTGCTGGCAGAATCATATTGGTGTTCTGTTTCGAACTTTGCCAATATTGAAGTTAACTAAATTTTAATGTGCCAGGGAAGAATTTTTATCAATCTGCATTAGAAATAAACACATGTATGAGGATTGCAACGTAAAAACAATAGGGTATGTTTTTATGTTAATTACTCCTGAGAAGATACTCTTAGCTCATTCTGTTCAAATCTGATAAAACTCCATGCATTGGGTGACAGGATGTTCCAAATTTATTTTGAAGAAATGTGGGCAGGTTTCTGTGAATTCTCTGGTGTTCTGTCTCCATAAAGACTATTTCCAGTGTTGTTTCTTTCAATGGCTTTTAGTGCATGATAGTCAATACAGTTATTTGGTGAAAGGTGATAAGACTAGTATTAACCTCAGAGACCACAGAATAATAGAATTAAATCAAACAGGTCAGTGGCACCAACTTCCCATTGGTTTACCTCAGGATCAAAGGCAGTGAAATGGTGATTTGAGCAGGGTATAGAAAGAACCTGTCTGTGTAATATACTGTGATAGCAAAAGCCTTATACTACTTTTTCAAACATTGCACCCAATGCATCTAAAGTACATCTTCAGACCTATATCTAAGGATTAGTTGATGTAGTTTGGTTACAAGTTCTCTAAAATCACTCAGTGGTGAATATGACAAAGGTCATTTATATTCTTTTTAAACCTTGCATGTTTGCATATAAAATAGATTTGTTCTAGTCAAATTGCTGGCAAGTTTTGCTAACAAAGGAGGCAATGTTTGTGAATACTTCTTGATGTACTGTTGAGCAAAAGATGCATCTGATTCATCTTGCTTGAAGGGGTTTTTTGTTGGTAGTGCATGTCCTTATCAGAAAATAGTGTTTACAACAGTTTTGACTATATATGTGATTTGATTAATATATGAAAAACCTCTAAAATCTCCATGGATTACATTTTGCATGTATGTCAGTTCCCAACACACTTAGGTAGGAATACTTTAACATTTATTTAGATGCTACTAAAAAAGAAACTGTACTTTAAATCAAATGAAAAAAGATCTGAGGAGAGTTAGGATCTCAAGACAGAATAGTAAAATCATCATAGTTTGTTGGGGTTTTTTTAATTGAGGATTTTTCCCTTACAAAATAAAAAGGGAACTTGACATAAATGTCAGCTTATTCCTTTCTTGGGACTCTGCTTTAACTATATCTATAATCCCAGTAAGCTTTGCCGGATACTTGAAGCTGATAAGGGGGACACACTGGGCACTCCCCGTCAAACTGTTCCAAGTGCAGAGCATTAGGTGAATAGATCACACATCTCCCAGAACACAGGTGCAGCAACAGAAGATGTGCTTTGTCTGGATAAGCATTCTTCCTTGGAGTCCTGCTACCTCTGAGAGAACTTTGAAACACATGGTGTGTTCCCTTCTTCAGACACTCAGTTATGAGTTTTGCAGATGTTTCTATTTAATGTTCAAGAGCTTTCTGATGTACAATAATGCCTCCTCACATTTATGCCAACAGAGCTCTCTCCTCAAGAAGCATGTCTCCAGATGTGCTGAATTTTCTGTGAAGCTGGTGGGACCTGCAGCAGTTTCTCACAGTCATGGTCCAGGCTGTGCCACTGATTACCCTCAGTATAAACCCAGACTCTTTCCAGAGCCCATAAAGGAATTTTTATTGTATTATATGGAGTCTTCAAGATATTTTTGTCCTCAAAGCCTCTCTGATTGCAGTGGTTCCTCATAAAGATACTGAAGTCACTATTCCAGACTAATTCATCTTTGCATAGTCTAGAAACTAACAAGTAATTCTTTTGCACATAAGTGAGGCTGGAGTAATTTCTTTCCTTCCAAACACTCTGAATAAAGGCATTAATTTACCACCTGCTTTTGAGTACTGATTGTTGTTTATGATCCAGTAGATCTCTTTTTGCTCTCGGCTATACTGGTTTGGGACTTTGTATGTGTTCTAGAGCCCTCATTACCTTCAATTACTTTCCCATGCTTGAACAACTACTAATGTTCTTCACTTTCAAAAATTGTTCCTGTACCTTCTTCCACTCTGCTTTGCCTGCAGAAATCAATCATGGTGAAGAAGTATAGTCAGAATAATTTCCTTTGCAGAGCTTATGCTCTACAGGATAAAGCTCAGTTTTCCAGGAGAATGATTTTTAGAATAGATGTCTCATAAACTGGATTGTTTCTACAGCACCATTGCTAATCCTGATTTCTGAGTCTCATAATTGCAAGGTTAACCATCAATTCCTGCTTCATTTCTGAGGCCCTTTACTACTGAATTGCCAGAACTTTTTTTTTTGGGGCGGGGAAAGGTAGACATACTATGCTCAGAGATATCAACAAATGGGCCTTTGTGCTATGCATGGCTACATGGTTGCAAAAAATGTCCTCAATGTACAAATTTGATGCACCAGATTTGACCACACTGGAGTTTGATCTAAGTTATAACTAAACAGTCTCAACATCTCGATGTCATCCAAACAACCTTTATAAATGAATTTATCAGTGATTCCACCTGCAACGGATCTACAGTATATATATATACTTAGATAGATAGATAGATAGATAGATATCTAAATATATATATATATATATATATCTAAAATTTTTGTGGGGTTTTTTTTTGCCCCAGACAAAAAATTGATTTCTTTACTGTCTAAAACTCACACTGCAAGTGTTCTCTGCATACGATGCAGCTGCAGTGGCTGACATATATTGTGTGCAGATAAAACATGACTGACTTCACATCTTTCTGTTCACTGCTATCATTTGATGACATGGATGAAGAGACAAGAATTTATAGCAATCCCGTACAATCTGACGCCCTCAGCATAAATAATGTAGCCTGTTCACATGAACAAACAGAAGTCCTATTTTGTTACAGAAGCCTAAACTGCTCATGTCATGACTGGTATTTTATTGCCACACCAATTATAGTGAAAAAGCTGTTTCTTCTTTGAAATTACTCACCTGTGGATTGGTTTGCAGATTTCAAATCAAGCTGCAGTAAACAAGAAATCGTCAGAAGAAAAGAAGGCTTCCTTACAAAGAGGTTTGTCTCCCATTAGCTTCACCAGGTGCCAAAACAGCTTAAGAAAAAGCTACTAACTACTCAAACGCTAATTAAAAAGGAGTTCTCAGAGAAAAAAAAATGATTTTGTGGAGTCCAGGTAAGAGTAAAGTAATAATAATTACCTAATAAGGTAATAAACGCTTATATTTTCTCTTAAATACAGGGTCATGGTGCACTTTGTGACTTACCTCTTTACTTCTCTTTACCTCTCCTAAAAGTAATTAAAATGAGAAGCCAATGCAGGTAGGCCCCACATATGATACCCAGAGTGTGCCGGGTGGGCATCCCAATCATGTTCTAAGTCACCTCCAAGAAGGAATAGATTCAGTAATCTGAAGGTAAGAAAAATGTTTTTGCTCTTCTGTTAAACTCTGGAAAATTAAACAAGAGGTTGAATGCAAACTGTTGGCTTCAATGTAAGCATTGATGGTCCTTTTATCTTTTAAAGATGTGATGTGATGAATCACTATAACTTCCCTCTGAAGTGATGTCTGTCACTTCAGAGCACTGGTACCCTTCTCTGTTATGTTCTCTGGCTGTGGCATTCAGAGGTGTGCTGGCCACAGGACTGAAGTACCCTAAGTCAAGTAAGTAATTTCAGATCAGAACAACTGTCTGGATTTTGATGACCCCCTTAAATACACAACAGTAAATTACCTGATTGTGGAGGCCCCTGAGGGCAGCGCAGGAGCAGCGCTCTCGGCACTTCTATGGAGGGCATCCAGCCCTTAACACAGTTAGCCAATCTCCTGTTGTTCAAGGCACGCAGTTAAACTACTTCCTGATATGTTAATGACTCTATCCCTGATTGCTTGTTGTGTTACCCCATAGTTCTCTACTTTGATTGGTCCAAGTTCTCTCCCCTGATTGGTTAACTTTTCAATCTGCGCCCCTACTGGTTGTTTGGCCAAACCCCACCCCTTTGGTTGTGCATAAAACCCCGGCTCTCAGGGGCTGTGTGGTCTTTGGAGAGTCCCTGGCTCTAGTATAAGGAAGGCACCTGGAGATGATCCCTGGCTCCTGTGATTTCTCCTGTGCCGCCTGGGAAGAGCCTTGCCTGGGGAAAGCTGCTAGGGCAGCTAAAGCCTGGAAAGAGCTGACAGGCTTGGTTGATATGGCAACCTCACAAAAGAGCTGATCACTCTGCAGCAGTGCCTGTGCCACAGGGGTTGAGGCCATCCCCCACAGGGTGACTCACCTGGGAAGGTCACAGCACCCAGAAAGACCTGGGCAGTTGGTGACACCTGATTGCCTCTGTTAGTTCCAAACGTTGTTGAAAACTTTGTATATCCCCTGTCTGTGTAATTGTTTCCTTGTAGAGAGGGTTCCCAGGGGAGAGAGGCAAGAATTTTATGCAATTTGCAAAAATCAATATAATCAAGATTATTCTTTTCTGTTGTGAATTTCTCCATGGCGTTTAAGTCCTGTTTCAAGCTTTAATTTTGATTTTTCCAGTGGTTTGAATTTACAGAGAGTAACTTGTCTAATAAAGGTCATAGCATAGACTTGAGATTTTATTTTGCTAGTAAACCTGTTACCTGTGGTGTAATGCAAGAATGAAAAAGACAATTTTCCCTTGGTCAAATAATTCACTGCAAAAAATACTGAATTCCATGAAGTAAGTATATGACCCTCTGAAAATGGCATAACTCAAGTATTTTTTGAGCTTGTTTTAAAGAGAAAGCATTTTAAGAGAAGTGGTTAAAGAAGTAAGGAGGCAGTTAAAACACACAGATGAACTAGAACAGCTAGTGTATTTCAAAAAATTAGTGTGTTTGGGTGGCTCATTTGGGCACACATGAGTGTTTTGGGAGCCAGCCTGTTATGACTTTTGCCAAATGCAAAAGATTTTTCCACACTGTAATTTCTGAAGACCAGTTTTTTATCAGGTCTTCAGAATATGGGCCTAAGTCTGCCAAAAGCAGGAACTGTGAATGTGCTCACTTGAGTACACACTGAAATTACACCCTGCTCATTGCAGAGGGGGTTGATCAGGTGACTTTCCAACCCAATTTATTCTATGATTCTGTAGATTCCACTTGAGTCCACTTGCACCTTTCACATGAAGATGTATGCAGCTGTACATAGCTGATGCTGTTGACTTCAAATTCTGACACTTGAGAGCAATAAAACAGAAAAGGTTTCTGCAGATTTGACTAGTCAGACATTTCTCAAAGCCAGTTTTATATTTCTGTGTTTCATTTCAGCAAGTAATTAAAAATATTCCACCCCATCTTTACACAGTTGATATTCACTTGTAGATTTGATTTCCCTTGCACACTGCCTCCTTTGCCATATTCAGATGGCAATACAAGTATTTCTAAAACATTATGAAATGGTGATGTCTCTTGGATGCTACTTAAAATGCAATCACTATGAAACAGGTACTTAGCATCTGGAATGTTCTTTTTTGTTTTGGACATTTTGAGAAACATTAGCAGAGAAGAAGTTTAGGAAAGAGCAATTGTAGATGATCACACATCAGGAGGAATCAAATTAAAGCATATAAAAAGGTTTTTAACTTGCCCAAATGAAGCTGTAAAGAAATGTATTTGAAGAGTCTAGTAGGGCTATTTGTCCCTTCTAAGCTTTTCCAATATATGACTCCCCTTCTGAGGAGGACTTCAGGGAGGACTCTCAGAATCAGGGTTACAGTTCTGAGAAATCCTGAAGGGAAAGGTTTTGCCCAACTCTGAACTGTGGAATTGTATTGGGAAAGAGAATGAAGCTCTGGGAAAGATGTTGAAGAAAAGACTCTCCAGAAAGTTCAGAGTGTCACGTGGGACTAGGATGGAGGGCATGGAAAAGATAAGGTTGCTTTGGAGTTCAGGAGCAAGTGGATTTCTGTGTCTGCACAGACAGACTCCTGTGCAAGGAGGTGAGGGTTGCCATGTCAAGGCTTCCTCTTGAGATAAGTAGAGGTTACTGATATAGCTTGACAAGCCAGAAGGATAACCTGTCACACCACCATGTCTGTTCAGATGGGAGTGGAGAGCTCTGAAAAAGCCTCTGGAAGGCCTGGGGATAAAGACATCTCTGAAGGAAAGACAGGCTCCCTGTTGAAGAAAACAACAGGCATTTGAGTTGATGCCTGTGGCAGAGAATTTCATTACTCTGTACCTGTTCTGCTACCTCTGAAGAAGTGTTATTTTTGTACCTGGGCAGCTGATGAGTCACCTGAAATCAGAGTGTCACAGCAGCCAGGAGAATAATCATGGATCACAAGAAGCTGAAGTAGGAAGTAAGGAGCAGGTACCTTGATTTGCCAGGATGCAGAGGGCTTCTAAACCAGAATCTACTAATTGTTAAAGATCTACATTCTGAACAAAAAGCAGCTGCTTAGCTTCTACTGGTGTTGAACTAAAGATAATGGTGAGGAAGAACTATATGCAGTGGAAGAAAAAGATGTCTTTAATGTTGATAGCGAAATGTAAAATATTGCCAAGGTAATTGATGCATATTCCATCAAAAGATTCACTAAAATAACAAAACATTGAAAATATGTCTGCATTTATGGGGAGATGAAATTAATGATCCAACATCAAGAATTTTCCTACCAGGTTCTTATTGACACAAACTACTTCAGAAGTCTGTATGCATCTTTTAAAATCATCTAAAATATCCTTTTCCTAACTAAATTAACAGGCTCAGTGCATCTCATCTGCAACATGTGTAGTGGATTTAGTGGGATTTCAGGGACTATCTCCCATCTGAAAATCTTGCTGTGCCATTACAACAACCATGAGAAATTGGCATTAATCTTCATTACTTGATCCAAAATTTTAAGTCATGGTTCCTAAACACATGATTTCAGTCAAAATATAGCATGATTCAAAATACATTGTTTCTGTGATATTTTCACCACGAGTACTAACTTAGTGATAATTTTTTAATCAGTATTTGTAAATATTCAAGATTCTGAAATTAGTCACATATGAATGTAGAGTTTCTGTGGCTGTTCAAATGAATCAAAGGGTCAATATAGTTCCTTGAATTGTGTGTGGTAGTGCAGTGACTTCTGAGCCAGAGCCAAAGCTGAGATGGTATACTGAAAAGAAAAAAATATCACTTCATAGCTAAGAAATGTCTGAATCATTCTTCAAGAAGGATTAAGTATAAAAATGTAATTAAAACAGTTTTAACATATGTCAGTCAGTAAAATAATATGAAATAAAATTTCAAGGAAGAGAAGCTAGGCATACTTCCCTGCCACCCACTAACAGAATGAAAGAGGATAATCAGAATATATAATTAGTAGCAAGAGAGGTACACTCATTGCCTTCATGAAATCTAAAATGAAGTCCTGATTAAGACCTATAATTAATGCTGATCTGCAAATCCTATTTATTTTATGCAAAAAATGTTCTGCTTTATCTTAACTCTTCCGTTTGTTCTGGATTCACTTGCATCTTTCTATCTCGAAAATAACTCATAGCTAAAGATGCCATAAAATCTTTTTTCAATCTCCTTTTCACATCAGTATTCTGTAGATTCTGCCACATGGAGGTCAGGAATTTGAGAAAGAAAGAATTGCAAAGGTGGTTTGCATCTTACTAGTGTTTAGCAGATAAAACAATTCCTAAACTTTTTAAAAGCTCCTATTTTATGCCTTAAGTTTTCCTTTAATTCCTTGAAAAGTACAATTTTTTCAGTGGCCACTGAAAACTTTTTTACAACAAAGGAGGTGAAAGGCTGTCACAGGTTGTCTAAAATGGCAGGAGAAATCCCACCTCTGGAAACATTCAAGGTCAGGCTGGACAACATGATCTGAACAACATGATCTAGCTGAAGATGTCCCTGTTCATTGGAGAAGGGTTGAACCAGATGATCTTTAAATCTCTCATTCAACACAACTATTCTATGATTTTATGAAAAAATGAAAATTCCATTGAGACTGATTCTAGTGGCTTAGAAAAACGTTACCAGTTGTAACAGAACATAAAAGCACCTAAGCACTGTGAGTTCATTGGAGGCAGGGGTAGGTGAGGCTGGCGAATTACAGAGTTCAAGTTCTCTCCTGGTAGCTGTTCCTTGAGAAAATCTGGAAATATTATAAAATTTTCAGTTGATGTGTTATTCAATTTCTATAAGTTCAGAATGATTTGGCAGTTTTCAAAACTTTTTTTAATGTCTAAAAATGTTTTCTGGGTTGTTTTTTTTCCTGACATCTTCTCTCTTCTAAGCATTTTTTTTCCTAGTGCTTTTTTGGTGGTTTTTTGGGGTGGTTTTTTTTGGCTTTTTGTTTGTTTGGGTTTTGTTGTTGTTGTTTGTTTGTTTTTGTTTGTTGCTTTTTTTTTTTTTTTTTTTTTTTACTAATGACTTCAGTGTTTGCAAATTCCATGTAATTCAGTGGAAATATTCATTAAAACAGCTCAAGTTAAACATAAGCATAAAATCTGCTAGGGTGGTTCTAGTGCAAATGCAAAAGATGAGTGATAAATCTACATTTTAAGGGACAATAATCTGTCTGTCCTTCACAAGTTATGGTTGTTTTAGTATTGGCTTAATATTTTTTGAAGTTTAGGATTTATGTTCACTGAACAAACACATCACATGTTTGAAATTGTTCTCGGTAGAAGAATTTCTTGTGCATCATGCTTACACCACTTGGTCTTGAGTTTTTTAAGTGTTCAATGACTTTGAGATGATCTCTAGCAACAAGTAAGGGTAGGATGATCTCTATTTAGCAACAAGTAAGTAACAAATGGGTGGGGGGAAGTACAACTATTATGTTTGAAATAGGGATGAATCAAAAAGGGATAATGTGTTTAGAACAGGTATGGAAGAGGATTTGTAATGTTTTGAAAAAAATAGGTGTAATAATTAGGGGAGTTTCCACCAACTGGAAGAAGTTCTAAATGTTGCCACTAATCTTAATGTAAATAAGGAGATTTCCTTCTGAGATGGAATTATTTTTTAATATTTTTGAGCCAGTAAATAATGTAGAACAAATTGGCATTTGCTACAATAAAAGTCACTCTTTCTAATTGGACCTTTCTTGTCAGGTAAAAATAGAAGAAAAATATGACTGTCAAACTTCTTCTAAACATGCTGTTTGATATCTACAGTTCTGGAATTGGCCACCTGGAACCAGAACTTGAAACAATGCACCAGGACCAAGTCTCCTTTCCTTGTCATCCATTGTCAGTCTAGTTTGCAGCTGCAGGTAACCTAACAGCAGCTCTTTTTCAGTAGCAGTGAAATCTGTTGCCCTAATCACAACTGTATTTATCCAATGACTGAGATTTCAAGTCCTCTATGCTTTTACACAGACAGCAAGGTCTTGACAGTTAGAATATTATTTATATACTGAGCGCTGGCTCTGCAGGTTTGCTATCTTGCCTATTATATAGACAAACAACTTTTCATGCAGGAAATTGTGCATGTATTATTTTCCTTTCTCTTACCTTATGGTCAAGAGGATTAAAATGAATGCACACAGCCAGTCACACGAAAAAGTAATTGAAGGTCAGGTGGGATATGTTTCTTCTATATAGGATGAAGTTTTCCTTATTTTACTCTTGGTGTCATGTCCACAACAATAAGCAGCTTTAAAAATTGACAGATTTATCATCTTGACATGCAATTTTCTGGGTAACTTTTCCAAAGCTGTGGTTAAGCTATGAAGCTATTTCTATTTGGAAAAATAAACTGATTATGATGTTGAACAGATTTTTTTACTATATTCATTTTTTTTCCTGAGTTCTAACCTTGGTCTGTGGTACTGAGGATATTAAATTCCTGGGGCTGATGATTATGCTCAATGCTTAAGAACTGGAGAAAAAGTCATGGTGCTATATTGATGGTGTTGAAAATACTGAGATTTAGTCAATCTTTGGAGCAAGGAGTTGAAGCCTTAATGCATGGAATGCTTTCTCTAGAAAAAAAGTACTATTTTAAAGGTTGGTAACATATTGTACATGGAAACAACTGCAGCATTATAAAACTATGGGCTATGAGGTAAATAGAAGAAATGTGTAATATGGGAAACTGTCTAATCATAACCATGAAAATCCAAGCAAACAGGTTTAAAAATCAATGGTGAAATGTGACATATATATAATTTTCCTTGTAAATTATTAAAGTTGAGCAATTATTTTGAAGCGGCTTTACAGGGAACCAGACATTTTACTTTCCAGACTGTCATTTCAGGAGACATTAAACTGATGTTTAGTGTGTAGCCCAAAGTATTAAAGTCAGCACAGAGCACTTGTGATAAGATTGCAACGTTTCTCAGGTCTGTCTACTCTATCCCTGGAAAAGTTCCAAAAACAAGACATGGCATTTCACAATATGGTTTAGTGAGCATGGTGGTATTAGTTTAAAAATTGGACTTGATGATCTTGGATGTCTTTTCCAACCTTACTGATTCTATGATTCTATTAAGTGCTCAAGGCCAGCTTAAATGGGTATTTGAGCAACCTGGTCTAGTGAAAGGTGTCCATACTCCTGGCAGGGGAGTTGGAACAAGATGATCTTGAAAGTCCCCTTCAATCCAAACCATTCTTTGGTTCTAAAGGGGAAACCAGCTTTATGAAGATAAGTATGGACCAGCAAAATAAGTAAATTTTCCATTGGGGGTGTTAGATGAAGCAGATTCATATTATGCTGGCTAATTTTCAGCAATACTTCAGGAAATGTTTTTTTGTTCTGTGTCCTTCTTTTCTTGGGGACTGGAGTGGGTGAAGCTCTGTGAACTGAACCAAGCTCCTGATGAATGAGGAAAATGTTTTAACTTCTCACAGTGACAAGAAGTCAAGGAGGACAGTTCAAACATAACAAGCTCCATAAACCAAATCAGTTGTGAGTTTCTACAAGTGCAGATTCCAATGCAGCCATCCTTTTCATCTTTTTCTGAAGACAGAATGTAAGGAAGGGGGATCCTATCTATCTCTAAAAGTTATGGTGGATTTTAGAAAGTGCTTTTCTGTGTGACTTCTTTGCAAGCCGTGCAAAGCCTGCAGTATTCTTATGCTGGACAGTCCTGTCTTTCAAACAAATGGTGAGCACGAGTTAATACCACCTGTCAATCTCTCAGGTTATGTCTTCAACTGAGCTTGAAACAAATTTCTCTGCAGATGAACAAAGGACTCAATTCTCCTGGCTACCAACCTAGCACTCTTCTCAAGTACAGAAGTCAAATATAAAACAAAGAAATCAAACAGCTGTAGGACCTGATAAAGTGTGAGCTGAAATAGGAGACCCAGAGGACTGGAAGTGTGATATAGCCAGCAAAGGATCATTCTCATATGAGTAGTGCATCATGTCAACTGTATTACTGCCAAGATACAAAAAAAAAAAAAAAAAGCCAGTAAGAACACTTTGAAAAGAATGAAACAAAAAAAATTCCTAATCAGAAAACCAATCTCCTTTTTGTTGCTGTAGGTACAGAAGTTTTGATAAAGGAATCAAGCTTGAAAATAAGCTGATATAAGGTCAGAAGTATTCACTAGCCTAGGTAGCTTCCTGTATCTGTATTTGTGCAATGTAGATATGGCTGTAAAACATGCAGAGAAAATTCCAGATATCCAGAAAACTACCAAGTTGGCTTTCTGCATATTGGCTGGGGGTAGTACAGGAAGAATAAAATCCTTCCATTGAGGAGTGCACAGTTCAAATTAGAGAGTGTAGTGGATCACTTTTGGTGTTAAATAGCCTACTTTACTAACATGAAGCTCGTTGTCTGATGTGATTGCAGCTCTTTTCAGTTCAGCCTGCAAACGGCAGGACTGCTGTGCTGCAGTCTAGAGTCTGGCTGGCAGGCAGGCAGTGGACCTTCACCTTCTGCCTTCTATTTCTGACTCATCAGAAGACTGGTAAGGTTGTAGCTTGATACTCACTTGAATATGTAGACTGTAATTAATCTGTTAACCTTCAGAGACAAAGCAGAAATGATCTAATGCTGATGTGTCTGTAAAAGTGCATAAGCAGCTTAAATTTAGAGTCCAAGGTTAGTGTCCAACAAACTGATGAAATAAACTGGCTATCCTTGAAAAGTAATTCACTTAAACATTTTTAAGGCCTCAATCCCATCGACATCTGCTTTATTCAAATCTGATAAGAATGTTGGAATGTTTACTTCATTTAGTACAATAAAGACTAATCCTGCACTGATTTATAGTGAGAATAATTTAAAAACCTGACCTTTTGGTATTGCAGCATTCTAGTCAAAAGGAATTTACACTGACAGTGGATTCTCTTCCAAATGATTCAAAAGCATTTCAAAGAGTAAAAAGATGAAATAGCTTACCTGAATGTCATTTAGATCTTTATCTTGTAATTTCCATCTTTAATTAAGCCACACTGAAATTTTCTTGATGCTTGGATAACTATAGTTTGACTGTTGTTGCTTTTTGTCTCTAGTCAGTAACACTTATCCTTGTTGTTAAGTGTGACCAGGTTCAACAGAAACAGTTCAACTCTGTGAATATAAAAATATGAATTGAAATTAATCTCTTTATAGAACCCATTTTGTGCAACTAAGTTTAAATGTTGATTTTTTCTTTTTCTCTTCGGGCCTAATTCGGATATCAGTCCTTTGTTAGAATTGTACTGGCTTCATATCTCTCAAATTAGGTCAGAATCAGACCAATCAGTTTTTGAAGAGGAAAGCTTTATTTCCTAGCACACAGTGTCCAAATACACTGTGGTACCAACATAAATGAGAAAAATAAGGAGTAAAATTCCTTCTGAATTTAAAAATGAGGACTGGAATGACTTAATAGTGATGCAAGTAAAGCCTAACACCAAACTTTTTCACAAATTAGGAATATCTTGGGCAACAGATTGGCCTTGTATTATTTTATTCCTGTATACCTTTGGGATTATGATAACATGAGTACACCAGCATTTAGAAGACTACAGCAGCACTTATGGAGTTAAGGAAAATTTTGTAAAGAGACAAAGGAAGAACAAAAGGGTGCCCTACATATTTCAAAGATTCTTTTCTTTTTTTTCTTTTTTTTTTCTCTTTTTTTTTTTTTGCCAAATATGGCATAAGGGCCTTATTTCTCAAGATTAGTAGGGGCTGCTGAAGGGAGACAAGTTCTTGTGTTATGTCCTAACAGGCAAAATTATATGAAAGATCCACTCAGAATTGCAGTCAGACATGCATGGAAAGACTATTTTTTTTAATTACACTGAATTATTGGGTTGCAGACACCAGCAACCAGGAGTTTTAAGTTACAGGAGACATGCCTTTTTTATAAAAATGGAGAAATCCTTTAATTTTTATACCCCATTTTAAATTTTACAAATTCTTTACACCACGTAGAAGTCACTGAAGATTTTTTAGTCAGATATTGATATAGAACATCAAATTTTTATTGTAGTTTTTGGAGGGCACTATCATACAAATATGAGTAACTTAAAAGACCTTTGGACTTTCAGTGAACAAAACCTTCTCTCTGTATTTACTCAAAACCAAAATTTTTGTTCTAGTCATTAAACATTCATGAATCTTTTTTCTTGACTTTGTATGATTGAAGTTACTTAATAGTAGAATCCTAGAAAGAGGAGTGAAGCTTAAGTGTATATGGAGAGATATTTGTAAAATGAGTGGTCTTATGAATTATAGATTGAGCCAATCTAATTCCTGAATGTAATATATTTTCTAGATACATGGATTGGAGAACCATGTCAATGTCAAATTGTCTCTGTACAGAAAATTCTAAGCCTAAATTTTGCATTACTTATTGCATCTGAGTTATAATTCTGAGAATGTACCAAACTCAGTTTTTAGTAGGACGTCACCCCCATGGTTATTCCAGTGGTTACTCTTTACTCTCCTGAGAGAAAAACCAACAACTGAAATAATACAGCAGCTTAGTCAGATGCTGATAAACTGTTATATAGAATTTTTATTTTAATTATTTTACTGACTTATAAAAATATTTAGTCTAGAGAACACTAAATAGGAATACATGTATCATCTTTTTCCTAATATATAATCTTACCAGCAATTGTTCTCATGATTTATTTAACAACAGCTGGCTTTGTTGTACAAAGTCATAGGGTTGCATTCAGTTTAGGTATACACTCAACGCTGACCTTGTGGATAAGGTAGAATCATTGCAGATAGGTTGGACTGTGCTGTTAGATTAAAGACTAACCAAATGCTGCATTTAAAATTTTAAAGTTTAATATTCCTCAAAGTCAACTGTGTCCACAAATTTTGCACACTTCTAGGCCCATCTTTTCCATCTATACCCACCAATGCTCTCTTTTTCCCACCATGCCAGCCAAAGGTTCATTTGCTTCATCCTTATTTAGTTTTCTCAGCTGAGTGTACAGGAAGGGAGGTCCCTCTGTGTATGGTCTTTTGTGATAAAGATGGATAAGCTTCAGGGAGTAAAACGATCAATTTCCAGATCCAGCAGATGTAGAAGGCTCTAAGACAAGCCAACTCATAGGAATGTCCTAACTGCTTAGGTATAGCATGTGTATACAAAAATACACCTCTTGTGGCTCTTTCCTTGCAACCTCAGGATTTGGTAAGAACCATATTAGGTGGCATATTTTGGGAACATATAATTTCTCAGTGAACTCTGACCAATAGAGCTTCCAGGGAAGTAATGGTTTGAGACTTCGGCTAAAAAGTCCTACCTCTTGGTGTTACTCTTCAGTAAAGTATAACTTTCATAATTAGTTCTGCCTATTGTTCAGTTCATAAATACAGACCCAGGATTAATCTCAGGATTAATTTTAGTTCACAAACCCTTGTGTGCTTCAATGTGTGTCAGTGAGCACACAATGACTCTCCTCTTTATATAAAGCTATTTTCAGCTAGAAAGCATGGGGCTTCTGAAAATTATCACTCTTTAAGATACAGAGGTCAACCAGATCCTTGAGATGTGAGAGGGAAAATATGAAAGGGTTGAGTTTTTTCCCTTAAAAGAAAAGTGGTTTGAGCCAAAGTTTCATATGATCATTAGTTGCTCATCCACTAAATATAAAGTTAAAATTGAACACACATACAGGAATCATCTGATTTCTAGAGAGTCAAGACTGTGGTTTTCCCTTCAGCTGTCAGTGTTTCTGTAGTGGCATATCCATTTTTGGTCTCAAATGCACTGCTTTGTCAGAGAGAGTGTTCAGCCAACAGTTTTCCTAGGAAGTTCTCAAGTGTTTACATGTACTAGGATTGAAACACAGAGGTCTTTCATCTTTCTTGAAGATAATCTGGTTGAATGATAGGGCTCCAGTTTCTGCGTTCCACTGCAAGATTCATTAACCACAATCATCCAAAGATAGCATGAAACACTTTATCACCATTTTCATTATAACATGCTGTTTTCCTACAGGCTATTGTATATGGCAAACAGAGAAATTAATACTGAGTGTACAAGCATCATTAGTTTCTAACAAAAACCAAACAAACAACAAAACCAAGTACAATCTTTATGTGGTAAGAACTGTTGCATATTTTGGCATATACATCATCCAGTTTTCCCCCTAGCAAGTCAGATAGTGGTGACAGTTATCAGGCCTTAGTGAATATATTGGAACAGCTGACATCTAATGGATGAAGATAAAGTACTCTGATTATGGTGCTAAGCTACACAGACTAAAAAGTGTTTTTTTGAAATGTTTAGGGTGATTTTAAAAAAGTAATGTGGTAATTCGAGTTAATGTGCCACACATATGTCAAGATTTCTTTGACATTTAATCATAAAGTTCTACTTTGAAAAGCTGTAAGCATATATCATAACACTGCTAATATTCACTAACGATCAAGGAACATTTTAAAAGAACAAATGAAACTGATGTTGTCTAGTGTAATCACAGAAATTGATAGGGTTCTCATCATTTATAGATGCTTCCACTCAAAGGCATCATTTTATCCCACAACTAGCTGGTGATCCCTAGAACAACATGAGATTATATGATGTCTAGTTTTTGAGTCATTTTATTTGCCAAGGCTCTGGGTGGCCTCTGCATTCAAACAGTTGAAATTTAAGTTAGGTGGGCACCATAATACTTTTTGAAGTGGAAATGTAACTCACCACGAAGGTATTTTAAACAGTTCTGCTTTTTCTTAATCTAGTATCAAACAGATTTTCCAGTCTGAAAATGTGATTAATGTTTGTTTTTGTGAAGCTTACAACATGAATGTTGACATTAAAGTTACTGAGATGCTGTTCACAGATAAATCTAAGCCATTCAACCATCCTTATTGTTTTAAGCACTATAAGAGCAGTTAAAAACCAAAGGGCAGATGGCAAAAGTTATGCATCCCATCTGATTTGTCCTTAAAAATAATGTAACCACTAGAAAGGAAATAAAATATTTTCAGAAGTAAGAGTTTGTTAATGTTGCACACTGCAGAAGCACACCTCCCAGTACTTATGGCTCCACACGTGGCTATTTCTCAAAGTGTGGCCACAGAGTTTCTCTCTACACAGCACTATCTGACTGCACATGTTGGTAAATCCAAGTATTCCATAACGCTTGCCACTAGAAGCCTATGAGAAACCTTTTCTCAAAGATTAGTACTTTTAAAAGATGTGATGTTTCTGTGCAAGTTTGTACCTTTCCATTGCAGTACAAAAACCCCTGGATGTCAGCTAAAAATTCTAGTTTTTACATACTGATGTGCTGTAGTCAGGCGCATTTTTCCTCAGCTGATCTTCAGCTATTAGCATGTCAAAAAGAAGTTAAATATTTTTGTGGTCCATGGAAAGTTGATGCCACATGGTCTCAATCAGTAAAGAACTGTTGTGATGTGCACCGAAGTAGGCCTGTAGTGAAAGCATAAAATTATCCCAGTCAGTTCCTTATCTTGCAAAACGTACTTGATTGTTCTCTTTTGTCCAAAAAAGCTATGCTGGCAATGTCATTTTCAATGAGACATCAGATATGCAGTGTATTTAATGCATTTTTCATTCCTTTTTTTGTAATAGAAAAATATTATTTCCACCCTTTTCTCAGATTCTTAACCCTAATATATTTTATTGATATTTCCATTTGAAGACTGTATATAGTTTTGTTATCTCAGTACTCAGTGGAGTCTATCTGACCACGGTAATCTCTGTCAATTTTAACTGAAAATTCAGAAATGTTCACATCAAGGATTACACAATAGAGTATTATGGCAACTACAGTTTCCTCAGAACTTAAAATATACAGCAGTAGGTCACTTTCTGAGCTTACTTTGGAATGGTTATCTTTTCATTATAGAATTTGAATTATATATAGATACCCAGGTTATTGTTCCTTTCTTCTATCAGCTTTTTTGCAGAAAAACACATGATCTCTTATTTAGAGCCTAGCCTCAGGATGAACACCATTGTGACAGTGCATTAGCATTGGGGTAGAAAATGCACATATCAAGGAACATAAATCTAAATAGATTAAAAAATAATAATAAAAAAAATTGTGCATTATATCTACACGATAAAAACATAATTCACTTTTAATCCATGTTTTTTTGTGTCCCTTCCATGAAATATCTATATTACACGTGCTGTCATGCTTGAATAGTCTGTAACATTTTTCAAGAGAGGTTTATCTAATCTAGCTGTATTTTTAGTGTCTCCATTTGTGCTTTTTCTATCCCTTAGAGAGGAAAATAATAGGCACATCTGGGGCATGGTTCATCTCATCCAAAAAGAGACTTCTGAAATGTTATTGGAAATACACTTTAAATGTGATAATGTGACTTCTCTTATTTTTATTTTTTAAATAAGAAAGGAATAAAAAACAAAAGTCCTTTCACACTGCCTGACTTGCAATGGGGACATCCATATTCTGTGAAGAGATGACATCTAAAGCATGTCAGGTAATAGATACAGCTTGGTCCAAAGAAAACCACCTGACTGAGGGAAGCAGGACCTTCATTGAAGCTGAACAGAATGACTGAGAGAAAATGCACTGGCAACTTCAGAAGCTCCCTTTTAGGTGTGCATTGTAATATAATGTTAGATCACATGATTATAATGTAGTCTTCTAAAGAAACATGTAACACTTTTGGGATGGAGACCATAATTGGTCTCTGTAATTCATAACTACTAAATGCATTCTTTTCATTGTGCTACCTCAATCCTTTGCTCACTCTAATTCTCATTCCTAGTTACTGTCTAGGGGGGCATTTTAATTACTACTTATTCCCATTCTAGAGGTCTATGTAGAATAACAAGCTTGAAACATTTCTAGCCACTCTAGATTAATTTTCCCTTCTATTTGTTCTTTCAATGTTCTTGTGAGTACTACAGTAGTAACTCAAGTAAATTCTATCCCTCATAAGTAACAGACAACAATAAAAGCTGTAAGAAAAACAACAACAACAACAACAAAAACCCAGAAATTTGTGGAACACACTTTTACTAGAATTTGCAAGTATCATAAATTTTGGAAGAGTTGTATGATGTGTGCAATATGCAAATGTAGAACAGAAGACTTGTCATACAACAGGATATTAAATGTGCTGGTCATCTATTATTCTTTTGGAAGAACCAGGGAAATTCTCAATGGAATTAGACTTTAATTTAATTTAACTTAATTAATTAATTGAATTAATTTAATTAGTTAAATTCACACATTGTTTATTCCCAATTTTGCTTTGTAAAATAAATATCTGTATCACTTTGCCTTTCATCCCTTTGAAGCAAGGCAAACATTAACAAAGCTTTTCCTTCAAATGTATCATTAATCTGACTAACAAGCACTTATGTTCCTAGTTGATTGAAGTTACAACCTTTCTTATAGATCAGAATTCTCCTTTCCCTGAAAGTGGTGCACAAGAGGTCTAAGGCCTCAGCCTTAGTGAACTTCAGGAAACCTGTATTTTTTATTTTCCCTTGAATGGTTTCTGGGGACTGTCAATGCCCTCAAAGAGAAAAAAATGTTTGTCTTCACCAAGAGCCCCTGCCAGCTCACTGCCTACTTCCAAATTTTGTAAAACATGAGAAAAACTTGTTAGTTTCTGTAGAAAAGAGAATAAGAATTACTGTCCAGTGTTATAAAGCTTTTTAATTTCATTGTTTTCCTTCTGTAGGTACCTGTGGACAGAGATATTTCTGTTAGGAATGGAAGTGACAGAATATAAAATTCCATTGTCACAGGTGATATTTCTGTTTGCCACTAAGATTTTTAGTCTGCAATCTACAGAGAAAAAGCACAAAAATATTATCAATTTAATTCTTGTAAATTGCTTTAAAAACTTTTCCTATACCCTATTTTGATAGCTTTTCTGGGATGAACTAAGGTAAAGAAGAAAAAAGTGAAAGATTAATTGTGAGATTGAAAGAGGATAACTAAAAATACTATATTTATTTCCATGCTTTCTTTTTCTTATTGAAATATATCTAAGAACATCTATATTTGACCTTCACTAAGTGGTTCCTGGCAAAGCTAAGGACATTTTCAGAGGTATAACCTTCCCATTCTCATTTTGATCCAACTCTCACCTGTTGTAGAGTAACTGTAGCTTAAGATGGCTACCAATTCTGTTATAATGTCTGGGTACTTTTGAAGAGTTTTCCCATTGCTTACTGAAAATGGAGAGTTCTCTTAAAGCCAAAATATTTAGGGGAAATAATTCAATTGGAGTTACATCTCATTGAAATTTTACTTTCATGTTTCAATGTATAGCTTCTGTATTTTAATTGATCTATATATGCAGAAAAAAAAGCACCTAATCTGGCATTATAAAGCCATATATTCATATAAGAGTACCTCAAAAAATCTGTTTCATGAACATGCTCCAGGGGTGAAAACTTCTCCCGTCTTTAAAGGACATAAATAACAGCTTTGCACCAGGAGGGTATAAGAAATATTGCCTACTCATTGTACACCCGAGAAGAGAATGCCAGATGGGAAAGGTATAATGTTGGTGGCAGCAAGGTACTTCCAGCAGGTCAGCCATACCTTTTGCAGTAAAAAGGCTGTTTTAGCAAGCTGTGTATGCAGTCTAGAAAGCTCCTTTCTCTGCAACAGGTGGGATCAGAGCATGTGTAATTACCAGCAATTTGCTTATCACAGTCTGTGGTAAGTGAAGTACTTTATGATTACATGATAATACGTTTGCTCCTTTGTCTGATCTCCACCTGCTCAGAACAGGATGGTACAGATAAATTATTTTCGTACATGAATATGCTTAGGAGAGAGAAAGATATTGTTCACTGAACTAATTTTATTTTATTCCTGTAACTAGGCTGCTATTATTTCTCATGGCAAATTTCAATCTCTTTTTGGATGCACTGCATAATAAAAAGAGGTATTAAACTGGCAAACTCTAAATGGTATTTTGTGCCATCATATTTTCTCTTGATTTTGGGAGCCTCTGCAACAGAAATACAGAAAAGCAGTAACAGTTCAAATTCCAAAGTGTTTCTTCATATATATATATAAAAGGTTAATGTAATACGTCCTAATGTGTCTACTGTATAGGTAAGGGCTTTTCTATTATTCTACATAATTTCTCTAGAGAAAAATACCCAGTTTGCTTGTTTTTCTATTTCTTCTGTGAAACAACCCCAGAAGTCCAGACAATCCTTGATTCTATACTGTAAGTGATGCAATGACATAATTTAAAGTGATTTCTGCATTTAATTTAAATTTTAATTTAAATTTTAATTTAAATAAGGTCTTGCTGTCATAATCCCTACAGTTACTCCTGAACCTGAGATGGTTAAATCCAGACTCTGCTGTCTGGGCCTGGTTTAGATGACATGTGGCTTGGCAGCATCAGTGCATCTGAGAACCCAGGGCAATCATTAAATATGATCTGCTCCCCTTGCCCTCCTCAAATGCCACTAATAGGGCTTTACAGGTGCCCTTTCCACTGGTTCATAGTTTTTCACAGTGCCTAATGAGATTAGGACACTGTTTAAAGGATATTGCCTGTGTTTGTGATGTGGAGCACATATTTACATTCAACATATATTTTTGATGGAAGTTTTGGCTTAAAGCTGGTTCAGTATTTAACAGTACTAAGCTATTGAAATGGGTTTGTAATAGTGAACTGCCTGGGACAGAATGTAGTCATGTAGCAAGAGGTATTTGACACCATGCAGGGTGGTAGTCGTTTATGCCTGTCTGTGTTCTACCAGACGCCAATTCGTTGATCACAGTTAATGCTTGGACAGGTGGGTGATAGTTCCATGTAATGCAAAGCAATTAAATATTTACATACAGTTAGTAATGCAATCAGATACTCTGCTGCAAGTCAGGAAGGGAGGAGGAAGGGGGAAGCAGAGAAAGAAGGTGAAAAGGTCAGCAGTGAAAATAGAATAGAGGTGAGAGAATAAACTTTTTTCCTTGAATAGCTGAGTGTGCACTTTCTGTCGAGTATTAAAGATTTAACAGAAAGCTTATTTTTATTTATTGGAAGTGCACAAATGCTGGGAGAATGCTTGAACTGACCTCAATCTTTGGGACAGCATTACATTTTCATATGAATCAAAATGCTTAAACAGTTCTTTAGAGTGGAATTTGTATAGGAAATGTTCCTTTTGCCTTATGTACTATAACAAAATATTTTAAAAGAATGATATGGTGGCTAGACTAAAGAGGAGAGAGATAATCCTCTATACACTTTTTCTCTTACTTAAAAGGAATAATTTAGTTTTCTTGAGTTTCTAGGTCTACCTCTACATGAGTACAGATGTCCACAGTACTTTAAGACACTTGAATACTTTTTCTCTGTTGACACCTGATGAGAGTTTTATAAAAATTCACAAATCCTTTGATCAAACTGGCTTAGTATTTTATGTCTATACTCTGTCATCTATGAACCACTACATCAGTGGTAGGGGCTAGCTAAAAGTATTGATTTCAACAACCTTAAGTAAAAAGCTAAAGTGTTGTGCTGAAAGTCTAATACAATTGCACTACAATATTTTGACTGGACACACAGACACAGTTAGAGCTGAGGAGTTTAATTTTATTTTATTTCTGGTACAGTATGTTCCTTTGAATATAGTGGTTAAAGCAACTAGCAAATTTGAAACAAGATGGCCACTAGTTTCATCTAAATAAAATTTGTTGAAGGAAAGGTTCCTAAAGCTTGAACTGGATGGCTTCACAAGGTACTTTCAACCTCAGTGATCTTGTAATTCTATCTAGTAATTCTACATAATGTTCTACTGTGCAATTTTTACTGGGTTATACCAAGGGAGAAATTTTTTGAGACTTATCCATGTTGCACTGAAGTGCATATTGTGAGCCCTCAGCTATAATTACTGGAGAAATCTGCACCAAAAAGAACTCCTTTGTACACCAATGCATGTTCAAGTGTGGGCCAAAAGTCCATGTGGTACTACCTCAAATACTGGTTTGGATCTGTACATAGGCCCATGTCTTTGATCAGAAGTCACAGAATTCTGACTAAGGTCTGCACTGTTTATTGATGTTTCTCTTGTATAAAGTTTTAGCTCTAAGCTTACGTAGTGTTTTGAGCTGCAGTTTGAGCTCTAGTGCTCAAATCACAGATTCCTTATTCTGTCTGTACACATGAAATCATGCTTATCAATATACTAGGTAATATATAAAATTTGGTTTAAAATGTTTAGCTACCATTTTCTATGCCATTAAAATACATTGTTCAGTTCATAAACATGACTATTGTAGAATTAATCTTTTCATCGTGTCTCTGTTAATACAGTGACACTATGCAGTATAAACAATTTTTATCATCAGACAACCTACAGAATCATTAAAAACATTATTCAGAATATGACTTATGAGGGGCAAAATTGCATCAGACAGATTTTTAATTTTCTCCTGTTTTAGTTCTTATTGTTTTGGACTAACACAATGTATGATTAAAGATAAGATAATTTGTTTTCATACATAGGACATCCATTGTTTTTTAGGTATGACTATATCATTTTGATTTCTACTGATACTAGATTATGGTAACAGTAAATCCTATTTGGATAGAATGAGAGAAGATGATAATGGAATACTTTCTGCATGCTTGAATTCTAAACATGTCAGGAAACATGTGAAAATTAATACAAAGATGAAGTTGCTCATTTAGAGAAACTAGTCCAGGAGTAACTTCATAGGAGTTCTTTCCTGCTAAAGCTTCACAGAGGATGGGGTTAAGCTTCAGCACGGCTGTGGGCTTCACTTAGGGGAAGTAGTACAGATGCAGAGCAGCCCCACGTGTGCCAAGGGGCATTTTATACCGTCTTGGACAAGACTGAAGTTATGGGCCACAAGTATTTGTGTCCCAGCTCATGTAGCCTCATGATTCGTCTTGACTCTCTTTCTATTGCACCAATATGTAATCCTTTATGTATTGCTGTGATCTTTCAGTAAATCCAAATTTGTCCCAAAACAACTATCAAGAAAGCAGGGAGAATGACATATAGCATGTGTAACTGCTAGTCAGGACACAAAAATGTTCTATGTTTTCAGATCTCTGAAGAGTAATAAATGTCACTTGAAACACAGATAGTACTTATAGTGACATAAAACCACAGCAAAATGTCCTAAAAAAACCCTTTGTTTTTAAAATTGACACACACTGTATCCTTTTCAGCAAGGAAATGCACATCTTAGTTGTCCTCTGTTGTGTTTCTACAAGACAGCTGTAATTTAAAACACCACAGTTTTTTCCTGAGTCAAAAATATTGCAACAATCATCTGGTTAGAAATAGAAGGAGATAAAAGGCACACTGTTAACGCATACTTCTACTCAAACTTTTGTTTCTTCTTGGTACCTTATATGTCAAAATTGCCCTTATTTCAAATTACAAATTTTACATTTGTAAAAAAAGCTCACTGTCAATTTATAGAACAGATATGGACCCCACGTGTGTATAATTCATCTCTGCTATTTTAGACTTGATCTTCTTAAGTGACCTGGAAGCATCAGAAAAATAGGCCTCTTGATCAATGAGAATTGAGATAATCATTATTAATGTGGAAACTTTCTATCAAGAGCTCTTCAAATTGATTTTTTTGTTAATTGCTTCCTCACCAGCACTGGAAAAAGGAAGTTAATTTGCACAGAAATAGCAAATACATGGAAATAAGGAGACTTGCAGAAAGCTTGTGAAAGTTATCTAAGCTTTTGTTGAAAAGATTTGAAAGCAGAACATACTCAGCCTGAATGAGCTCATTAATCCCCAGTGGGTATCTAATACAAATATGCAGGTCCACATTGAAAGCTCAAAAAATATCTCATTGCTATTTGGGACAGATGTGGGTGTAACTCTTGTTAGAGAGAAGTTGTTCTGTAATCCCTTTATTCATGTTGGTTTTAGGGGTTAAGAATCTGTTCATTTGAAGCTGTTAGGCTAAATCAGCCCACATTAGCTCCTCAGATATATATTTTTGAAACAAATTAATTAGAAGACCTTGATATTCTACCTTATGCTAAACTGCCTGAGTTATAATTGTGAGGATAATTGGATGTATCTCCCCACTCTACAGTAGGCATTCAATAGCAGATGGTGCCTTGATGTCTCATTTTTCAGAAATATGGTAAATTGCATTCATTAGTATGCTATAGAGTACCATCATAAATAATTGCCACTAAAGGAGTTGGCAAATAAAAAACATATATTATGACATGCACTTTAATAGAACTTGAAACGGTTCCTATCTATTCAGAGAGAACTTGTAAAGTGCTGTAGAGTGCTTTAAAATAGAAGATGTTGCATAATAATAACTGCTCTTACAATACATTTGTCTATCATTAGACTGTATTTTTCATGTAACTTATTTGTGCGATATTCATGTCACACTGTTTTTATTTCTAAGGTTCTCAGTTGCAGGATTTTAAATAATTCTTTAAAGTTTATTCATTTGGCTTTGCCTTTTGATTGTAGGCTTCTATATTTAATTAAGATTTTGGTGGCATCTGTTCCAGAAGTGTTATGATTCATATATTTAGGAATTATAAATATTTTGTTCCAACAAAAGCCAACACACAGAACTCCCAACACCTACACATAACTGGGACAGCCAAAAAATGCCTAAAGTTGAAATTGTATGCAGTTTGGTTTTAAATGTAAAACTTTTCCATGTTTTGTGAAACAGAGTTAGAAGACTGTGGACTTATTTCTTACTCACTAATTCTCATTATACCACTCCATTTGTTTAAACAGTATATTAACTATTTGAAGACTTCAACAACTGTTTCCTCTGTGGAACACACAGAAATGCCATTTCATCCTTCACATGGAAGGATAAACTAGGAATAACTAGGAATTAGGAATAAACTAATCTACGAATAAACTTCTTGCAAATTATAGTGGTTGAATTGTTTTATTTTTAGATACCTGAGTATAGTTTATATGCTCCAGTGACTGAAATGAGAATTATATAGACACTTTCTAAGATCTGAAAATCCATAAGTAGCTTCAGATTTCTGGTCATCTTAAGACCAGAAATGCAGATACAAAATTATTTAATTTTGCTCTAGCTCTACAAAAAAGGGTTTGTACTCAGCTTTTCCTGGTTGAATGTTCTAATCACTACTCAACTCATTGGCTGACAGTTTTACATTCAGGATTGCCTAGTTTAAATATACACTATCATAGTAAAGACAGGAAATGTTCACATTTTTATGGCTGGCATTCAACATTTATTTGCAAAAGCTTGTTGTAGACCAAGGATTGGAATTCTGAATAAAGCACATGGCCACCAATCAAAAAGGATTTTATCTGAGAAGCTCTCAATTTTCTCTGGCAAAAATAAAGGTGCGCCTGCAGAAAAATGTGAGAACTGGGCAAGCAGCTGGATGTATAATGTGTGTATTCAATAAACACCTGCACTTATTCCATTAAATAATTCCCTGTTCCCCTGAATCCATGTTTAGCCACCCAAGCATGCTCTGGCATACAACTGTAAAGTTCAGCCTTCAGCTGGCGTGATGGTCACCTCTGTTGTACCTCTTGGAAATGTCCCCCACTATCAATTGATACCTTCCAGCTCTTGAACTGCAAAAGATGGTTCTAGTTTCATTTTAATCTCTTCTTCCCATGCCTTTTATGCTATACAGATCTTTAGTATCTTCCCTTTTCCAAACTGCATAATTACTATCTAGTTCAGCCATTCTTTCTATGGAAGTCATGCCACTTCCATCATAATCAGTACGACTAAACTGACTTTGTTAATTTAGGAAAGAAGTAATTTTTTATTTTTATTATTATAAAATTATTTTTAATTATTCTCAGAAGAAAGAGGTAAAGAGAAATACAATTGAAATACAATCAATAAATGATTCCTGAGAAAAAAATCAAGACACAGATCCATCTGTGTTAACTCTTAATCTTTTAATTTCATAATTAATGATTCAATGTAATTATTCTAACATATGCATACTCATTATATTGTGAAACGTACTAATAGAAATCTGATATAGCTTGACTAGCCAAATACTTAGGATCATAGAATTAACTCAGGCTGGAGGGAACTTCAGGAGTTCTCTAGCCCTACCTGATGCTTGAAGCAAGATCAGCTCTGAGATCACACCAAATTGTTCGGGGCTTTGTTCAGTCTTGTCTTCAAAACCTCCAGGATTTGCAACCACCCTGGGCAACCTGTTTTAATGTCCTTATGGGGAAAATGTTTTTCCAGTCTGGACCATGCTGGATCTCGTTGGGATAGATGAAGCTACTATTTTTTTTTTCCTGTGAATATAGTGGACAAGAACCTACCCAGGACCAGAGTGTACACTGACAACTGGACAGTCAACAGAAGTCATGAATCTTTTTGAGACAGAAACCAGAAAAAACACACATGTGCCAAGCTGGAGCTGGCTGACTTACAATGCATTTTTTTTAATACCCTGGAGGATATGGAGTCTGAATTCATGTCCTTATCAACTTCCCAAAATACAGGTTAAACAATAATGGGGTGTAATGTATGTACATGAAATGAATCGCCATCTGACTGAACATTCCTGGGACTGTTTGTTCAAAATCCTTTTGAAGAGTTTAAAAGAGAAATGTTGACAGAGTGCAAAACTAATTTTCTCATGGGTAAATCTCCACACTGTTTTACACCTCTGCAAAATTTTGCTAATGCATGTTAAAGGGAGACTGTAACTTGGATGAGTGTTAGAGGTAATTAAGCTGACTGAGAAGGTAAAGTTTACTTCCCAGACAACTAGCAGAGCTTGGCTTGTTTAGGCTAGAAAGAAAGAAATCTGAGAAGGAACTGATTACTCTCTATCATTTCATCAGGAGAATAAACAGAGAGAAAAAAAAGAGCTATTGAATTTACAGAAGAGAATTTAATGTTGGCATAGGAGCAAATGATGAATAAATTTAGGATGGAAATTAAAGGGTTTTTTTAGACATCATAAGCATGGCTTTCTTGAAAAATTTCCATTAGAAATAGTAGAGGCAGAAACCAAGTAATTTTTTAAAAGAATATAGTAGTTTATGAAAGGCTTGCTTGTGACTGAAGATGACTGGAACTGATGGAAGATTTCCTGTTTGATATTCTTAGTGTAACAGATGACCTTTTCCCAGGTCTCTTAAGGACTTATTCTCAGAAATGCTAAACCCATTTAATCTTGTTCTGAGAGAAATTCCTTCATCTGTAAAATGAATCTGCCACTTAAGTTGAATGAGCATTTGCAACCCTTAGGATAATTAAAAGAAAAAAAAAATCAGTTAAAATTAGGAACACACCCTGAACTTTTTTTAAAACAACGTAGGAATGTCAGGAATTTCCAAGGTTAAATTATCTGTAATAGAAATAGGCAGCTAAACTGAGGAGAATGTTTGAAAATCTATAATGCAGAGGTAAGTCTTTCTCCAGGGGCTCTCAGGGTATTTTCTATGGTGCATGAAGAAATTCTGCTAGCACAGTGCACAGTTTAGGAGCATTCAGCAATTATTTACTGATTAATACTCACGGGGAACAGTTACTAATAACATGTTTCCAGGTTCAGCATTTGCATGCTCATGGTGCAGGCATGTGAATAAGACTGCTGGCAAGGCAGTCATCATACAGGAGCTGAGGCTGTGTTCTCTGTTCCCCCAAGTGTTGCTGCATTGCTGCATCTAAATGCTTTTTTCCTCAGTTTTTATATAATTTCGTACTGATGATTTTCTCTTAAGTCACTGAGTTAGTAATTTCCATCTCTGCTTTTGTCTTTCGTATCTTGTATAGAAATAACATTTGTTTCCTCTTGCAGCTTAAAGGGCTAAGGTCAGAAATTATCAAAACTTTGAGGTCTGTAGATCCAGCACGAAGGAACTGCCCTCCCCCAGCATTTTCAATACTACCCAGGTTTGAGAATACTCAGGATAAAAATTCTCTTACTCTGTCTCCTTCACTGTAACTGTAATTCACACACTACAGAAATTGAAGCTTTTCCATTACTTCAGTGTAGTTTTGCTGCATAAGTGCATTCTATTACATGCATATGTTAGGAGTATAAACATCTATAATAAGAACTATGCTTAATTGCAAATAGAAAAATATAACATATATATTTTTGAATAACAAGGTACCTGGGAAAGGAAGAAGTTAAATTGCACCATAAAAAAATTGGAAAATTACAGGAATTTACAGCTTACAGTAAACTGAGATGAGCCAGTGAAACAAAAACATTTTTCTGAAATGGACCATTTCATTATTTAGCAGACATTTTTCAGTATGACAATAGCAATCAGTGTTTGCAGAACAATCATGTCTGTGCACTCAGCCTCTAAATTTTTTGTGCTGATTGCCCCTTCAAATCTGTGGAGATGTGGAAACAAATGTAAGTGTAGGTAGGTTTGACAGGAGCCTATTTAGCCTTGGCCTTGAGTTTACATTATTTTAGCTTTTGTTCTGCCTTAGTTTTAGTAAAGTTGCCATTTGAATTAACAGCAATCCCTTTTCTTTAAAAGTGACCTGTGAAAATGAAACAGGAAGTTATTCTAGCTGGGAGTGTAAGGCTCTTAGCTGAGGCGAGACTTTTGAACCTTAAATTATCTTTGAAAGCTATGTACTGCATTTTAGGTTGATGTCATTACATTTCTTGTGCATTAAAAATAGAAAAAACAATGGTTAGGTGAAATTCTGAGCTTTACAATACAAAATGAATTATTAGTAGTAACATACCAGGTGATCCAGAGGCTCACATAATAAGCAGTACTTGCCTACTCTTGTTTGGCTGTAGGAAGTGTTGTAGTAATGTATTTTATGAAGCATTACATTGGTTTGGACTAGAGGATCTCCAGAGGTCCCTTCCAACTAACAATTCTGTAATTCTGTATTCTAAATGCTAAATATTCTTATGCAATTAGTAAATGCCTAAAAATTAAATAAGATCTGTAATTGTAAATGACAAATTCTCTGCATATATTTTTCTCAAATATTTTAAGTAGACAAGACATTGTTCAAATTAATTTACATTTTAAAATTGACTTATAATCCCTAGAAGAGACCAGTACCTATGAATTGGTACACTTTTCTATTACAAACTGTCATCTGTAACAATTTCCCACTTTAGTGTTCCTTCCAGATATGTTAGATATATACTGAACCCATTGCTATTTTTCTTGTTAATATCAGGATACTCAATGGATCAAAGAGTTTTAGCAAGAGTTTTTTTCAGTCATGAGTGTTCCTTCCCTCATTTTGCATCATTGCATTTCCTGTACAAATTTGCTAAAACTCTCCATGAACAAGATAACTAGAACTATTTGATGAGTTACAAATTGACATCAACAAATTTTTTAAAAGGGAAACTGTTACTCTGACCTATGCAAGTATGTATTCTTATATATTTTCAGATACAAAATTCAACATATGTAAAACATCTTACTGACTCTTCCTCATGTTGCTGCATTACTATTTTTCTATCTCATTCCTTATTCTGAAAAAGGAGTAAAAAAAAATTTGCCATAACTTGCCAGATATTTTAAAGACCTGATTTCTTTCTAAAAAAGACCCAAAAAACCTCAAAAGAACAAAACAAACCGCACAACAACAAAAAAACCCACAGCAAAACCAACAAAAATCCTCCCTTGAAGTTCTCATGATCTTCATAGTAATGAATTTAATTCCTTGTTCAAGCAGAAATCGGGACACAAAGCAGAATCCACTTGAACCTGCTTTTGTGATTTAATATAGGATTTAATATAGGATTTAATATAAGATTTAATATACCTCTTGCATCTTTAATTCTATAAAATGGCTCCCTTCATAATGGCTCTTCATTTTGATCAGGTGAAATTGAAAAGTATCTTTTATGATCATTCTATAATTCTACTTATTTAATGAAGGTGTTTCTTTTTCCAAAATTTACAATAATCTCTAGTGACACTAAGCAGTTTTCCAGCATTTGCTGTTTGAAACTGACATGTTTTTTTGTCCTCAGGACAACTGTAATTTTCTCAACAGGTGTATTAATGCTTGGAGAATGTCAAAAGAGGCCTAAATGAGAAATCACATGTGAGAAAGAATGTCATATTTCCAAGCACGATTGAAAGCTCACCGTGACTTTGACCCTGATGTCTTATTTCCCTGCCACGCTCACAATTTCAAGTTAGTCACATACTGCTTGATACAACCACATTCATCAAATAGGCTGTTTTAAGTTATTATCCAGAAGTTTACATTGTCCAAACTTGTTTAAACTTCACTGATATTTTTTTAAGCTTCTCACTGTCATGAAACAAATAGCTGTGAGGGACCATAGCCATAGAAAGAGATCTTGCATAATCACTGTGCAAGCTTAGAGGATTACTGCTAACTGTTGTGGCAGCAGAGCTTGAAAGTTTAAAATTACAGAGAGGTGGTACTGTCAGTTCTCACCAACACTATCTTGCCATCCTTTGTCTGTCCCCCACCCATCTTGTAAAATCCTCAGTCTCAGTAATGAAACGTGTTGCCCATTCAGTTTTGTTTTTTTAAATACACAACCACCATTGGTCCTGATCCTTATTTTTTCTTTATTTATAAGACACCACTCATTCTACAGGTACTGTGGCTAGCATGTGGCAGGTTTTATCCATTCCACAAAACATTTTCCAAGCAGCAGCAAGTCCTGGAGTCCTAGGTTGAACAACATGCACAAGGTCATTCGCAACTCTGGGCTACCTGTTCCGGTGTCTCACCACTGTCTAGTAAAGAACCTTTTCCTAATGTATAATTTAAATATCTCCTCTTTCAGTTTGAAACCCTTCCCCCTTGTCCTATTGCTATCTATCTCTGTAAAATTCTAGCCAACTCTTTTTTATAAGCCTCTTTCAAGTACTAGGAGACTGCAATAAAGTGTCCCCAGAGTCTTCCCTTCTCCAGACTGAACAACCCCGGGTCCTTCAGCCTGTCCTCATAGGAGAGGTGCTCCAGCCTTCTGGGCAATTTCATGAGTCAAATATTTCAATATTATATAACTAGACTGCAGCAAACTATCTTCTGCTTATAGTTCTGTCCTTTAGTATGTGATGCACCTTGACTCAAGTGACCAAACTACTTTCCACAGAATGTAGGAAGTTTGTGATGATATCACATGGTGTACTTCGAGGGACAAAGGGCCCAAACTGTGGGAAAAATTCATTTCACTTCAATGCCAGCTGATGATAAAGTGCTTGTAAGAACTAGATGACCTTTTTCAGAAGCCAGTAGTAAAAGACGTATTCCCAGACTAATAAATTTGATTCTAATACAGCAGATTCTAATGGGCTTGTCTTTATTGTATCTTTTTTTATTTTGATCAAGTTACTACTAGCTCTTAAAATGAATGTCTTGTCCTTTTGCTTTTTTCCTTAATTTCATGTTAGCATCCATATTTTCTCTAATATTACAGTACAGAATTCTTTCAGCTTTTTCTCTTATGTATAATGGTAGATACAAAAGTGAGTAAACTTACATGGTGTGTCATCTATGAGGCTGAGACTCCACTGCTGCTGAAGAAATGAGGGAAGTCCATTACCTGTGTGTTACCAAATTCTATACCATTGATCCTTATATTTATCTTCCATTTGCATAGACATGAGACACATTTAGATATTTAGATTCATTGGTCCTCCCAAAGTCATTTAGGAAACCTGTGGCTAATTGGAAAATGGAGTCAAACAGCACTCTACCTGCCACATAAAATGAATTTTGCTAATGAAAGGCTTATGGTTAAACAACTGGACACTGCCTCTTTTGTTCTAGAAGGAATTACAATATTAAATGCACAAATAAATTTTAAAAAAATAAAATTTTCAGAGGATTTTAGTCCCTCCTAGCTGTTTGTTTTCTAACCAGCTCTTAATTTCCATAAAGCAAAAATGGGAATAAATAGTGTAATTAAAAATAATAGTATGTTAATCTTCTATCCCTAAGGTTCCATTTAATTGCTTGAAGGGTGATGCATTTGGATCTGATCTTTATATACCAGGGATAATTGCTTAGCCTCTTACTGTATTAATATTGACAGATGTCCCAGAGAGATAATAAGAGAAAGCATATCAGTACTTTGCAGTCATTTAATGTTAGCATATAATGCTACTTAATACACGTTGACTTCCACATTTATCTTCTCTGGTGAACGGAGGAACAGCATGAGAGTTTTTCCTGACTTGATTTGATTTTTCCATCAAATAAATGAAAAATGACAAGGAAATAAGTTTTATAAAATGACAAACTTAATGTTTCATTTCACCAGTGGGGTGAAAATATAACATTAAAAGGCTAGTTTGACAGGTGCATTTATAGATGACTACATATGGTTTTAGAAAAAGTTTTTCAGCACTAATATGATACGAATTCTACTCTCAAAGGCTGTAAATAATTCAGAATATTACAGGAATGCAAGTTTTCAACAAAATTTCCCTTCTAAAAATTCATGGGGAAAAGAAAGAAACAAAGACTGATAAAATCATAAATTCTACTCCTATAAGGAGTAGAATTCCACATATATAACATATATAGAACTCCACATATAAGAGTATTCTTCCACAGTATATTCTAAAGTATCTCCTAATGTAGTGGGAAAATTTCAAGTGACTAATCTCTACAACTGTCCCTTACCAGTTCTCTCACTCTCAAATGTGTGAAGAATTTTCAATATTAATTTTTTAATCTCAAAGAAATGCAAATAGTAGTAGTAGGAGTAGTAGTAGTAGTACTAAAAAAATAGAAGAGGAAATGTTTAATGATTTTCTTTAGGACTGTGAACTAGTATTGAAACCTATATTGTACATATTTCTGACATGCAGTTCACATGCAATAACAAGACAGTATGAATATATGAATATAAATACCTGTTTTAACACGCATCCTTAGCAACTCTCCTCATGTAGGAATACCTAAATTAAAACGATGCATTCTGAAAGTTTTCCAAGAGCTTGGTATTTATATGCTCTTCTTTGATTGCTGTTAAATTTGAAAAATGTGGCTAAAAATGTTTAGAGATGTTGGCTTGTTGCCTGGCTGATGTTGCCTCCGATATACCTTTGCTGCAGGGCTTGTAAAGTTTTTATCTTTTTTTAGCTGGGAAATGCAGAAATATACTAAATATATTCATATTTCCATAGGGAAAAAAACCCCAAAACAAAACAAGAAAACAACCCAAGAGAGAAAAATACTCGTTATCCAATTGTAGTGGGTTTGTTTTTTCTTTCTTCACACATATGCCTGCTTTGTCCCTTACCATGTCCAGTTTGGC
>JBBMKD010000216.1:19422269-19439265 GCA_037834095.1 Argya squamiceps | reverse complement strand
CCAACTCCTGGCCCTGAACAGGACACCCCAAGAATCCCAACCTGTGCCTGAGAGCATTCTACAAACACTTGAGCTTCTGTCAGGTTTGGTGCTGTGGCCACTTCCCTGGGGAGCCTGTTCAGTGCTCATCCACCTCCGGGTGAAAAGCCTTTTCCTGACACCCACCCTAAACTGCCCCTAACAGAGTTTCATGCCATTTTCTCATGTCCAGTCACTGGTTGCCAAACAGAAGAGATCAGAGTGTCTGTCCCTCTGCTTTTGCTCCTGCAGATGTTGAGGACAACAATGAGGTCTCCCCTCAGTCTCCAGGCTGAACAGACCAAATGACCTCAGTCCCTCCTCATACAGTTGCCCCTCCAAACCCTTCACCATCCTTATGGCCCTCCTTTGGACACTCTGTAATAGTTTTATGTATTTTTTATATTGTGGCACCCAAAACTGCCCCCAGCACTTTAGATGAGGCCTCCCCAGTGCAGGGCAGAGAGGGACAATCCCCTCCCTTGCCCAGCTGGTTATGGTGTGCCTAAGGCACCCCAGGACACCTAGATAGAAAATAATAGTCTGGTTTTATTCACTACAGTTCTTCCTTTATTTATTGTTGCAAAATGTGCAGTGACTCAGGAGCAGTCATGAGTCGCTGTCATTCTCTTCAGGAAATCTACATCAAATGAGAACATTTGATGCATATACATTGAACTTCATATCAAACTGTGAATGAACAGTGGGGTAAATGCACTGAGGAGGTTTCTCTCAGTGCATTCCAAAAAGGTTGGTTTTGAATGAGTCAATATGTGAAAAATTTATTCAGCAAATGGAGCTATTGTTTTACCAGGCCCACCAAGCACAAGAATGGATTGCAGTCTCAACCCAACAAGTATAGACAGGAGAACAGATGGGGAGAATTTGGGAACTGTGAGGTTCAGCTTGTTTGTTTGTTATTGGGCAAGAGCAAAATATGTTCAAAAAAATGAGATATTTTATTCACTAATTCAAAATATAATCTGATTGAAATTAATCCCAGAAGGAAAACTTTGTGTGTTCATTAAGTTAGGATCTATGTTCTTCAAGTTAAGTGTTCTTTTCCCATATCAGCTCCTTATGTCTGTCAGTACTTTTGATCACCTTTGTTTATGAGGAACAAGTGACAAATATGACAATTCTAGATTAAAAAAAAATCCTCAGAGCCCAGAGGGAGGAACTCCTTTAAATGTGTTCTTACTGCTGAGACAAGCCCAAAGTATCTAACTTTCCCATGAAGATGAATAAGGTCTCCCAGCGATTAGAGAGCATTTCAGGGTGAAAGTTGAATGCTTTATATCAGTAGTGACCATTAGGGATACTGTTAGCTGGGTAGTAGTTCTAAATATTTTTTTCTCTGTAGAAACTGGCATTTTAAACAAAGTGATCTTCAGTTTTATGCTGTGGTAAAGGAACATGTTTTTATACACTCTATACAACAATAAAAAACCCATATAAGGTAAGATCTACAGTTAGAGCTTTCATGATTGAGTTCTTTATAACTTATTCTATGGCCAAAAATGGGTCACAGACTATGAACACAATGGTTAAATATATATATATGTATAATTAAAAGCATCAGCAGTTAGTTTTTTCTTTTCCATTTCTTCTGTCAAGCTGTTCAGCCCAGGGATTCTGTACTCATCACAACCCATGACTAACTGCACATTTTGAGAAATGTCCAAATGAGGTTTTCTGTTATATAGTAATAGTTGCATCATTAAGTGACCTGTAGAAAGACTTGCATTTTTAAGATAATTGGCAACAGCCCTGAAAGTGTTGGCTCAGTCTTTGCTGATTGAATGCTGTAGTCTCCTAAACAAAATGTTTGGGTACAGCTGAGTTCAAATAGTTAAAATAGTAATGGTGAGATTTCTTCTCATTTGAAGAAGAGTAAGAAATTAAAAAAAAGATGGATGTGTGGGATAAAGTTGGCTTTACATTTATTCCTGATATTTTGTTCACATACTGACTAAGTATATCAGTTTTCAGAGTAGCTTTCTGAGATTATACAGAAATATACAAATTTTGGATTGTGTTTCTTACTTCTGAAGTTCAGAATTTTCTTTTGTCAGCTAAATCTTTATCTTTGACAGCCTTCTGGAATTACCGTTTCCTCTTATTTAAGTGTATCAGGTTTTGGTTGGGTTTTTTGATTGGTTGGGTTTTAAAGTTTGACAAAGAGTTTCATGTCAAGAAAACAATTTTAAACTAAATCTTATTAATATGTTTTGCTGTACACAAAATATTTTGAGAAATAAGAAATATTTTTTTTCAACCTGAGATGTCATTGTTTCAGTAAACTCAGTGTTTCCCTTTTGTTTCAAAAAAAAAAAAAATTGATCGATATCCTCTTTCTCTCTCCCTTTTCCTTTCCCAGTTGATAACCACATGATTTTTTAAATTGGTGTAAAGTGATGTCACAACTGATAGTATTAATACCAGTTAGGGTTTAGAAAGCTAGTTGGCCACCACAGAAAAAATGAAGTAGTAGTCCATTTTATGGTTGTATGAGGTGGATGTAATTTCTTAAGCTAAGATTCTTGGAGCCCAAAGCTCACATCAGTCATTTCCATGTTTCTCCATATTTTCCAATTTACACACCTTAAATTGTCATGAGTAGGTACTTTTTCCAAACAGGAGGAGTCATATTCTGCCTAAGAAAGACTCAGAAAGCAAGTAGAAAACCTCCTGGTGCTACAGACATATGAAGAGTCATTCGACAAGAAACTGAGCTTATTAAGTAGACAGAAATTACATTTCTATTGTAAAGATGTTCTGCATTATATACAGGCAATTTCATTCCTCTGCTTCATTCCATTGCTTAGGCTTGAATCTGGTGTGGCTTAAGTAGAAGCATTTAAGGTTCTCATGTCTCAGTTGTTTTACATGTAATGTTCTTATGGAAAACAAGTAACAGAAGACTCACACCAGGAGAAATCAGCTGCAGCTTTCATGCTGTATAACTACATTTCTTTCTGAAGTCTCTGTTGCATTTGGGAGCAAAAGTTACAGTCCTATTAGAAGACTTGTTTCAACTTACACAGTCACTTGAACTTGGACTTGTACATGACCAATTAGGAAAATTAAAATTAATCAATAAAAAGAATATGACTATCCCTGGAAAATTATCAAGAAATTCCTAGGAATATTTTTTAATGTATCATACATGATTTTTCTAGCTGAGATTGGATAACTGTTCAAGTTAAAAACCAAACAGATTTTAAAAGATATAATGTATTGTTGCGTTAAAGCAATGGCAATATAGATGTTGTGTTACACAGCATGAAGTGGTAAGGAAAATTTTCTATTGGGTTAGAAAACACAAAAGGAGGAATGAAATACCTTAGTTGCACTGATGGAGCACTGCTCTTTGCCATTCTATTCAGAGTTTCCATTAGTAGTTTTACCATCTTGCAGAAAAAACCAGTCTGATTATCTTCTGGCTAGAATATAGGACATGTGGCATGTAGTCCCAAGGAAGTTATATTTTATGGCATGAAAACTTTCTCCTGCTAAGTGCAGGAGCACTGCCAACAGACTTGTGACTTGACTGGCAATTCAAAGTACTACAAAATCAATTTTGGTACCATGTAATAGCAATTAGGTCTCATTTTCGTATTGCCTTTAACAAAATATTAAGGGTTTACTCCATCTACACTGTTTTAATGTTTTAATAGATAATAATTTCTCTGTGTTCATTAACCAGAAACATTCATTCAAGTATTTAAAGACTTTATCTGAGAAAGCAGAACTCTTTAAGATGCAACTAAGAACATTTGTAAAATACTTTTTTTAAAAAAATAACAAGACAAAAATCAACCAACATCCCCTTTAAATTATTTTAGACTTTTTCTATAATTTCAAGCATCTTGAAAGTGATTCATAAAAGCCAATTAAAAGCTAGCCTGTTGGCCCAGCAGGAGGGACTCATATATCCCTTTCACATAATCCTCGCTGGGATATGATGAAATGGGTAGAGGTAAAGGAATAGCAAGTTTCTAGATTTCAAAGTGATAAAGTATCTAGTTACTCCTCACAGGAACTGAAGGGGAAAAATCAATTATAATGTCTGTGCATCTAAAAATATGGCTTATACCTCTGCATGGTGCATTATCATCAGAGCTGAGCAGACGAGAGAGCAAAGAGGGAATGGGAGACTGAGGAAGTGATCACTAGAGGATGCATTGGAAATTCAACAGGCTGAAAGCAATTTCAGTTAGAAAGGAAAAAAGAAAAATGTTTTGATGTTCATTCATTCATGCTTCCCCATTTGACTTGCAGTCAGGGCCATCTGCTTTGTAGCTTAGTGAGAACAGGTAGAAATTTTTATGCCTGATTCTGATTTCTCTTACTGTTGAAGCAAACCAGAAATTAATCCAATAAAGTCAGCCCAGAAGTACTTATATAAGATTAGTGTAAAAACCAGACCCCTTATATTTCAGTGACACAAATATGTAAGATTTATGGCTATTTCTTTCCGACACCCATCAAGTCTTTCAAGAGAATTAATAAATGTAATTCACAGTAGTTGCTGCAATAACTGCAAGCAGATTTATTCTCGACTACTTCCTCTTCTAAGAGGGGAGTCAGGTTTTACTTTCCCTTCCTGAGGAAGATATATATGTCTTAAGAATACTTTTTTTATAAAATGTGCTTTGTTTTAATTCTGGATGAAAGGGTCTTGTTTTCCTAGCAGGTCAGTCTGCCCAATTATAGCAGGATGTAAAAGGCCTGCCCTGATAATCATATCATATGAGCACTGCAAGCACTGTCTGCAAAGTAATGACAGAGCTTCTGCTGTAGTCAACTGCACTTTGCTACTACTCTTTAACTCACTCTGAAGAAAGTGCAGGCAATTCACATAAAAAATTCAAGAGATGCCCTTCTGTGATGGTCAGAGAAGGCATAAGGAGTTATTTTAGACATCAACACCTTTCCAGTTAAAACATACTTCATTTTCAGCTCACTGCTATGGTAGTAGAAGATGCTGAAGTGCTGCGTATCCCGGCTGGCTACTAGATCTTGTTTCTTGTGATTTTAGGAATTCTTAGAGAATATCACCGTGTTCCTCTGCAACATAGTTTGTGTCTCCCCTTTTCAGACTTCATTCATCCCTCATCTGCAAAAAAGAAAAGCTTATTACCTTCAGAAATATAACACAGAGAAACCTTTTGTCACTGAAGAGAGACTGCTAAACCAAGGCCTTTCAAAGGTAGAGTACACGGCTGCTGAACTGCAGCTCTGAAGAACCAGCAGCTGCCTTGAAATACTGTGCTTGTGGCCAAACTGCCATAAATGTCGACTTTTCCACTGACTTAATTGGCACTTCACCCAAGCATAGCAGGATTCACTCTTTCACACTTTTCTTTTCAGACAGAGGGAAAAGGCTCCATTAGCTGCTTTGATGTAAACCAAACCTTTAGTCAGGTAACAGGACCTATCAATTTGTTCAGTTCACCTAGTTCTGGCAAAATCAGAAAAAAACTTCAGTTCCTCTTAGTGCATTAACTGAGTTGCAGACAGCTGTCAATAGAAAAGAGTTGAACCAGTGTATTTGACAAATATTTTGGATGTTAGCAGTAGGGCCACAAATGAAAAGACAGAAAAGTGCCCCTCCATAGCCACCCTTGTTGTGAGAAGCATCTTCTAATAGTATGTTTACAGGAATTTCAATTCAACAACCATTTTCCCCCCAAAATTTGTGCTTTTGAATGAATAAAATTATTTCCGTTGTCATATGTTTATGTTGTATAACATTATTCAGAGACAAGATTTTGACCCACCTATAACAATGCTAGAAACTATGCGAAAACATATTTAAGCAAGATTTATGGTTTTAAAAGCTCCAGAGGAACAAGGTCTTCATTTGAGGTCAATTACTGCAGCTTAAAGCTCTGTTGGGTACACAGTTTGGTACTTAGTGTAAGAAGACTGGACAGAAATCCTCTAAAATAAAATGCTTATTTGACCATGGCCTTTGAATCATGTGAGTTTTTCCTGAGACCATTTTCTAGTTTTTATTCATCACAGGAAAAAAAAAACAAAACAAAACCAAAACCTCAAACTGTAAATATTAACAACTGTGTACAGGGGTAAATGTCTGAAACTGAACCAATGAACCTTCAAGCAGAACCTGCTTCTTCAAGGGCCTCCCTGCTGGGAAGTGCAGACCTAGCAATCTAGGGAAGAGTGAGGGAGGGAGTGAATACATGGTATCATCAAGCCAAACAAAACCTTGAATATTAAATCTTAATTAATTTGCCAGTGCCTACCCACCCATAACACAAGCTGTGTCAGGAATTGGATGCAGTGAACCTTGCTGAAATGGCATCCAGGAGCAGTTGTGTGTCATTGTGAGTGTGTCTATGGGCAGGTGGCAGGTGCACAGCTCACCACTTTTTTGGGCTCTGTGGACCCTGGTAGAGAACCTCACAGGGGATTTAAGATGCTGGTAACCACAAAGCCTCTGTGCCAGCCACTGCAGTTGTTGGGCTCTTGATTCAGTGCATTTGTCTGGATAAAAATTGATGACAAAAGGATGCTGGTCTCCAGGCTAATCAAAGAAAACAAAGCAGAATGAAACTAACGTCCTGGTGCCATCCATATTAGTAAGCACATAAATATTTCAGTCTTCAGTATTATTTACTTTAGTATTTGGGTCCCCTGTTGACCTCTCAAGAGGCAAGAGGATGCTCCTTTTAGGTGACCAGTTCAATTTTTCAAATAGGACAAACTGTGAGGTGATATTACTCAGAATCAATACAGAGGGTTATATTTTGCCAAACAGTCACACATGTAGATATGGAAAGTAGTAGTAACAGAGAAACTTTGGATCAGTAAACATAAATCCACAGCATCCATATGTGGATTGAGTGTTGAGTGATGATGACCTGGATTAATTCAAGTATTAAATTAAAAAAAAAAAAAAAAAAAAAGAAAGGAACAGAGGAAGGATGACTTATGTGTCATGGATGAATACACTAGGAAGTTACCTAATGTAGGCGTGTTTTCATAAATTAGAAAGCAAACATATCCAGAAGGGTTTCATAAGCCATAATTTCCTTAAGAACTCTTAAAATGAGAAGTGCAAGTGCACTTCTGTTCTGTGGCTTAACATATTTTCTCTGTATATAGAGAAGCATAAGCCTTGACCATTTGATGTCCCTTGATGTTTTAATGATTTCTTGTTTTGTCTGTAATATTTCATTCTTTGTTATGCACATCCACTTGTTTTTACTTTAGGGCTACATAGAAGTTACAAATTTTTTTTATTTGTAAGTAATTAACTGTCAAAAAATCCTCTGGCTGATAATCCCCTGGCTGATATTTTTGGAATTGCATTATGTTTTCTAAGATATAAAAGCATATCTGTTAAAACAGGGGTGGGTCAAACATGACCATCACTATTTAAGATTCTGCCATGCATTTATATCTGTGACCACAGCTTTACAGGATGATCCCAAGATCATTTACGTGAACCCCTCCACAGATTATTGCAGGGAACGAAAATATTAAACCTGTTATGTCAGAATCAGGGTGATTTAATGGTGAGTTTGGTAATAGCTCCTCTTAATATTTTTCTATGCCTCAGAGACCAGGAATTTAGGTGCATTGCCTCAGGGAGGATTATTCGATTTTTAGAATGCTAGTATGCATCACAATTCCCCATTTTCTGTCTCCTGTTGAGTCACATGAAGAATGGTGTCCCCATTCTTAGAAAGGAGGGCAATGTGTTTAAATAATAAGCAGTGGGAAATTAGTTTATGATTCAATAGCAAGTTTGGAATCTCTGCTAGGGAGCCAAAAGCAGATTAGCTATATCCTTAACAGGAAATATTGCCATAGAAACTGAGGGAATACTTGCTAGCTGCTAGAAGCAGAGACATGGGGCTTATTTTAATTTGGGGGGGATTTTATTATAAAAATCCTTGCAGTTTCAGCAGAAGCAATATCTGTATTCCCGTGAGATTTATACCTTTATTTTATTCTTTGTGATGTACTAACATCTATAAACTTCCCTGGCCTGCAGAAACATTCTAACTTCAATTCATTACTTCATCATAATAAAACTTATTTCAAGGTACATTAGGCTTCTCCAGGCAGAACACTAATATGATACGTTTGTTTCAAACAAACAAATGAAAATAAAAGTGATGGGAGGGACATTTTTTCATTCAGCACTCAGTGAACTGAGACTGTCTCAAAAATCTCCTGTGGAGTTCAGAGCTACTACCTATGTCATGCACTGCTTAAAATGGATTGAAAGAGTAGGAAGAAAGTGATTCATAGAGTTTTAAGGGAGAAGCTGATGTCAGAAAACTATATCAAGGGAAAAAAAAAAACCAAAATCAAAACAGTTCAAAAAATAAGAAAAGGTATCAGGGAAATTTCACTTGGCAGGTTTTTCCTGGTAATTGCAGGAACATGAGTCAGAGCCCTCAAAAGAGTACAGTACATTTATACACACGCATAAGAATGGAGGTGATCATCTCCCTTCCGTCTTTTGTCTACATGTAATTTTTTCCAAAACCAAACAAAATTCCATGGTTTAACCCCAACTGACAACTGAGTACCAGGCAGCCACTTCCTCTCTGTCCACCTTGCCTAGTGGGATGGGGAAGAGAACTGGAAAAGAAAGGCAAAGCCCAAAGTTTGAAATAAGAACATTACTAATGCTAATACAGGAGAATAAGACCTAAGAAAAACAACTGATGCATAAAACAATACTGAGGTCACAAGCTTTGCCAAAGTTTGAGTATAGGAATGATTTATGTAAGTATATATGAAGGATAACTTCAAATACACAGAAAACTATGTTGGATGCCACTGGAGCACAATAATTTCCCTAATCCAAAATATCACTTTTAAGAGTGCATTAAAACAAAATGAGATGAGGATATTCAGACCATGACAGCAAACCAGTGGGAGCTAAATTTCTTAGCTAAGGTTCTATATGGTATCAATTTTTGACTAGAACAAAAAAAGGAATCATACATTAAAGAACCCTTGGTTATGTGACAGTGAAATGGTCCCTTCAGTTAGGAAATTTATCCTCATCTTTCAGTGCTATGATCTAAACTGAAGGCTCCTGCCTACATACCCACGTATCTATGGTAATAGAAAGATGAGAACTTTCTCAAGAAAAATGAATAAATTTCACTGTCCAGGACAGCTGGGTGAAAAAGGAAATGCTAAGCATACGTCTCAATTAGACAGCAAATTTATTAATATAATTTATCAGACAACTGCTAGGCATTATTTTATACACTGCAAGTACAGTACAACTGTTACAAAGACAGTATCAGCCCATTTTTTGACTCTTCTTTCCCTAATCACTTGTAGTTGCAAGAATTAGAAAAGGCAAGTATTTTTACATCAAAGATAAGCAATTTCAATTCATTGGTAAAAATATTCCTCTTAGTGAATTTTCAGTTTTAGCTTATCAGGAGGCATTTCTTCACACAAATATCTATACAATGCACAAGAAATTCTGTCTAGTAAATCACAGCAACTCAGATCTAATGCCTTGATCAACTGCCTTAAACCATTGACTTGTTTATTAATAAATTTTAAAAAAATAAATAAAAGGTCCTTTCTACTTTGGCAAAAATTCCCTATCCATACCCCACTGCTTCTCTTTGTTCTTCACTCTTACAAAATACTAGGAGCAAGATTCCCAAGAACTAAGGCATAACTTCTTGTCAATCCATTATTTTCAATTCATCAGTGCATGGCACTGCAAGTTACCTTTAGAAGAGATACTGCTCTCTTTACCTAATGCTTGGACTAAGTTTTTGAAGAGGTAAACATCAATTAAGAAAAGGATAAAAGAACTTCAGTAAAAAATTTGCTTTGCATGTCTATATGTTTTATAATTTTATAAGAATAGAATCTCATTCTAGAAAAAAAACAGTTTTGTGTGTGTGACATTTGCAAATAACATCAAGTGAAATACTAATGAAGAATGTGATTTTATTTTTAGAAACAGTATCTGTCAGATTATGGCATATTTAATATCTCATGGTAGTTGAGGAAAAGGAGGTGAAATATTCCATAATCACCTTCTTACACAGGTTGCCACCAAGCTGCCTCCACGAATTGTGTAGAGGATCAATAGATGCAGTGACTTCCTTTTCTGTGAAATGCAATCTCACCTTTGGTTTAAAAGCAAAACAGAGACACAAATTCTCCAGCCATTCACCTCCATTCTTTTTAATTGAATGCTTATGTGCATTGGTCTCTCAGCACTCTACTGATAACAAAACTCCTTTCAACTCTCTGAGCTATGAACTCTGTTTCCAAATACACTGCATCTTCACTGGCATTCTTCTTCAAAAACTATCATGATTTAATTTTTTCCCCTTTTCTTCTCTAGCCCTGTGTAATGCTCCAAAGATTTTTCTTTCAGCTTTCTAAAGAGGCAGAAAGAGGTTTCTCTATTTCTCTTTTTCCTCCCTTGCATTGAGATAAACCTGAGTGGCAGATAGTCGAGGGGATAAAATTGGGACAAAAATAATTTCAGATCAAACATTTAGCTGATATCTTTCCTCCTAGATTATCAGCAGGAGATGTGAATATATGTTTTTGGGTAAATCACTGTTCAGCAAGCCATCTGCTTTTGATTGCAATGTGAGTGTAAAAAATTTAATAACTTGTAACACCTAGCAAATGCACTTCAAAAAACCTAGGAGTGGCTATGGTGCTAGAAATGGAGATAAAAAGTTGCTATTTATTATTTAAATCAAATTTATGTTTAAAAATAAATGAGTATATTTCACTATTGCATGCAAGCCTCGTGCTGTACAAAGAAGCCCTGACACGGGTCAGGTCAAACCACACATTAGGAGAAGAAACAGGCTCTCAGGAGTGCATAGGCTGCTGGTTTCTGTCCTGAGCTAACTGGTTGAGACACAGGGAGTGGGAGTCAAGAAAACAGACCTTTCATTGTAGCCCTGACCCTTGTTGCCCTGAGCACATGGCCCCACTTATGTCCTTCACCAGCCATAAATGGGGCTTTGGCTAATGGGACAGCTGGCTGTCCTGCACTGGGCAGGCACAACCTGCCTGGGCCAGTTCCAGCTGCACCCGAGGGGATGGGAGCAATCATTGCCTGCCAAATACTTCAGGCAGTTGCAGGAGTCTACAGTGCCTGGCATGAGCTTATTTTAAAATAGGGAGGTCATGGCCACATGAGGGCCATTGGGGGAGTCACGTGCTGGTGATAATGAAATTATGTCAGTCATTATGCACCGAGCCCAACCTCCAGCTTCACATGTTGCCTCACCAATGGAGTTGAATGGGTCTGAGTTGAAAACACAGTGAAAACAAAAGAAGCTGAAAGTGGGAAGAAAGGAGAAGAGGCATTTCTCTAAGCATTTCTTTATCTGTTCTCTTTTTTGCTTCAATACTGGAATCAGTAAATAGATGTTCGTTAATTTACACTAAATTAATAATCAACAGCACCTATGTCATATACATGTTGTGTGATTACAAGACAGAGCTCAGTTGTGAACTCTGTGGACAAATATTGGAGAACAGCAGAGTGGAAAATTTGAGCGTGCATCCCAGAGAATGAATCAAAGTTTCTGGAGTTTCTTGTCTGAATAGACAGTGAGTCTGTGGGAACACGCTGCCACCCAGCTGTAAGGGACAATGTGTGCCCTGCTCTTCTGTCAGTACCTGATGGCAGCAGTGAGCTTAAGGTGTTATCCAACAAAGGCTTACTCATGTATTTAGTTTTCACATAGTAGGTACATTCTGTCTGCACTATAATCAATGGGAGCTTTGCCAGTGTCTCGACAAGGGCTGGGCTTTCACCTTGAAGTCAGCGGTATTACTTTCAAAGTATAAAGAGAATTATGTAAGTAAACCTAGGGAGGGCTAGAACCAAATTTATTCATGGTGCCTTACATTATTTTATGGATTTTGCTGGTTGGATTGATCTAAAACTACATTTTAGTTACTGTGAAGTTTGTTTTATCACATCAGTTTGTAAATTGACAGAATAATGCTGAGACTAAAGGTGAATTAGCAAACTTTCTTTATTCAACTGCAAGGTTTTAAATTGCTTATAGAATTGCAGTTACACAAAATTCTGTGCTCAGGGTTTACTTACAAAATGGGCAGGTGAAAAACAGGTAAAACTGATTCTGTGTCTCAACGTGAGACATAGCTTGCTCATATTTAAACATAACATCTATAAATAATTCACATTTTAGAAATGGATAATGCCACTCATTAACTGTCTTTATCTATTTCAGAAGGGAAACTAATTTGCTAGATTTGTGTTCTCTTTTAGTTCATGTAGGAGATAAACTGTATTTTCTAGGGTAGAAGTTTCGTCTGAAGGGGAAAAGCAAATGTGGATCATGAATGATGTAGTTTGAATACTGAAATTTGGTATAGTAATTCTTTATGACTTTGTGAAAGCAAAATGTCACTCAGTGCCTTTAAAAATTAGTCTAAATCTAAAAAATGTTCAGATTGACCACATTTAAATGCAAGTAACAGCTGTCGAATCCTGATTATGAACTTTTTCAGACAATTTTGATTATAAGATATGTTATCGGTGTTAAGTTAATATTTTCTATCTGGTTTGGATTACCACCAGATCCAGATGTGCCAGTTATGCTAGGAGCAAGAAAATGTCCTTCCCTATGATCTTCAGCAGCAATAACCTCTGCTGTTATTCATCTCCTCCTTTTGATTACCTTTTGCTCTAATTCAGCTTCCTGTGCTGTGCCTCCCTTCCTCCCCAGATACCCTCTTCACTCATCTTTCTGCCTCTATTCTGCTCAGAAGATTTCACTAACTGTGGGAAGGTTGGGGGAAAAAAGCGAAGTTCACAAAACTGGTGACCTCCTGCAGTTGCAATATTGAAATTAGCAGTGCCTTTCATGTTAAAGAGGACCATGTGACCATCAGTGATAGGTATAGCATATTCCACGAGGAGCATGTAGACTGATGGCTAGCTGAAAGCTTGTGTGTCAAAGTCAATTTATCTTTGAGAATTTTAGGCCACACAGCAAAGTGGATTAAGGAACTCTGCCATCAACAACTCTGCCATCAACTCTGGCAAATCCACAATCTGTCAGCAGTTTCTCTGCCTCAGCTGAGCTGAAAAGAAAGGAATTGATGGTAAATCAATAGTGCTCAATTGTCATTTGCAATACTGCATAATGGCAACACTGAACAGCCAAGCTATTAATGACAGTTCTAAGCTTTGAGGAAAGCATAGAGTAGATGTAGCTTCCTGGAAATATATTCTAATTGTCCAAGTGTTTGGCCATTAAATTTTTCCTTTCCTGCTGATTTTCTAATATATACAGGAGAAGAGGATTGCTCTTTCATCCTGCATTGAAATCACAAACACAGAAGTGACTATGTTCAGGATCCCCCAGTTCATTTCTAGGTACTAAGACACTACTAATAATTCTCTCAGAAGAAAATGTAAACATTTACAGTATTCATGCATCTATGGACATCATTGTGAGAGGATATACTGAGGTGGTGTATAATTTTATTTATCAGTTTAGACATTACACAGAAGAATAGATGATAGCAATGCATTGTTCACGTGACCATATGTCTGTGATGCAATGTCATCCTCGATGTCGAGAGCAGGGCTGGAGCTCTACTTTGCACTCCATCTTTAGCTGCCTAATACTAAATATTTTTTTGCTAAGCTGTGAAGCTTAAAGTACATGTTTCTGTGACTTCTGATTGATATTTTCATAAATACGAGATGTTATTGTCCTAGTGCATCATGATATCTGAAGGAGTTTATTGTGGTTTCTCTGTGAAATATAAAATCAATAATTCACACCTGGGTACACCTTTATATGCAAGTTTTAATATATAAATCAGATAGGAATTCTTGATGTACAGCTTCCAATTTCTCACATCTTTTCTCTGTTACAGCATTGTGCCCTCATTTTTTTCCCTCCATTCTTCTTACAAATATATATTTGCTTTGTCATCTTGCCTTCTGTCTTGAAAGGGATTCATTTTGCTTTCATTAATTCATCCATATACTGAAATGTGCATAACATGCCACAGTCATTTATAGCTTAAAATTTCATGTCTTTTTTAGAAACCATTTTGCTACATTTCTAATTAAATAGTGCCTTTGTTCAATTCATTCTTTGACTCTGATAAGCACAGAAGAGGAAACTCTAATGAATTTGGGTTTTCTGAGTTATCAATTGCATATCAAGCACACAAACACACATATACACACACACATCCATACCAACTTTAATAGGGCTGCCATGACCATATTATTCTATCTGATAAACTGGAAAAATCACAGATGTTATGTGGTAAAGAGCAGATTATCATAATTTTATGTTGTTATTAAATGTGTTAAGTGTCTTAAGACAATACCTTGGTATATCTTTATTCTTGCCTGTACCACATTAAGTGAGGTGTTGTCCAGTGTGATTTCCCTTTGTCATTGATGTGAACAGGGACTGTGAGTTTCATTCTTGTTTAGCCATTCCATAGGTACAATTTGCAAAGGAGTTTTCTGGAAGCCTGAGCAGAATTATCTTCTTTAGGAAGAAAGGCATGGCAGCATCTTTGTAGGCAAGATGCTAAGAGATGATTATGCATTTACTGATAACTAAAAAAAAAAACCTGTGTGAAATAAAACCCCACCATACAAAATTCTACCTTTGGGAAAAAGAATGAGAAGAGGAAGACACTATAAATGCTAGTTATACTATTGAATGCACTATTCAAATGTATTCAAATATCAGAGCAAGGATAGTTAATGTAAGAATAAAACAGGAAGAAAAATATGCACATTTAAATATAGTTGTGCTTCTACTTGGGATACTTAAATGAGCTTAATCTAATATCTATTTTATGTATTATGTATTTTTATGCATTATGTGTTAAATCGCTCCTCAAGTCTTGTGTATACTTAAGCTTCCTTTTGAGCAACCTAATTACCATATACTGCATTGTATAGGTAATTATGTACCACACAAGTGTGTTTCTCAGGCAAACATAAAACCCCAAATCTAGTCAATATGTTCTGTTTGGCATCTGTTCTGATGGTGCACAAAAGAAAATTTCCCCTAAATATCACTGTGTTATTTTTACATTGGAAGTACATAAAAGTTTAAACTTTCACTGCCAGACAGGCATACTGTTTTCAAAGTTCTTAGTCTAAAACTGTTCTTTGAAAAAGCCAACACTGCAGGTAAATTTTAACTTACTTTTCAGTGTAAAATCCAGGTGTATCCTGTCTTACTGCAAAGAAAACAAAAGGAAATTGTGCAAAATATGCTGTATGGTAGCTACATAGAGCAACATTAGGAATATTTCTGTGTTGACCTTTTATATGTTTGAGACTCTTTTTTAATGCAATATTCTAATTCGATATTCTCTAACATCCTTTAATATCAATGTATGGGTTCAGTTTTCCCTAATTGTGGCAGATTTGGCCACTGCTGGCTTAAAGAGTTATTCACCAGTTTTCTTTCACTCTACATGCCTCTAAGAAATGTATTGCTGTCATTTTGTGGTGAGGACATTGCTGAGTCAGAATGGCAATAAATTGTGAATCATGTCTCTGCAAATGGGTTATTCTGGCCCATCTCACCAGTACTTACATGCTTGAGTGACTACAGCCAAATGCTTTTCCTGAGTCATTATGAAATCCCCATTCCCACCTCTCATATAACCCTAGCCTAAGCTACTTCTATCAAGTCTGAGCACTTTCCTTGAAGTGATGACACAAGAACAGCAATGGTTCACTTTCAGATGTGCCCACACAACAGCAGACGCTTGCCAAGCCAGAGAAGGAACGTCCAAGGTCAGTGATAGTGCAGTGGAGAGACTTTGTGAAACAGAGGTAAATACCTCATTCTAAAAGAGATTAGCGATCAGCTGAACTGGAAGTGCTGATTTCTCACAGAACATATTCCCTTCTTGACAGAGAGTTTTATTTTAGAAGTTCTTTAAAGGGCAAGGCATTTCCAGTCCTTCATTCAGATACACAGTAAGGAGTAGCCAAGTTACAAGAAAATCTAAAATTCTCATATTTGGGTTTCCATCCTAGCCTTTGAATGCCTTTTCATTTTTCAAGCTTTACAGAGAAAATGCCCTTTCCACAACAGTACCTTAACTACAGAACTAGAATGTATTTTGTCTGTTTCTCCTATCCCTGTGCTTTGACTTCTCTTATTCTATGGCCCAGCATTACTGGGAAACACCTATGATACCACTGTCTAAACATTTCTGCAACTTTTTTTTTTTTTTTTAATGGTGCATGGTGCTTTGAAGGATTCTGGGGAAAAAATTCAGGTCAAGATCCCCAATTTTTTTTCTGATGAAAACATTTTCGTTTTAAGAGAAAATAGTTTCTGAAGAGGAGATTGTAATTTGAGTCATGAATTTAGACGAAATCCCAATATCTAGACAGGAATATAAACTGGGGTAGACTTCTTGTGCTTAACATTTGGTCCTATCTGTGCTTTCCTTGTTGCTTCCTATTGCTCCTAAATGTTTTACATTTTCCCAGCTGCTTTTCTATAGTACTTGCCATTTTCTATGGATTGCAAAAACATTTGGGCATATCAGTTGAGGGAACAAAATCATTCTGCTTGAGTCATACAGCAATGTTTTAACTTTAATGCATAATACATATATATGTTGAAAACGTGCATTAAAACAGGTATTAACAGATTTTTGTCCCTTCTAAGTGATGATAACAGTTACTATTCTAAGAGGTCTAAAATACTATCGGAAATGATGTGTAAACTCACTCTGTAATTGTTAAGATTATTACTAACCCAAGCTGTAAGTAGAACTTCTGTGTATTATGAGACCCATTTATGAGTAGCAGGGCTAAGAATGCAAAGTATCCACAGGAAGTACAAATTTTTGTGTGGGTGTCCTGGGTTGTAGAATAAGATATGCACAAAGTATTCTATCACCCTCTTCATCATCTGTTGAAACCAATTGT
>JBBMKD010000216.1:19380434-19417723 GCA_037834095.1 Argya squamiceps | reverse complement strand
TTCAATAATTGGTTTCAACAGTTCATGAAGATGGTGATAGAATACTTTGTGCATATCTTATACTACAACCCAGGACAATGTTCCATCTCTTTTACCAGATTTTTGTGTTGGCTTAGTCCAACTGTATTCTTTCCACATATTCGTATGGAGCTATTTAGATATCTTTGAACTTGCAGTACCAAATTTTATGTGCAAAAGACACCAGACTGATCTGAAAAAAAACATATTGCAGCCATCCCACTTCAGGCTCCTTTTGGGCATATACAAAACCATGTGCAAGATATACATAATTTAAAAATACTAAACAGCTACTGGTTTATACAACACATCATGCAGCTATAGGAACAAGCTGCTAGACACTAAATGTTCACCACCCCTATAGTAAATGCAATGAATCTTTCACCAAGTTTTCATGGATCAAGTGAAGAAAAATGAGCTTTCTTTGCTCCTTGGATCAAGTTGAGCCTTGACAGACATTGCTGAGCTGCTCTCTGCCTAATCCCTATTTTTTTCTTTAATGCTTTGATAAATTTTCTGATTGCATATTTCCTGTTGAATGCTTGAGCTGCTCACAATGCTCTGCTTGCTAAGTTTACCTGTGTTTGGTTTTGCCTTCCTGTCATGGTTCAACTCCAGCCAGAAACCATGTCACAGCTGCTTGCTCACTCCCCCATCAGAGAGAGTAGGAGAGAATGAGAAGAGTAAGTGGGAAAACTCATGGGTTGAGATAAAGGCAGATTAATAAGTAAAGGAAAAGCTGGACGTGCAAGCAAGCAAAACAAAGAATTAACTAACAGCTTAATGGGTGGTGGTTTGGTCTTCCCCAGGAAAGCAGGACTCCATCACACTTAATGGTTATTTGGGAAGACCAATGCCACATCTGCAAACCTCTCTCCCTTCATCCTTCTCAACACTTTATACACTGAGCACAATGTCCTGCTGTCTGGAATATCCCTTGGGTCAGTTTGGGTCACCTGTCCTGGGTGCATCTCCTCCCACCTTCCCATGCACACCCAGCCCCCTTGCGCCAGTGCAACAATGCAGAAATCAGAAAATACCTTGGCTCTATGCAAGTACTGCTCAGCAATAACCAAAACACCTCCATTATCGACAGTTTTCAGCACAAATCCAAAACACAGCCCCATACCAGCCACTTGATGAAAATTAACCCCAGCCAAAACCAGCACACATCTTTACCTTGTATGGATCTAACATGCACTTTCTCACAGTTCTTTGCTACAATTTAGCTATTTTCCTGGAAAAGAAGTCAAGAACTTGTGCTGTGCTATATCCCAAGTAGAAATTGGATCCACATTGACATTAGACCTTGTTCAGGCATGTCTCTACCTCGATTTTGCAGAAAACTTAGGAACACAATACAGAGATACCGAAGCTGGTCAAGCAGGGAATCAGCACAGGAAAAACAGGATTCACTGAATCACTGCTCTTCATATCTTAGGAAAACCACAGCTATTCTTAAAGTGGTTCGTTTGTGGGGAATGCTTTCTCCAGCTAGCTGATTCCCCAAGCCAATTTATAGTTTGTGGGTTCTCCAGGTAGCTCGCTGAGGCAGGGATTAATACTTGGAAGAAGGAAGCGTGCTCTCTCTTTGTTTAGGAAGATGTTTATTCAGTGCAGCCCATGCAGTTGGAGCTTTGCCAAAGCTCCTGTCCACATGGTGGGAAAGTGGAGAGAGAGAGAGAGAGGGAGGGTGTGTGTGTCCCTTTTTCCCAGCTTGGGGGCTGGGCGGGGAAACACTGACCCAATGGGGAAGGAAAGGGTAGGGTTTACATCAGGATGAACCGAATACAAGGGTAGGAATAGGGGGTTGAAAGGAACATACCATTACAGACAAATAACAAAATACAAATACAAAAATCCTGAAGTTCATGCTGCTACATATTCTGCCATGAAATACAGCTGAGCTATTAAACCTTGTCAGATCCAATTTGACTCTACCATGCAGTGAAATTCAGATGTTTCTCAATGTCTAACACTCTTAATCCACAGCCTGGCTAATTGAAAGGGGCATATTTGATACTATTATGATTATGAAAGCACTAGTATTTTATGTAGTAATTCTTGAAAAAAGGACATTAGTCTTTACTACTTAATATTTAATATGTGGAAAGGACAGAAGTCAACAACTGGGGGCCAAATTGGGGGCTATCTCTTTGAAATGTATCATGTCTCTGATAAATAACCTCAAATCAAGAAGAAATAGCCTTCACTTATTAAGGTCTAATAATTTTTGATTTTTCACAATGTTAAAGAGCTATTATTGTCAATTGGAATATTTATTTCTAAATTAAGCATTTCTAATTTGTTATGCTGTATATGACATACCATCTCAATTCACATTTAATTATCAGCTCCTAAATAAAGGAATGAAAAATTATGGAGACTGCACAGATGATCTAGCTTTTGATCACTGGGTCTTATAATGATTTTATGTATCAGATTAAAGAGCTTCTTCACTGTATTTTTATTAATTAAATTTGAGAAAGAGAAAGGGAGAAGTAGCTTAATTAGCTAGCTCCTTTTGTAAATATGGGAAGACAAGCTCAAAAATATAAGGTAGAAATTGTAAACTATGCATTCTCTGAGTTTGTTAGAAGAAATATACAAAGAGGAAAAGATAACTAATGATGCAGACTCAGAATTTCTATTAGAATGCATTTGTAATAGCAAGCAAGTCTGTCTGATGAAGTTAAAGTAGGGCATTGACATGCTTGTGTAACAGGAGACAAAATCCACAGGCTGCTTCTGGGTGGAGAGGTGTAAGAGTAATGAACATCAGTGTTCTTTGCTTTGCTCCTTTCTAGGGGGAAACAAAGTAATGTATCCTGAAGATATGTTGCTCTCATGTTGCTTTTAAGCATTTATATTTTAAGACTTCCCTATTTTTACAACAAAAATATATGCACTGATTACCTTCTGTCCATCTGCCCTGTTCTCTTATTGAGAGAGATACTGGGAGTCACTCTTTATCTAGAGGAACTTAGTAAAAGAGGATTTCTTTTTATTAAAAAGACCAGCTCTAACTTTGGTTTTATGTTCTTTAGAATATATGGCAGTTGAAAGAAAGAATTAGAAATAGAAAAAGAATGAAGGCTAATCCTTGATTTAGCAGCATGAATTAAAAGGATCATTTTCAAGGCCTCCTACTTTTCTTTCCAAAAATCTTAATAGCAACGTCTCTTTCTCAGTGTGATCCTTCTTATCATTCAATAAAGGAGCATTTTTTTCAAGAAAAAGAAGCAGATATGAGAGCTTCAGTAAAGTTATCAAAGAGCATGATGTTGTCATAAAAATTAGAAGAAAAAGACCTCTTTGTACTGATCTGTCCATGAAGAAATCAGAATTTTAACGGCAGCTATGGGCTATTGTTTGTTTCAGGCCTAATTATCATAGAGAGAAGGTCTGCTTAGGGTTGATTTTAAATAATATATTTATATATAAGTATAGTTTCCTGTGTCCCTTTCTACTTTCTTCCTTTTTATATTTCATGAAACATCAGGCAGTCTCCAGATCTGCTGCTCCTGTGCCCATGGCCAACCATTGATTTCAGAGTAACAGCTGGCAGCCACAGAGCTCTGCTGCCAGCAGGTCCACCCTCTTTCCTTCCTCTGTGTCAATGAACTCCAGCATCTGAAGAACATGCGCTCAAGAGAATTTTGGAGTAGTTTTAATTATTCAGATGTGCTGTGGTGTTGGAAGTGATTCAGATGTCCTACTAACTAATCTTACATCTCCATCCCGTGTTACTTCAGGGCCTTGTCAATTTCCTTCAGTTCCCTGAGATTTCATTTTCACATTACATTTTTGTCACTGAACAAATGCCATTGGAAGCTTCAGCAAATTTCTTTAACAAATCTTATTTTAGTGAAAGGTAGAGGAAGCATGGAATGAGATTTCCCCAGACAACTAAGGCAATAAAAATAGAATGTATCTGTTTAAAGAGAATTTCATTCTGATTTCCAATAAAACAGACAAATTCACCTTTGTCTTCTTCTTTTTTCTTTTTTCCTTCCAAAGTTTAATAGAGGTTATAGCAGTGTGATTTCGAATAGTACCAGAGGATCTAATTATTCTTGTTAAGAATCATAAAATACTTTTAAGCAGTACTGTATTACATACCATTTCAAATCACATTTAATTATTATCTCCTAAATAAAAGGAAGGAATGAAAAATTATGAAGACTGCACAGATGATCTATTCTAATTCACTCCCTAAACCTTGAGCTGCTAATTTGATTATGAATTGAAACATTTGTGGAGACTAGTAATTCCACTGCAATCTTCATTTCAAATACACTGACTGATGACTCTGCTTCTCTTAAGAACCTTCTGCAGAAAGTTCCAGATTCCTTTGGGGTTTTTTTTGTTACTTTTCCCTTTAACAAAGTGAAGAATACTTTCTGACCTCAAGTCTGAAGTTAACATGACAGCAGATGAGAATGCTGAAATCACAGCTGTGAGTTCATTTCCTTCCACTGAGTCAATTTCTTCATTTTCGATAGGTACAGGACTGGGGAAGTATTATTATAGGCAAAAAGGAAACTGTATTTTCAGCAGGATCAGTTGTATATGCTTCTGAGTATCTGAAATTAAATTAACTCTGATTGTCTCTATAAATGCTTCATAACTTCCCAGCTTGACTGGATGACAGAATTTGAAGGAGTGGGGTTTTATTTCTCTTTTTTTTTTCTTCCCAAGGTAGATCAATATTTTATTTTCCAGTTAATTTTTAAACCTCTTCCCTTCCTTTTCTTTAAACTGACTGTTAAAGGGGTAAAATATTGGGATGGAAATATCCAGGAGTTACAGAGTAAGAATAACATGCTTTTGTCCTGTCTACTCAAAGCCCAGGGAACAACTGAAAAAATTGACAGGAAAAATTACTGAAAGGTACTTATAATTGAAAGATGTTGCTTACTTTTCCAGACCAGTTTTGTTAGTTTACTAAGAGCCTTGTATGACCAAGATACCCTTGCAAAGTTAGAATACTTTACTGTGACATCTCTTTGATATACATCGGGCCCGTACTGGCATTTTGTGAAGGACATACAAATGCCACAACATGGCAAGTTAACTTGTATTCATTTAGTGCAGCAGACTCTGCCTAGCGTAAAGCAGGGACATATTTTCCTGTATTCTATATTCTACTGAAGAGCTTCTATGGTTACATGGAAAAGTTTATGCACTTTTCTGTAGGGATGTGGACCTGACAGGCATTACTATGTCTTTGAGAACTCTTGATATGCTGGCTATTTCGAATTGTAAGATATCAAAACTATGTCATCTCCAAAAATATCCAAACAACTGAGCTAGTAATGTCATTAACAAGAGGAGTACTTTGGACAATATTGACTTATAGTAAATCAGCCCAAATTTAAGCAGCAAGTTTGAATGTCTATCTGAAAAAAACTGTCAGGTAATGATGTTTTTTATAGAAGACTTTTAGTTGGGACCTGTAATTTGTGTCCTCTCTGTGATGGGTTTTTCCCTTGTCTCTGTGGCTTCTTTTTAATATGAAGGACATTGCACAAATCCAGTCAATTTCTGCTTTCTCAGGATACAGAGGGAAGAAGGAAGAATCTATAATCTGTTAAATCACACATTTAGGCGTGGTTTCTTGTTGGTTATTGAGACCCCTGCTCATGGCACGTAGAAAAGACATTCATAAGAAAAGGTATTAAAGATATGCCCTGGATCAAGCTGTAAATAGATCCCTGTTGAAAAGACGTATTACCCAGCTCTGGCTTTCTCAGACTATTTCTGTGGCACTGCAGTAGTTTTAATAAGTCATGTATATTAACACAGAGATGACCCTTTATGGTTCAGGGAATCTTCTTCACAAATGTTACTAAATTGCTTTCAAGGGCCCAAATCTGTTCAGGTTCCCTTCCCAGTCTGCATTTTTGACAGTGTTTGCACAAAAAACATGAAAAACTTTGTAGCCAACAACCAAAATTGAGAATGCCACATGAAAGCCCTAAACAGATAACTTTTGCTTGTTTTCTGCTTGGCTCCATGAATCTTGCAATATGTTCAGCCCATGGGCAGTGAGTCCATTGCTTAATGTGTTCTTTATTATTAATCATCATTATAAAATATAAATCTCCCCAAATCGTCAGAGAAAGCCTTTATCTTTAGACTTGGTTTTGAGAATGAAAAAAATAAAACAAGAATATGCAATTTCACTCCTGGACACATAAGTCACCACTGAATCTATATTTATGTGTCTTGAACTGGTTTCTGTTAAGCACTCTGCCAAAGATTTAGGCATGGCAGAGTTTCACAGTACAGTTTTTGAGGATGAAGCAGACTCAGATTTCATACATTTTCAGTAGCTGGTCTGTCTGAAAGGCTTATCAGATTGTTTTTCTTTCCAAAACAGAATTTTCACTTCTAGTTGCACTGTAGAGCCAGAGATACTGAGCTGGATTCTGTTCTGTCTCACTTGTGAAGTCCTGCTGTTACTACAGGACTGTTCACTATAATATCTCTTAATTGTAAATATTTACTTTCAAGTAGCCCATAGAATTTCATGAAAGAATGAAGCAATAAAAATTGAATTCATCAAAACGAATGCTGTTCAATCCTTCCTGTGTTGCTGCTGTTTGGTGAATTTTTATTACTGAAAAGTTAAACATTTAACTTTAGTTCACAGTTACTCCTTTTAGGTCTGGCTGCTTTTTCTGCTGGGATCTATTTAAAATGCCTTAATAGCCTTAATGCTGCTGCAACCTGGACTATTATCTTCAGTTTGCTGTACCTAAGTTTCTCTTATTGCTTAAAAATATAAGGAAAAAACGTGACGTTGATCATTGTCCCCCTGAGTTAAGTACAAAAAGAACAGGCAAGTTGATGGCATTCATGATCTCCACTGATAGGCAAACAATATTCAGAGGTATTCAGCTGAGAAAATACTTCCTCTTGTGGTGTTATAATATGCTTTTAAATTCTGAAGTGGAAGGGCTAGTGAAACCACTACGCTTACTCTAGTACAAAAGTGGAGATTACTAAGATTGTAGCAGTATCTTCCCCTGGTTTTCTTCTGTCTTTTAGACATAAAGATGATTGAGTTTTGTTTCCTACTTTTCAAGTAGGAGAGTTTTGCAGGCTAGTTTGCTTGTGGTGGGAGTGGAGCGAGGGTCTTATGTTGGAATATCAGAATTATCTTTTACTGGTGGTTTTGGCACCACTTAAGTGCTTTGAAAAGAAAATAGCATTGACTGAGGGAGAGAGAGATCTTGGCCTGAAATACTAGAGCCTATATTGTTAATCTGAAAAGCTGCTGCAACCACAAATAACACTGGATGAAGCAAGTTCTGGAGTACTCTGGAGCCTTGAATAAGAGAGGTAAATAGTCACAGTCCAAAGTGGGGAGAGCTCTATTATATGCATATAAAAATACATATAAATATTAATATATGTAAGTATGTAAGTATATAAATATAAATAAAAATACATATTCATGTGAAATATCCCTGCTTTTCCAGCCTGATAATTCAGTGCTTGCTTCCATTATAATTATTTTATTAATGGGTTAATGGAGTTTTTGATGGAAATGAAGTTATTGAAATTGATAAGGGGAAGGAAGAGGTGCCTCCTCCACCTTAGTCATTCAAAAATTAGTAGTCTCTTGTGGATGCTATCTTAATTTACCTCCAACCATTCAATTAATCTTAATTAGACCTATTTATTAAGAGATTTGAGTATGTGTATTTAGCTCTGAAGATTTTCTGGTGCAGTCCAAACTGAAAAAGAAGCGCAATCAATTAAATGATGTAGGGAAGTAGGAAATGAAGATTGTTTCAATAGGATGCAGGCAATGTGTGATTCTAGACATGCTTTGTGCCTTTAAATCTTTACCATTTCTAGCAAAGCAGTTGAAATACCTCCCTGAAGTCACTCTGCAAACAGAGGCAACGCAGAAAATATAATAGACCCAGCATCTCCATGACAGAGCCTGTATTAAAAATGGATGGACAGCTTCCGAAAACCCATTGTTTGCTGTCTCCACAGATAGGATTCAGCTAATGAAACAGCTAATTAGATTTTTGTAATCCTGTCGTCATTGTTTGAGAGTGACACTTTACTTGAATTCCTCATGTGGATCTCTTCAGCCTAGGAAGGAATACTTTTTTTCAGGCCAATTTGGTTCTTGTCACTTTGCTGGAATGGCAGTTCCCTCTGTTGGTGTACTGAAATCACTGCTTTCCCAAACAGAACTATGTCACTCAGCATTTAAATAGGAAAGAATAGAAAAATGAGGATATGATTAGTCAAACAGGCCCTGTGTTCAAAATCCATTTCTGAAATCAAATAGTAGAATTAGATTGAGTTCATAATGGAAGAATTACTTAGGTATTATTGCAAGCTGTATTACATATTCATTGACTTGCTGAATGTGCACGGATTTGTCAGGCATTCTCCACTCCCCACTCCTCATTTCCATCTGGTGCAGATGCAGTGAAGGGATAACCAAGTCAAAAGCCGTCTAAATTAAGGAGTGATTAAGACAAGTTTGGGTGGATGCTGAATGTTAATCTCACAGGCCACATTCTTCTGCAATGTAAGAGGGTGCAACTTTCACTGGTAGCTCTCTGCCTTCAGCAGTGCAGCGTGATGAGACTAATATATGAGAGACTGTAGTCCTTGAAGCTTAACTGGGTTGTGTGTCAGAGTTTTTTTTAAAGCCTCCTTGTTAATAGTATTTCTGCTGGTATTGATTTCTAATGGTAGCTGGGAGCTTTATTCCCTTTGCGATTCTTGTAAAATCCCTGCAATTAGAGAAACAAAATTGCACTGACCAGAAAAGCTGTATTAATTGGTAACTCAATATAGTTTGACCCAGATCATCTGCATTTCTGCCTGGATGGTCCCCTGCCATCGGTGGGCCTCTGAGTTCTGCCTGCAACAAGCTCACTGAGCAGCTCAAATTATACTCTGAAAAGTCTTTGCAATAAGAGTCCTTATACTTACTTTGTTAAAATAAGGAAGATGAGTGAATCAGTAGGCAAATTGCTAAGTTCCAGAGCAGGTACAATTTGTTGAACAGCCTTTGTGATATTAAACATGTTTTCCAGACTTATATGGTATAATAAATACTGTACTGTAACTCAAATATTAGTGTGAATCTATATAGCAAATGACCTGCACAACTGACTGGATTATAGAATTACTTGATGAAGTACCTTGTCCTCTGGTACTCTCTTAATATTGGTACCACAAGCCTTTTGGGTATAATTACATAAAAAAATATATATGAATGCCCTCTATTTTTTTAACACATCCACATACAAAATCTCTAGGATGTAACGTGTCGTCTGTCTCATGGCATCTCTGTTGCAGTAGATGACATCTCCACAGGATTCTTAGGCAAAATTCAGCCAAGAAAATTAAGTCTTGAGTCAAGTCAGAAGCCAGGATTAGAAAATGGGTCTCCAAACTGAGTTTCAGTTGTCAGTGAGTCCGTCTTACGGGTTGCTCTTCATGCTATGTGTGTTGGATTATTTTGACTTTTTTTTTCCTTGAATAAGAAGAGTTGAGTTTTCAGGAACCTGGTTCTAATGTTGAAGCAGGGATTCTACTGTCTTCAGTTCTTATTTTAAGTGAGAAGATAATTTTCTGTGATCAGATATGAAGCACAGAATCAGTATCCCTAAAAAGGATAAGTGAAAAGGCTAACTGCAAAGGACATTTGGAAAATGTTTCAAATTTTTCACAACTGATTTTATTTCTGTAAAATTTCACCAGACTTTAGCTCTTCATGATTTTTTTTTCCCACTGCCATTCCTTGTCTCTCTTATGTATATTTAGAACTCAGCTGAATAACTGATTTAGTTTTTTCTGATGCTGTCATCCACATTTTGCATAACTGAGATGTTCTCTTTTCAGAATACATCTGAAACGGAGTAAATTATGTGTCCTATAACTGCTTTCATAGCATTGTTGAAAGCTGTTGTTCTTTTTCATGGATCTTAAAATGTTTAACCATTACACTTAGAGTATATGTCTGAAATTTTTGTTTCTGATTTTTCAGTTTCTTTCATTTTCATAAGTTGCTAAAAATTTTTTTGGAAAGAGCTTTGTGAATATAAAACAGTATTTAATTCCACAAGAAAAAATGGCAATTTTTAATCATAATCTTCAAGTTCTTGTTTAAAAAAAAAATTTTTGCATATTGAAAATATTTGTTTCATTTTTTCTGTTGTTGATATTGAAATAATTTTCTTTCTAAAAATAAGACTGGCTTAAGTAGAGAAATATGAATTTCTTCAAAGTACTTAAGACCTGTCCTAACCTAAAGGGGCTATTTTTATCATGTATCAGTCATGTCAATGTTTAAGAGATGCTAAAAAGGGCAATTTCTATAGTTTTTTCTGGGATTTTCAGTTCATTTTTGAAAGATTTGTCTAGGAAGAAATGGAAGAAAAGATATTTTCACATTCTTCTTGAGTTTTGAGTTATTAATGAGTTTGATCATTACGGAAACAAAATCAGTCTTCCTTGGAACATAATTTTAATTTAAAACCCTGTGAGTCATCCAGTCCTTCTGTGTACCTATTCATTACTAGTGGTAATTCCATGAAAAGGAAGTTGTTTGTCTGCTCCTGCTGCTTATTCTCCACCAGAAAGCATAATCCTTTGTTTGTGGATAGCACAATTAGCAGCTTTGGAGATCATAATTATTTCATACCTGTGGCTTGGAAGAAACCTAGGGGAGAGATACTCTTAAGTCTTGTCTGAAAATACTGAGTTTACTTCAAGCTACTTTTCCAAGTTCCAGTTGTGTGAGACATGAGTGTATCTGTAAAATGCTCAGTCCACGTGTATGTGTGTGGGTGGATTACTGGAATATGTGCATGGAGCTGTGCTGATCTATTTACAGTACACAAAGCAAAGCACTATAATAACAAAAAGAAAGCCAAAATAATGACACAAGCTGTAGCAGGAAAGACCCAAACAGCATATTATCTTACAATGGTTTTGTTAAGTGACTGACAGAAAATAGATTTGATGTTCCTGTGTATCTCCTCAAATTTACATGAGCTAGCCTGACTGAGAAGCCTGGGAAAGAAAGAGGCTGGGAAAGAAAGAGCCAAATCCACAGTTACTTGGAGACCAAGTAGTGGTATCTTTTTCTTCCCCTCTGGCAACTTATGTTCTTAGTAAGAGGTGTTGATCCCAAATCCTTGCTCACATTTCCAGTGTAGGTGTTGGGTATGCAAAAACATGATTTTCCTAATTCATTATCTGATACAAACTCAAACAAATGCACATACTCCAAAAGACAGGTATGATATTTTCAAATGTATAACTTATCTAACTTATCTAAAGTGACAGGGATATTAAGCCTCACATGGATCTGTTTCAGTTCAGCCAGGGCACATTTTGGTTCACACTGACTGAGGATACACACTCTAGCAGACAGCAGCTAATGGCAGTTTTGGTTCTCTAATAAATTATATCTTCTGTTTTAAAAAATAATAGTAGATTTCAGTTTGTTAATTTATCAGTACTTTGTATCAGCATAGTCTACTCAGGGACTAGAAATGGCTAAGATTAAAAACCAAATCATTTTAAAACAAGAACTTTATCAGTTTAATTTTCACATCTTTGATTTTGAAAAATATCTGGCGGCCTTTGTGCCAGGGATGAAATTTTATTTCTGTAGGCTCAACCAATCTGTAAAAGAGCTATCTTGATTCTACTTCGATTTCTTTGGAAAAATAGCCAGCTAAATTGCAGCTTTTTTATCAGTGAGAGAAATTTGACAAGAATACAGAGCTCAGTTTTAAACTTTGAGCTGAGTTAGTGGCTAAGACAGCAAAAGGTTCCTCCACTGAAGCTGAGCATACTTGATTCGTTGTTGCTGAAATGATTAATGTTAAATCTCAAAATACATTTTCTTAACAAGCTCAGTTTAAAGTAGATCAACATTAAAACAACAACTAAGCATGCCAATTGAAACACATTAAGATCCATTTTGTTTTGCAGAACCAATAGTTTATTTCAATTTAATTTTGTTTATAACCTATTTAATCTCAGGTAGGAAGGGAACAGGAAACTTAATAGTTTTTACTTTTAAAAGAACCTCAAGCATTATTTGACCTGTAAAAGCATTTAGTGGTTGCTGTTGTATTACCATTGGATTACCAACAACACAAAACAGAGACACTGTACATTCTAAAGAGTTTTTCTAAACAAAAGGGTTAATAAACACTGCTAGGGAAAGAAATTAACAGCTTTGGTGGTATGAGCACACTCCATAATTTTCAGCATGTGTAGTCTGATGTTTGTGAATAAACTGTTTCATAATGATAAATATTCTATGCACACCTGTACCATCTTGGTGTTCTCTGAGTGTTCTTTCATATCCATTACCACCAGTTGCTGCTCTTAATGCAGTTTCAGTTATTTCTTGACTGGTCTGCTTTTTCTGTCGTATATGGCAATCCCCAAACACGCATGCACTAAAGCAGCTGCTGAGAAAATGACCTGATTTAGAGTCCAAGGCTCTAAAAGAAGTACTAGATGGAAACATTTTTTGGTAATAAAGCCATCCATCATCCAACTCTGCAAACAGTGGAGCATGTCTGTTTATAGAAAAGCTGTCAGCATGGTGTTGCCTGGAAAGCAGATCTGTTGTGATCCTGTGCTCCTGAAAGCTAGGTCTGGAGAACAGCTTTGCTTATTGATGTTGCTTAGTGTCCTGGAATATCTTTGAGAAGGTATTACTTGTGTTAGGAAAGATGTGTGCTAATGTCTTTACAAACGATTTCATGGGTGAGGCTATGGGTGTTAGCATCCTTGAAATGAGTCTTAAGGTCTCCACCAGCTTCAAGCAGCAGGTTTGTTACAGAGCCTGACTCCTGAAACAGGAAAGTGGAAGTTTCTCAACTTTGGGGTTAACTTCAAGCAGCAACTTTGTTATAGAGCGCAGACAGCCTGGTTCCTGAAGAGGACAAGTGGGTCCTCACAAGCCTGAGTTTCTGAACTTTGGGGGAAAATGACCTGTTTTAGAGGAAATATGTGGTTGGCGGTTTGGGAAGGGTGTATCTTCCTAGTGCCTCAGGCAAAGGGTAAGGAAGAGGACAACATGTGGCCGGGAATTCATAAAAGGAGGCTGCACAATCCTGAGAGAGAAAGCCCCGTGGGTGTATGCCCCAGTGCACCCTATTTATTTAAATAAAGATGCAGGACTCCTCTGTCTCCTTTATGGACACTGACTTTCATAGCGTGATTTTCCGTGCACTCAGAAGGACAAATATAAAATGGAGTGAGACAAGTCCTGGGATCTCATGTGCTCTCTCTATCTGTTATTTCACAGAAAGATAGGGATGAATACCATTTAGCCTTCTCCTTTGTTTTGTAGCATTTATTTACTATGAAAGAGATTTAATATATCTGTTGATAACTCTTATTTAGCTAGTGACATGTCCTTCAGCAAAGCCACCTTATACATCAGCTTGGTCAAAGAAAAGCTTAGTCCAAAAGTCAGCAGTGCTTCAAAGCAGAAATGGTGAAAATTTGATAGTAAAATTAACTATGCTATGTGTGTCATCCCTTCTGCTTAAGTGCCTATGGGACTATTACAGCCATTAATTAAAGAAATTAAATTAGAGAGGAGTCCAGTGCTGAGGAATATCTTGCAGCAGGTAGCTCTGTTTGCAAGCAGCAGACTGAGATGTGGGTTGAGCTCTGAGAGGGAGCTGGAGACTTAAGGCCATGAATTTACAATCCTTTGCATAATAAAGGGCACAACAAAGGTGGTGCCAGCCAGGGGAATAGACCCTGCGAGACACATCAGGAACAACAGAACTGCCAACCTTTGGGGTAGCAAAGGCAGTAAGAGCACTGGTGCCATCCAGGCGATGGACGGGGGACACAGCTGGAGCGGAGCACTCAGGGGAGCGACAATTGTGCGCAGGTGGACTGTGCAGGCACAAAAACCCACGGATCCTTTGCTGGGGCTCAGTCCTCTAACGCTGCACCTGGTGGCCCTGTGCAGGGACAAAATGGCTCTGTGGAACGGGACACCTGGGACTGTGCTGCGGGAAAGCCGGGGCAGGGCCGGTGGGTGAACCTGCTGTGAGTGTGGGCTGTGCAGGCAGCCAGGGGGGACCCCTGCAGTCACTGAGCCGCAGCTGACAGGGGCCTTCCCACCTCCCTTCCATCAGAAATGGCGCCTGGAAATTGCAGTCCTGGAAAAACTGCTGGAGGCCCAGCCATCCTAAGTGTGCCCGCTGGATCTTCCCTGAGGTTGGCTCCACCTTTGTCCTTGTAGAATGTGTTTCAGAGAAATAGACTTTATATCCTTGCTGTATATTCTGCAGGGCAAAAATTCCGAAACCCATAGAGATATTTTTCCCATTGCTTAATTAAAAAAAAAAAAAACCAAACAAACAAAAAAAACAAACAACACACTTTTTTAAAGGTGTCTGACTTAAAATGAGAAAAAGCCCCAACTATCTCATGGAATTTTGTAAGATTCTGCTGGTCTTGTTTCACATAAATCCATATATTTTTATTTGGAGCCTTTACTTACATTTTGCATTATTTACTGAAAACATGATCTTTCCTTCCCTTGACCTTGCTCAGAATATCTCTGAGGAACAGCAGGCTGTTTACTAAACACCTTTTAAAGACAAAAGGTTGAGCAACTGGTATTCTGTTCCTTCTGGAAATGGACTTCACTAGGGAAAGGGGAGTTTTCAATTTCAATTTTGCTTTGCAGCTTAGCAGAGGACGTTTTTCATAGATACCATTTTTAACAAGGTGGGCCCTTGTTGTTCCCAAAATTTCATAAGACGGTTTAAAAGTTCAGAAGAACAATGCAGCCCGATTGAATGTGATCGTTCATTGAAGCTGTGAAATTGGATACTGCATAAAAATGTCATTTAGTCTTGGAATTTCTGAAGAAAAGCAGGTGATGGTGTTTGTTGAGGATGTAAAAACATCTAATGCAGTGGAGACATTGAACAAAGGCAGAAAGGACTCCGTGGGACAGTCCATTGAAAACGTTGTGTCTTACCATGGTGCAGGCAGCACCTTTTGTTGCTCTTGTGCAGTCAAAATGAATGTTGCAGGGAACTGAAAACGATTTACTAAACAAATGTGTTCAGACTGTGGAAGAATGCCGCATTTCCTTTCTGGCTTACACTGTGAAAGAATTCCTACCATTTTGCTACTATTAATGCTCATACAGCCCACTGTTAATATGGTATGTCCTACACAGATGGTGTCTTAGAGGGAAACTGTCAATTCCTTATATTGTGAGCTTATATGAGGAAGGACTCGTATTAGTGTTGTATCACTGACTAATTGTTATTTTGGACAATTAGTCTTATATAATACCTCTTGTCTGTCAAATGCATATGAAAGTTATAAATATACAGATCAAAAATAATGAAGTTTTTTTGAAAAAATCTCCCATAAAGGTGCTTACTACTAAATATGTTCATAAAATAATAATAATAAGTGCCTAAGATGGGACAGAGAAATCTTGAAGTAGCCTCAATCACAGATATAAACTTTCTTCCACACCGATTGAACAATGCCCTCTACTGATTGTGGGAAGGAAAATGGCTAAAATTCTGGAAAAATATAACTGATACAAAACTGTAAAATAAGATAAACTAGAGTAATTCTTCTGATGCTTATTGCCATAGCTAAGGTTCTATCTATGACTTGTTTGCTTACTGGAGATTATATATGTGTATATAATGTGATGAAGTATGTTTGAGGAGATACTTGCTGATTCTCTGTACGTACCTGTATTTGTGTAAACTAAGCCCTTGAATAATCTCAAAGATGCTAATGTCAATGCGTTTTTCAGACTGGGTGGCTTGTAAATTGTTTGTCTGTGTCTGTTGATATGATCCTAAAACTGAATGACCTCTGGTTAGAGTGGAAATTCTGTTGAAATTTACAGATAAAACAAAGAGAACAGGATTGTTTCTGTATTGCTCAGTACCTCCCAAGGAGTTTGTGCTTGCCTGAAGTGCTTGCATAAAGAAAAAGAAAGATTCAGAAGAGCAGCCTCAATGGGAGTTTCTGGTGTGGGTGTCTCTAGTGACTATTGCCTGATGAGACTGAAAATAAGTATTTTCTTCTAATCATTTCAGTATTGTTTGGACCCATCACTGCATAAATTGCTGTGGTAATTTGTAAAGCTGATTAATGTGTGTGTGTTCTTTGATTCGTCTAACTTGGGGCTTTCCTGATACATAATTCTTCAGCTATTTACTTCCCAGCACTTTCTCTGCCAGTGGGGGGAACAGAAGACAACACTCCTGAACTTGTGACCTCTGTCTTGCAGGTTGGAATTCAGAGGTGGTTAATGTGGGTTTGTGTCATCTCCTTCAGAATTCTGGAGGATAAAAATTATGGTGTCTTCTGAGCAGCAGATTTTCTAAAAATCTGAGAAAATACAGTCAATGTCTCTTTGCAAAAATCTTTTTGGTTCCACCACTTTCACCCTCCTGCTAAACTTTTACGGTGGAAGCCTTCTGAGTCAGATACTGAGTCAAGACATTCAGTGAAGCTCTAGTAACTAGTGTATTTTGTTTCTTGCTTGATAAAGACCTTACAATTTTCCTTTTCCTAAAAATACAAATATCCAGAGTGACAACTAGAATGAATGAGGAATGCAAAGGAAAAAAAAAAAAGTTACTTAGTCATATATCTCAAAGAAAAGCACTCTAGGAAATCTTTCCTCTATTTAAATCCACATTTATATTCTTACTGTGTTTCTATTTTAATAGTATAGCATAAAACTAAATGGATATTTTATGGATATTTGCATCAAACAAGTGTTGTGCTTAGGCTGAATATTGCTTGGCTGTTTTTTAACAAGTGTTTTGTACCACGGATATTTTAAAGACTGGACTACATCCTGAATCCCCATTTAATTGCACAGTGCCAGTGGAAAGAATACGGGAGAGTGGAAGGAAGAGAAGTGGCAGGGATTGCCTTGGTGTGAAAGTGGCACAGCAAGTCCCTCACTTCTTGATTCTGCTGTGTTTGCCTACACCAAGTGTGGGACAACGTGTCAGTAGCACTTGCAGAAGGAATTGTTTGCTTCTAGCTTGTGTCAAATTCATACACCCCATACAGAGTGACAAATTCATTAAATAATGACTGCAGTTTCATTAAGGGGTTCGATTTTTCATCTGAAGTGCAGCACATGATTCAAACGTTATACCTACTCATTATAGACAGAAGGTAAATATTTAAAAATTGATGCCCTGACTCTTGTCTCTGTATTAAAAACCAGTGCACCACATTGAGCAAGGAGGACTGATGCACTGAACTGCTGGGAGGTTTTTAGAGGTGAAATGTGTTAACTTAAAAATTGAGAGGGACACCAGGGGAGAAAAGCCATAATATTTTTTGATGCTAATGGCTTTAGGCGAGTATTGTATTTACTGAACAGACAGAATCATATCTGCCTGTGTAATTTGTTGTTGCCTAGCCATGATTTTTCTGTTCATCTGATTTTGGACTTCTTTAGTTATGGAAAACTTTAAATTTGCTATGAGAGAATTAGTCAATATTAGAGCTCTGTGTAGGCTGCATGTTAATACTTAATTGCATTTTCAAAATTTTGAGAAACATGGAGTAATTTGATATGCTGTCTGGGGAACCAAAGCCCAGTTCTTTTTGTTGGATTTTTTTGGAGGGTTTTCTTGGGGGGTGTTTTTTTCTTTTTTTTTTAAGGAAACAAATATTTTTCTGAAGGAATAATTTTTTCTTGTTAACAAAGTGCATGTGAGCATCCTATTTTAGGCAGTTTTAAGCAAAAAAAGAAATTATTTTTAAAAGAAATTAACTGATGCTAGGCCCCACTACTTAAAACCTACTTTAAAAAGTGTTCAAAAATGATAAAAGGAAAAAGAAGGAGCTATTAATAAAGTTATGAGAGGAAGATTGTTTAAAATTAGTCTATGCTGTAACATGTATCAAGGGTATTATTAATGAGAGTGTATACTGTCATATGCCAATACAATTTGTACTAAAATATTATGGTAGTTAAGATGCTGTAAGCATCTTGAAACTCAGTACCTGAATTTATTGCCAGAAGTAAATTGTGATTTAAAGAATCTAGGCTGATACTAGAGCCTCCATAAATGCAAAGTAGAAATTCTTTTCAGACTGTAGATCTGCCCATTTTATTATTCACATACTCCCTTTGAGATACACATTTCACTTTCACAGGATCTCAGACTGACTGTACCCCAGGGCCCACCTGAAACCAGAGCGGTGGGAAATGGCCAGTGGGGTCTGTAATCCCTCAGTGAGGCCTCTGATTTGAGCTCCCAGCAAGCAGCACCCCTCTCTGGAGAGTCAGGGCAGTGAAGGGTGCTCTTGCAGCTTTCAGAGGAGAGATGCCTGCTGCTGTCACCTGCTGCCTTTTCTCAGCTGTGCTGTTGTCGCACAGGGAGCTCCAGCATCTCTCCTGGTGCTCTCGTTGTGTGCTTGCTTTTCCACCAAGAATGTAAAACCATGTTTATTTTAGTAAACATGTAGAGAAGAGAAAATGTTTCTTAGTGTGAAGGTTTATGAAAGTCCTGGGGATCTTTCAAGGTGAAGTTCAATTTTAATACCATGATCAAAACCTGGCCCTCTAATTTGGTTACCTTTTCCCTGCCTGAGTGGAGGACAGAGGTTGATGCTAAACCAATTCTTCAGATGATTTCTTTTTGCTGGGAATTTTTGCTAATGTGTAAATCATGAAAGGAACTAAAGGGAGGAAGGAGGGAGGGGGAGAAAATCGCTGGAGAGAAGCCAGTATTGCCAATCCCTTTGGGAATCTCTAGTTATTCTGCTTCTTTTCTAGATCAGAATGATTACATCTTTCAAACTATTCTCATAACATTTTAAACTGTTACAGGAACCACCTTTCTTAGAGAAAAAATAGTACAGCTGAGAAATATCTTAATATCCCAGCAAATCCATGTGGTTGTCTGGATACAAATAGATAGCACAAGAGAATTACCACTTGAAATCTTTGAGACCGTGGCAGACAGGTCTTTCAAGCTTTTATACTGCAACCACTTGCATTGATGCTCATCTTATATAATTCCACTTTTCCATAGCACATGACTGAGCACTCCAAGTTGCTTTACAGCACTTTTTCTATTATTTAAAAAAAAAAAATCTAGAAAATAATCCCAGACATATAACACTGATATTTTGCATCATTATTTTCCTCACTTCTGCAGTTTACCCAGTACCAAGTTTGAGATGGTTTTGCAGCATTTTTTTAAAAGCTGTGGAGGAGTTTGACACCTATGGTGCAGCCTTTTTGGATGTATTTTGTACACGTCTTTGGTTCTCACTAGTACTGCTTAAAATGGTAGAATGTTGTATTAAACTACTTAATCACATTCATACATCAATTTGTTCATTTGAAAATGTATTCTTCTGTTGGGCTTTCCTTCCATGGTACAATGAATCAATGAATTTTTTTCTGGGATCAGCAGTTTCAGGAGAGTTATAATGAGCAAACCTAGAAAGAACAAATTTGCGCATTGCTATGGCTTAGTCATAGGCATCAAAGGCCTAGTGTGACAAAAAGAAAGAACATTTCTTAAACTGAAAACACATAATAAATGTAATTCATTAGAGTTGTGGAGGGAGTAACAATTCATCTTGTATAGGAGCACTGAGTGTTTATAAATTAATGCATTTATCATTGGTGTGTTGTTTTGATGTTTGGATCCAAATGATTGCTTGAAATAATAATGCTTGACAGAGTTTTGGTTCAAATTTTAGTACATACTTATTTCTTATGCAGTTATACACCAGGAGACCTCCACAGGAGTTTAGGTGTTCTGAGGGCTGAGTAAAATCCTCAACAAAAACCTTTTAAGGTATCAGTCTCTGACGGATACATTTAACTCACAGCAATAACAACTCAAAGCCGAGAGCCCAATCAAAGTGCAAGTCAGTCTGAAAATATGAAACACATATTGTACATATCTGCAAAAACAGAGGAGGTAGTGCTGTAGAGCAGAAGCACAGTGGAGATAGGCCTTTTTTTCTAAGGCACGTCACACAAGATCTGGCAATTGAGATAAGCTTTTCACAGATTGCAATGACTCCACAGGGCATTGAACTGCTGATAGCCATGATTTACCCTACATAGCTTATTTGCTACATTTTCAGAAGTTCTGTATGTCTAAAATTTTACTTTCCACCCATGCACTTACAGAAACAGTCTCAACATTATTGTTCTGTTCATAAAAATACACTAATGTGAACTTGTGAAAAAATTTGCTCACATGAGCAATTGTAAAGCATTTTAGCATGTACAGTGTGTGTTATTTTGTGGTGTAAGACTTGCAAGCACCTTCTACTGTTCATGACAATGTCACATTTTGAAAAATATTGTAGTCATAAACAGCCTTCAATTTTTAAGAGTAATTTGCTGAAATATTTTATTGCTAACAGTAGTTTATCTGAGGAACAGATTCTGATATTTTGATTACAGCATTTTCTGTGTATTACAGAAAGGCCAAATATTTGCAGTTGTCAGAAGGATTGTGTATCTTTAAATGCTTATTATTGTCATTTTTACCATTCCTCATAATTTAGCAACAGAGCACTCTTCTAAAAATTTTCAATGGCAAACCAAGAAGCAATAGTCAAAGCTTTCATCTGTTGCTCAAAAAACTCGTTAAGTATTAGAAGCTTCAGGAAGATGGATCTTAATGGGCTGCTTTTCCTTATTTTAAATAATAAGAAGTTTTCTTTCTGGCATAATAGTGCACAAGAATGTCATGAATAGCTTTTAAATTTATTAACAATGCTGCAAGGTAAGTGTTCTTTGGGTTTAATTCTATGTGAAATAGACTTCTCTGAAATATATAGCAAATTAAAACATAAAAAAATTTACAAACAGATAAAATATCCTGGTTTTGATCTCCTGTAAAATAACTTTAGAGTATACAAAAATCATGCTACTCATGAGTGATGCACTGTGTGTCCAAATTATCTTTGGCAAAATCTATCTAGCAACTTAGATCAAGTGCAGTGGACACATTGTTGGGATCACATCTATATTCTTTCCTGAAAAACTGAATGTAGTCTAGGTTATAATAGATAGCTCTTGTCTAGAAGGTGTCAGTTTCATCCTCTCTTTCTGTATTTGTAATGAATTCTTTGATACCTACTTTTACCCTTCTTTGGGGACACTTAGCTGTCCTTACATATTCTTTCAATGCCTGAAAATTTGAAAGCACTTACAACTCTATAACAGTCTGTAACAACCATATTACTTTGTATAAATCCAGTGATTTCCATCTTTCCTTTGTAAAAACAGTAGTTCTGTGACAGCTTCTTGCAGAAGTGTTATTTTTTTGGATGTATTCCAGTTTCTCTGAACAGGACTTCCCACTGTCTTTTATTCTTACAAGAAAAAGTATCACTGATTTCAAGTCCTATTTCAAGGTCATCCTTCCGTTCAGAAAGATGAGAGGTAGTGTTACTCATTTTGTGGGTCATGAAGAGTATGTAAGATAATACAGGCTCTTTTTAAAGACACACAATCTCCTGTGTGTTTGATTTACCTGGAGTCTCTCTGAGTGATGCTCTTTCTTGACACAAGACAATTCAAATCTTTTGTTATTTTTGTTATAAGCATTCTCAATCATTTCCAGTGATACTGAAGCAGAAATATTTCATACCGGTCAACTTAGGAAAAAAGGATGGGATTTTTAGATCTAAGTAACTTTTGGAAATATTTGAAGGTGACATTAGATAGGTGTTTGGACCTCCTGAAGTTTTCTAAGTCATGCCCTTCTGGGTTTTTTTGTAGATTGTCATTTGGCCTTTTTAATCACTTCTTGTCTCCATGAATTTGACACGTGTCCTTCAGTTTTGCACACAAAGAATTGTATGCATTCTAACATTTAAGGAGACCCACCCCTCCCCAACCTCCCCAAAATCCCACAAAATATTATTTAGAACCCTATAAATAAAATAAATAATAGCAGTTATGCCAAGTAAATCAATGATTTAAGTTTCCCTGTACATTTGCCATTTGATCACCATCGTGGTAGAATCTGAATGTACATTGCTTTCACTATCCACTATAAGCTTCAATATAGAATAGAAGTCTTTTCACAATCATTAACTGTGAACTGAACAGTGTTTAATATCATTATTACATAAGCTGCTTCATGCAGATATTAAGTGTAATATTCCATTTCAGTGGACTGGGAAATTGCATTAATCTGCCTCATAGTTGGAGAACCTCCATGTGTATGTATCCTCTGTTGAGAATTCATCACACCTTCCCCTATTTGATTAATACACAAAGCTAGGATCTCATTATAATTTTTATCTAGAGCACCAGGTTTTTAGTTTTAACTCTGGATATTTCATATTCCACTACAGGCTGGCATAGAAGCTGTTACATTAAGAAAAGAGTTAATCCAGTATACCATCAGCTATGGATTCCTTATCCTTGAACAAGCTTCTTTTTTATCAGTATACACAAAAAGCTCACAAAATTTCCTCTTGAATCAGAGTTGGCTGAAACAAATCTAGTTTTTAGCCTACTATTCTGATTTTCTGAAACAATCTTACCAAAATACAAATTTTTTTCAGTGTTTTTGAGAACATTTACTACCCTAATGAGGTACCCCTTGTATGGCCCATCAGTTTCTGTGCCTGATATTGCATACCTGACCTTCTAAGAAATACCAGGAAATATTTGGCTATTATGAAGTAAAATAAGTACATAACAAGTAGCTCCTATTATTTGCAGACCAATGGACTGAAATAAAATAAAAATCAGTGTCTGAAAAAGGCTATAGAAGAGGACAACAATTCAAAGGAAACTTATTTAATTACTGCGTTTCACTAGTGAAACACTGTCAGCCACAACAATTCCACTTAGTAGGAAACTGAAATGGAATATTTACCATGACAGAACCTGATGTGAGGGACTGGATATTTGCAAAGTAATGAGTGATAAATGTAAAAAGCAGAAAAGCAAAATAATGAGAGGATCCACAACTGATTTACAATTATCAAAATTTGCTAGGAATAGCAACCAGCAATGTTATCACCTGCCAATATCTTGCCCTTTAATATGAATCTAAATTACAAGAGCACAAAATGTCAAGAAAAGTAGTCTTATACATATTCACGGATAAGAAGTTCTTTTAGTATTACTTATTTATTTGTTGGCAGAGGGGAATTTGCGATTAAGTTTTACTAAGTTTTTTACAAAACTAAGTGAAAGAAAAAATAAAGCTGAAAAAAGCCCACACTTTAAGAGGCCTCTTTAAAACTCTTCCACTTCACAAAGGCAGTTAGAACAGGTTGTTGAATACAGTGTAATAAACACTTTGGGCAAGAAGCAAATGTTGAATATCATTTTAGTGTAACTGCCAAGTCTCACCTAACTATAGTAGCCATAGTAAGAAAATATTGCCATTGTAGTTGTTTTTCCCAACTCAGAATGATATTCCCTCAGTTGGGGTTTTAATGGAAAATGTTAATGAAAATGTGGGTGTAACCAGAAACCTACCACCTTTCTTTGAAACACTTACCTCTGTTCCAAGGATTTGGCCCACAAGTGCATAGGTGTTCTGCCTGAAACAGTTATAAATGGACTCTGAATATTTTGCTCTCCAGACTGCTTTTATGTTCTTGCAGACTTGAATAACTGCACCTGGAAAGTTTCAGGAAAATCTTTGCAGTGGATGTGCTTTCTTGTCAGTATGTTACACAATTATTAGTGATGTTAAAAATAGGTCATAGTATCTTAGAATCACTAAGGTTGAAAAAGGCCTTTAAAACCACTGAGTCCAATCATTAGCCTAACAACACTACCAACTTCAGCACTAAGCCATGTCCTTAGATACCTAGATACCAAAGACACACAACTTTTAAATACATCCAGGGATGGTGAACTACTTCCCTGGGCAGCCTGTTCCAATGTCTTGACTGCCCTGTCAGTGAAGCTATTTTCTCTAGTATCCAGTCTATCTAATCTATCTAATGCCATCCTTAAAAGCACATCTCAGAATAAATTTTGATGAAAAAACTACCTGTGAAGGCTCTGTGGTTGGTTAAGTCACAGGAATCATACCTGTATCTGTCCCATTTCCAAATCTATAAACACTTCACCTGAAAAATCTGGTAGCCCTTATGCAAGTAGCTCCTGGGACCCATAAAGAAAATCCTTTTAGAGGAATGGTTAAATTGATTGTTAAATATTAAATGTCTACTTGTAGTACGGACTCTTAAGTACCTCAGGGCTTTGAAAGAATTAAAATTGGTTCTCTCTGAATACTCATGTTACTTGCCAGGATTTTAGATAGTTTTTCATCTGCCCTGCTGAGGGCTCAACAGGTGGCCTCAGGGTATGACAGTCAGTTAGTGTTGATGCAATGAAATTCCAACAATTATTTGTGAAAATCACTCACTGTGTTCCTGCAGTAGCTGGCAATTGACATTTTGAAACTGTTAAGTAAACTGTAACACATTTAATCATAACACATCTCTTTTTCATTATCAGACCATATTTAATAATGACTTTCCATTACACAGTGATCTACAAAGTGACTATGTGTCAATGATTTTTCCACAGGATTCTGACACAGAGAGCAGTCTTTTTCCTGGGTTAATTCTGGCCAAACTCTGCACAGCAGCACAGTGCTGGGCTTTGCAACCGATATGTAGATTCACTACAGGTAAGAGAATGTGCTTCTCTTCTTTTCTCTGCCTTTTCTTTCTCTTCTACTTTTCCCTACTATTTGACAGAATAAAGGCAAAAGAAAAACTTAGGGAGATAATATCAATATTCACTCACAAGGAGAGATTCTATGAAAAATAATCAGAAGCACTGTAAACTAGCATTAAACTTTTATGTGAATTATGCACAGAAGATGATAGTTCTCTTGAATACTTCTGTGAAAAAAAATAGAGTTGCAAGTTTCTCTCTAAAATGTCATTATTAATACAAGTTCAGAACTGCTGTGGCAAAGTTAAGCTACGTCATAAGTAAGCTATAAAAGTAGTAAGAGGTGTGAATAAATATAATTAGAGGTGAAATTATAGACAGGCGAGCAGTAGAGGATGCTAAGTAGATAGATGTATCACATTTTAGGATGCATACTTCTTTTTTTTTCAATATTTTCAGCGCAAGAAAAGGAGTAATAGGTAGGAAAAGAAGAATTAAAATATAAAGGAAATGTTCTGTTAACTAGGATATCAGTTTATATGATATGTTTTGGGAAATGGAGAATTTAGCGTTTGATATTTTTTAGATAATTTGGTAAACAAAAATGTAGAATAACAGAAAATCTAGCAGTGAAAGGAAGTGCTTTGCATAAGCTAATTTTTCTTTCTCATCTTTTGAGTATTTAGCTCTGTTTCTCACTTGAACTGGCTAGCTTGGATAGACTGATCATTTTCTGGTTTTGCTCATCTGGTTTTAACTTTGACCATCTCTAAGCAGTGTCAGCGGAAGTCACACTGTCAAAGAAATACTCCATCCTTGGAGGTGTAATTTTAGATTGCAAATGATCAAATTAGAGCTGAGCTTTTCTACAGCTTTTTTTGATATAGCAGCTAGGCCTGCTTCTGTGTTTTCTTTTGGACTGTTCACTGTGGATAGAAGATAATGCAAGGCGTCAGTATGTGGATTTGCCATGCAAGGCAAGCCACTGTCAGATTGCTGGGAAGCTCATTTGCCACTAGGTAGATGCAAACCATGGTGTCTTCTCAGCAAGCAACTTCCTACTTATGGTCAGGAGGCATGAAAAATTTCAAGCGTGTTTCCCAGAAAATATAAGATGGACAGGAAGATTATTATACTCTGAGTACTTCCTAGTGACCTGTTTTACTAGAAGCAAATATCTGTGTAGCAATCATCTGTTGTCATTACTTGCTACAGGTCTGGACAACTCTCCCACATGAAGCAAAGTCAAAATAAACAATTAATTAGTATCTAGGTTTTTCCTCAAATTTTCCTATGGCAAATAGTATCAATGCGGAATGAACATTTTTACATTATGACAGTTGTGTCTTGGCTTGTAATGGAACAGATGTTCCTTGGATGAAACATTCAGGTCCCTGTATGCATATAGTCTTGTGTACCCAGAACCCTGTGGTGCTATTTGGAGCAATGGCACTTGCAAGAGGAGCTGGAATATATTATATGTGCAAGTTTCTTAAATGGGCACTGCATGTAAATGCAGTGCATTTACAATGGCTGGTCACATAAAAGGAAATTTGGTTAATCACCAAAGAGGTCTTGGAGGACTTACCACAAAGTACAGATTTGATACTTCTAGCACATTCCTGACTGGTCTAAATTCAGTGGAAGTAACTCCAACCTCATCCAAAGCTCTGATAATCATCCTGTGTGATATAGCTGGTTTGTCTTATGTTCCACTTATTGTTTACATTTAGGAAGATATCTTTGGCTTTTGTTTTTTTCTTAATCCATGTCTTTACAAGTACCAAAACCATGTTTGTTTTCAAAGACATATGTTTGAAGTGTTTGCTTTTCCAGAATGTCCTTGGATTCTGGCAACCCCAAAGGTGAGCAGACAGAAAATCAGGCAGTTTGTTGTTTGCAGCCTTTCTCCATTTACTCAGTAATTCATCAAAACCAATCTGTTTTTGCAAAATGCTTGTGTTTGGCAAATGAGTGTTTTGTGACAAAAGCTCAGTTTAATCAGAAAAATCCTGTTTAGTTCTATTCATTGGTCGGAGAGAGACACAAATCAGATGTATTTCAGTCTACTAATCACAGAGCATGACTGAATGACTTTGAATCGTGCCTCTATCCTCTTTCCCTTACTGCGTGATTGATACCAAAATGAGAGCTATGAAACCTGCAGGCTGCATTGCAACTTTTTATATTGGCAGCTGTCAAACACGCATTTTCAAAATTAGCACTGTGTACTTAACACCTCATTTGTGGAACACTGTCCTCTGAGCTAATGTTGCTTGAGTGTGCTTTGAAGGCATAATTTGCAGGTCACCTAAAATTTCAGAAGATTCCTCATTGTGGTTATGTTGGTTGATAGCATGTGATATACACATGAAAAATAACACAGTTGTAAAGGGAATTTTAGGCTCGGGTTGGGACAGTATTTAAGTATGATCTTAACTTGGAAGGACTCAGATATGGGACTGCAGAGGGATAAAGGTATATAAGTCTTTTTTATTGACTGAACACTGAATGCTTCATGTTCAATCAGCAAAGAAAGCATCTAAATAGTGCACTGAACCTAACAAATAGGACAGGTTGGGATATACACTTGCCCAGTTTGTGCAAAGACACTTGATATAGCCTGAGGACAGCTTTGCACAATCACAGCTCTGAATAACTTTCAGGGGAGCAGTGCAGAAGAAACAGTAAACAAAAATTCCCTAGTGTTACTATATTTAAAAAAATTGCAAAAAGTAGTATATAGAGAAATAGCTCTGTGAGACTTGATAACTTACTGCAAATCAAGATACCTGACAAACGCATCTTTTCCTTCAATCTAAAATCTACGTTTTGGTTTGATGCACTAAGAAACAATAAAAAGAGTTCTTACTCTTAGTCTCTGTTGCTGATATCTTGGTGTTTCCAAAAATAAGTTGAATTTGTGACATTTTTTCCTTATCCTTGGCTTACTAGTGGATGAAACATGAAAAAGCAAAAAAGAAAAAGAAAGTCAAAGGGAAAGGGGGAGAGAAATACCAGTTTGGCTTACTGTCTTTCTTTGCTTAGATCTGCAACCTAAATTTATTTCAGCTCTTGGGTGAAGCATAAAAGATGGAGAAACAGAAGATTTTTTTTTGCTAAACAGTCCTCATTCTCTCTCCTGAACAGTACTGACTTCCATCTATAATTTCTACTTTATGGTAAAGCAAACAGAAGTTGTGGTAGAAGGTTATAAAAGGTATTTTCTTTTACCTACTTTGGCTTTATTCCTGGACTTGTATTCATTCTCATCTTCTAATTTTGCAACCAGAAAGTTTAAAAAGTAAATTTTAGGACTTGGCTATTGTTCTGGGGTGACTATGATATCTGTATCCCCAATCGTCTGTTCTGTGTTCTGTGCCTTTAAGACTGGTTCTGAGAGTGAGCAGGGAAAGAAGAAGCGTGCAGTTTGTTTTGAAAAACAGTGTTCACTCCTCAGGATCTTCTCTCATCCTTAGGATGGTGTGGTTTGTTTTTTTTTTTTCGTCAGATGCACGAACTGCAGCCAGAGAGAGTTTTTTTTCCCTTTTGTTAGTCTAGCTAGCTGAGGCAAAGAAGCTTTCCTGGACTGTTTTTCCTTTTTTTTCTTGGGACTATTTAAATCTACTCTAGACTGAAAAAACCCAGAAGAGCACCAGGATCTTGCACCCGTGGCCCACTGGGCCTGGACTCGGCATTTTCCAGCACTGAAGGGACTGGGACTGACAAACAGACTGAGGGAGCTGAGCCAACTTCTGGCACGGACTCTCAGTTTCACCATCTCTCTTTGGAGCGGCGAGAGGTTTTATTGTTTCATATTATTATTATTATTCATTCTTTATGCTTGTGGGCATTTTGTTAGTTAAATAAATCGTATTTTCCACTTTTCTCTGAGAAAGTTCTTTTCCCAGACCGGCTGGGGGGAGGGGCTGTTTGAATTTGCTTTCCAGAGGAACACCACTTGGAAGTTTCCTCCCAAATTTGCCCTAAACCAGGACAGCTATGCTAATAAAATACATAGTGCGAAGGAATAGGGTCAGTCTTCTAATATGCCTGTGTCATCATAGAGTATTCTGAGCTGGGAGTGACCCAGGAGGAACATCAAGTCCAGCTCCTGGCCATGCACAGGATACCCCAATAATCCCACCATGTGTCTAAGACCAGTGTCCGGACACCTGGTGAAACTCAGGCTTGGTGCTGCGACCACTTCCCTGGGGAACCTGTTCCAGTGCCCAAACCCCTCTGGGTGAAAAGCCTTTTTCCTAACATCCAACTTAAATCTCCACTGACTCAACTTCAGGCCATTCCCTTGGTTCTTTTCACTGTTACCACAGACAAGAGATCAGTGCCTGTCCCTTCTCTTCCCCTCAGGAGGGAGCTGTAACTGCAGTGAGGTCTCCCCTCAGTCTCCTCCAGGCTAAACAGACTAAGTGACCTCAGCCACTCTTATGGCTTCTCCTCCAGACCCTTCACCATCCTCATGGACCTTCTTCTGATGGGTACATTGGTATGATAGATGAGAATTCAAGTATATATAATAAATATAGTGTTTAGCCATTAAATTAAGAGACTATTTACTATTTCTCTTGAGCTCCTCCTTTGAGACATACATAAACTTAATTTGTCTGTGCTCTTCAGTAAGAGAAATTTGAGTGCTAAAATAACTAAAAAGAAAAAAAAATAGTATGGTGGCTTAAAAACCTCCTGCAGTTATGCTGAAAAATGCAGTTCTCTGGTTGATCTGGGAATCCAAAAGGAAAAACTAATTTATTTTATATCCCATGAATGGGAAAGTTCATTAAACTTCAGGCTTCTTGGGAAACAGTTTAGTATTGATTGTGTTTAGGACCAGAGGGCTAAGAACCAGAAGGCTTGGCCACTGCTTTAAATTCTCACCCAAATTTGCCCTGTGACCCTGGAAAAATAAATTAATTTACATTCTATTGCTCAAATCAAGTAATTATTTTAAAGTCAGTCACTTAAATTAAAAGAAAATTAAATTAATTTCTTGATCTTTTGAGTGTAAGTACATCTGGCTAATGTGGATGAGAATTCCTACTGCTGGCTTTTCTCTGAAAATAAATTCTATTTACCAGAAACTTAAATATGGATAGAGATACCAGTATAATGTCCCAGACTTCAAACCATGGAAAGCATGTCATTACTAGCTAACTGCTTTTTATTTGAGACTGAATACCCTGGATTTTTAAAAATCTCGATATTAATCAGTTTCCTAAGACAGAATGTTAGTAAAGATCTTCTGACATTTTCAGAAGTGACTACAGCCAGTTTAACTAAATTTTGCTGAAACTAGACACAACCTTTCTAAAATTTTTGCAATCATGTTGTAGGTTGGAACTAGATGGTCATTTAGATCCCTTCCAAGCCAAGCCATTCTATGATTCTAACTGTCACAAAAGATTTCTGGAGCAAGGTTTGTCTTAACTGGGGCTTTGGAGGTCCTTGTTTGTTTGCTTGTTTGTTTGTTTTTCCATTAGTTTGTTATTGACTCTTGGGCACAGTAAAACAACTGACTCATTCTTCTAGTAAAATAATTTTTAATAAATGACAAGTGTGTCCCGGGAGATCATGAGAGGAGATGTATTCATGCATTTTATTGATATATGTAGACTCCCATGAGCCCTAGCTTATACCATTGTGTAAGGTTTTGTGGGATATAAATAGTAAAAAATTTTGAGAAAGGTTTTCTTGCTCTCCTCTGCTTGGCTTTTTCACTATTTTCTCCAATTTTGTCATAGGTATCATCTCTAGAAATCAAAGAGGGCTTTCACTTTGTTCTAAAATCTCTTAACAGTAAACAGGTAAAATCTACTGGTACTTCAACACAGAAAATTTGTTTTATTGAAGGGCTTTATTCAAAAATGTCAAAACAAGGAGTAAGAACCAGATCTTGCAAAGTGATGGAAACCAAACTTTTGTCTCAAAGTGACAGCCAGTATCTTCATTGCTGATATTATCCAGGAAATAGTAGTAACCTTAGCAACACAAGAAATTTTCTCCTTTTGCTTAAGAAAAACATTGGCAAGTATACTCCAGACAAAACCTGAAATAGCTAATCCATGAAACACACATCCAGGCATACTGCTGGGATTGCTGTATAGGATTGCTTATTATACTAGTGACCATCACAGTTCTTCATATATAAGTGCACACAGAGTGTAGAGCAATTTTGCAATATATAGCAAAAAATATCTTCTGCTTTTGAGCACCTTAGGTGAACCATAAAAACCTCTTTAGATGATTTCTTTCATCTTTAGTCACATTCTTCTGGAAAACAAGCTGCTGTTTATTTGATAAGGATTTCAGGGAGTGGAGAGTGTTGAATGGGCAAAGCTATGTGGTTTTGGCACAGGTTTAAGTACAGAAGCATGAAAACAGATACGAGGTCACTAACAATAAATTAGAAAGTGTTTAAACAACAAATTACTTAGTCCCACTGAAGCTACTGCAAACTTTCTCTGCTGATTTTAATGGAGCTGAGATTTCATCTGAAATGCTGCTCAGTGTTCAAATTTCAAGATCCTCTCATGTTAACTCAGTCTTCAAAAGAAAACTGTGTCACTGGCTCTTTTGTTGAACCTATCAGTCTCCTGGTACTCCTGTTACAAGTATTGTTAACCAATCAATGTAAAAGCTCTTCTAACATTCATAATGCCTTTAAACCTGTGCATTGTGGAGTACATTTGGAAACAATGCCACGATAGCTTGTACATGATATCAATAAGCAGTAGTTAGCCCCCAACACAGTTCCCATGGAATAAACTATAAGGGTTCAAGACATTCCAATTTCATCCCTTCAAACTTCCCAGCTGAGGAGTTTCTTCTGTGAATTTGGAAGAATGCAATTGAGATTCAACATATTTGGAGCTGAGCAACTGTAAATGCAGGTTATTCTTCTGTTCTGTCTTTAATAAAGCTTAGTTTGCCTTCAGATTTTATGTGGAACTGGATTTTGGGAGCTCCAGGTAACCACTGTTTTCAATGAGAAAATTGCTAACTGCTACTCCAGGCTATGTTTTATTAATTTGCTTTTCTCTGACTATAAAACAAGCATTTAATTTATTGTAGAAATTTTAGTTGGTTCTTCTGTTTTAATTATCCAGACAATATGATCAGTACAATTTTGCATGTAATATTCAGTAGCATTCTCAAGGTGACTACTAAAGCATCTTCCATGTATACTGCAAAGTTTCTCTATATTTTGCCACATATCTCACTTTAAGATTTTTGCATATCTACTTCATTCATTTGAACACTGCGGTATTGTTTCAGACTGTGTTTGACTACATCTCATCAAAAGTAGTAAGTTTCCTGTACCTTTATCTGAAATAGTATTATTCATGGAGGTATCCACCATAGCATATTCAGCTATTGTTTTAGTGTAATTTATTTCCTTTAACTTTGGATTTACTAGTCTCCCTGTAAATTTCATCAGCTCAGAATGGATAAGGCATAGGCTAAGATTACAGGCTGCTCTCCAATATTCCCTTTCTGTGTTTGTCCATTAATTTCACATTTGTCCATTAATTTCACATTTTACCTTATAATTTCACATATTGTGAATTCTTGTTCACAATATGAAGTAATAATGTAAGCTTCTATCAGTATATGTCCTTTGAAACTGATCATTGTTTGTTACTCATATCATTGAAATTCTCCATTTTGAATTGTCTTTAGCAAGAACTGCCTTGTAGGAGTTAAATTCCCCTCTTGCAGACTCATGTGTCATCACTTCAGATTTTATTTATGATCAAAGCAAATCAAATTCAGGGACATTCAGATATAACTTTAAAGTTAATAGTTCCATGTTTATTTTCTATAGAAGTACATTTTCCCAAGTTTTAAACAAATTAATTTTTGAGTGTTATTTTTAGTGTTCAAATCAAGTGTTATCACTTGATATGGTTTCAGAGCTGAATAGCTGTTAATGTAGATTCAATTTCTATCCTTCACTAAAAAGAAGGGTCAGTAGCTGCTCCTCTGTTCAGTTAATTGTTCTTAGCTGTATGTACTTTGACAAATACTTGTAAGCTATTTTGTCCTAGGTAGTTTTACAGGAAGCATGATGAATTTTACTCTTCAGAATGTTCATTGTAACATTGAAATTTGCTTACAGCTCAACTTTAAATTCTGCTTGCTCCGTGGAGCAGGTCCAATTCTAATTAAGGGGGTGTACTTCCATGGGTTTACAGTACACCATCCAAAATAAATATCTATTCCATACTTACACATGACCTCATATTTTCAGAATTCATTTAATTTTTTTAAATTAAAAAATAATTTAGTCTATTCTATCATGTTTTATATTATAGATGCCTCATGGCAGAGAGTAATTCTTGCTTGAAGTGCAAATACTTGAATATTACTTACATGATTCTAGTGAGGTTTTTGGGGATCTGCTGAAATGAAACTTCCAGTAACATTATTTTTTGAAACTATAATTATTACAATTTTAAATGGAATAATTTTAATTTAGTAATTTTGTTTGACTGAGTTCAGCATTATTAGTTGAAATTAAGATAATGCCTGGTAATGAAGTATGAAATATCTGTTGGTCAGATTGCAATTAGCATCTTTGCTTTCTGTATTTTTTTCCAAATGTGAGTCAGTTTGCTAGCTATGTTTTGCTCTTTTCGCATTAATTCTATTTTATCAAAATGCTGTCAATTCTCTAGCTAAGACAAATTAATTATGAGCTGAAAGTAGTATCAAAATTCAGATTGCAAACTAATGAACTTTCATATATTCACATTGCATATGCCAATCAGAAACCAAACCTATTCTTTTATATCCTGCACATTTATGAACAGATGTTTTAAATATTGCATAAAAATTTTGAACTTTTGTGACCTGCTTTTCATATTATATATTTGGTATTTTCGATAGCAATTCTGCTTTGGAAATTATATTGTACTTATGCAGGTTAACAAAAAATGACAGAATCAAACAATTGCACACCAAAGCAACTATGTCAGTTCTTAGTTTATGTTACAGGATTATTTTGTGCAGAATTCCAAGTACTATGAGTAGAATGTGCTTCAGTGCTTTAAAAATGGCTTGTATAGCAAACTGTATTTCAAAGTAGTGAACATTAACAGAAGACGATTCCTTTTAGCACATTCAGTGAAAGAGAGGGATAGTGAATGTGGCTGACATCACAGGAAGTAAATCCAACTCATAGCCCATGGCCTAAATGCAGATCAGGTGGCCACTAATATACATGGGAGAAAGTAGGACAAACCCCCAAAACTTCGTTCCTCATACCCAGACTTCCATAGCTTAATGGATCACTTCCCTTATACATATATACATAAGCTGAATCAATTTAAATTTTCTAATAGAAAAAAAAATAATAAAAACAACACCACATATTAAAGTAGTCCATATCACACACACACACACATACACACACACACACACACACACACAGAAGTATGATTCAGTAAAGTATTTCTGTGGATGGAGCTGGTTGGATTGCTGTGTTGCTCCTTGGTTTTTTGTAGAATTTTTTTCACACTTTTCTCAGTCTGCTGTATAGGCAAGAACTTAGAAAGAAATAATTTCATTACTAAAGACACTTGAGCTTATGCTTTGTAAAACTTCTCTATTTTAACTGTCTTCTGAATTTATGAGATACCAAATGTGGTTAGGAAAGTAATTTGAAGTAATGCTATAGCCTTAATGCAAAGGAAGTAGTAAAACTTGAAATAATATCAGAGGCGGTAGATCAGTGTGGCATTCTATAATGAGCTAAAAAGTTATGAAGCATATGTGAATCACTAAAGTTAATTTCTTATTTACATTGAAATATTTGTATTTGGATACTTTAGAGCAGTAATATACCTTTAGCTGATGTTTAGCAGTTCCTTTTTGATTCCATCTACCCCTCTCACAGGTTCTTTTAAGGCATATGCCTTCAAAGCTTTTTCCACAATGTAAATTGATTACATAGGTAGAAGGTTGCTTAGCGACATAATAATACCTGTTTGATTGCTCTAGTAGAATATTTTTGTCTTCACTATTATACCAGGAGATTAATACTGTATAATCCTATCTAGGCAACATGAGGAAAATCTGTAGGCCAGAGTAACTTCCTGAGATATTAAAGAAGTGGTGTGTCTTATCAGAAAAGGCACAACATTCTTTCTGTTCTTCAAGGGCAACAAATCCTCATTAACCCAGTCTGTAACCTGATAAAAATCTGAATGTGTTCTATTAGTCATCATATTTCCAGTAGACTTGCTTTCATTTTAGATTGTGTACCTCATAAATTTTACAGTGAGCCTAAATAAATTCCCACAATTAATATAACAGTCAATAATGGTACTCAAGTTTCAGTAATAGCCAGAATTCTAGACATGAACCTGAATTCCTTCAACTTTTATTTGCTTTTTAAAAAAAAAGAAAAGCTGGCCTTGTTCAGACTGTATCTAAATCTTGCCTGAAAGTAATGAAAGTTTGGTCAGGGTTCTACTCCAGACCTTAAATAAAAATGGAATTAATAAAACATCAGTAGACATTGGAATTTGAGACCTAACCTTATTCTTCAAGAAGATTCTCAGAGAAGTACAAAATCTTCATGGGAACAGTCAGTTTTATATAATGTATTTTTTTTTATAATAAAGAAAGCGTTAACACAATTAAGGAAAACTAAAGTTCAGGGGATCTACAGATACATGCCATTCAGTTATTTTTGTTATTGTTTTTTATAGCAAGAAGTTGAATCTTTCTCATCTCGGAAATCTCACATTTAATGTTTTGTTAGCCAAATAACTCCTCTGTGGCATTTAGTAGCAATGATATTTAGGAACATGCAAACTTTGTTCAAAGATGAGGTATAGCTAGGACCTGCTCCTAATCAGCTATTGTGCTAATTAGGAATGCTACCAGAAATTTAGGGAGAAGGAGACTGCATTAGTTCCCACCAGTTCTTCTGCCTTTTTATTCTCATAGGTGATATTTATAAAAGAAAACACAGCAGTATTAGTGTTTCTAAAAGTACTTCATAGCTAAAGGCAGTTGCTTAATGTGCTTCTATTAATTTGTCTTTAAATTTGTATTTTTCCAATATTTCTGTACACCAATATTTCTGTACTTTGAAATGACATGGACAGATGGTTAGAGAATAGCTGTTACATTTTACATTATTATTTAAGAGACAGGTAAAATTCTGCCTGACCCCACCCTTCTTTGTCTTCGCGCTGCTGTCATCTCTAACAGTGCTTTAGACTAGAACCATATAAAATATCCTCACTAAATCTCACATGTTGTGTAATGATGTGAGACTTACTGGTATTTTTAAAAAACTCAGTCTATATTCATAACAGTTCACAGGCACTGAAGGAGGTTACGCAGGCGCCAGATTTTGCTCCTGTTATTTAACTCACAGACTTGCCTTTCTGCATGTCTCAATGCTGTCATTTTCCTATGTGCCATCAGGGGACAGAAATCTGCATGGTTACAGCATTGGCTTCCTTTCTATAGTGACCTGTGATGGGGAAAAAACCCATACTTCTTTCTGCTACTTTAGGAATAGCTGTTTGACCTGTACCTATGGTATTTATTGGGGGTAGAGGGTTCTAAATGAGCTATTGCCTGAACATGTCTACCACACCTGAGATGCACACACAAAATGCTCTTGGTTCAGGATGATTTTCATAAGAAATTTGTAAAATAAAAAGTCTTGTAGTAATGTGTAGATCACAGATAATACGTCTTTAAATGTAGGAGGTTATTACAGTTTCTTCCATAGAAAAAAAAATTGTTTAATGTAAAAAAATTGTCTGCCCAGTCTTCCAGTATATTGAAGTGCATGGATGAGGTTTTTGAATTTGTATTTGTATTTTGTTTGTTTGTCTGTACTTGGTTTGTTCCATTCCAAAATACCCTACCCCCCTACCCCTGATCACACCTGGTATCACCCTGTCCTGGACACACCCCTTTCCTTCCCCTATTGGTCCAGAGTGTTCCCCGCCCAGGCTGCGACCTGGGGAAAGGGGACACCCAGGCCCAGTCTGGCTGTCCTGGCTTGCTGTCCTGTTTGTCTGGCGCACACTCTAGCAAGTGCTCTCCTAGCACATGGAGCTGGACTGAAATAAACACTTTTCCAACCCAAGCCAGGCCCAGTCCTTCTTCCAGCCTTAACCATGCTTCAACCAGCAGATTTGGAGGACCCACAAACTGGTTTGGGTTGGTCTGGGGAGCTGCTTTGGCCAGTAAGCACCCCCATGGAGGCACCAATCTTTACCAGTACTGGCAGAACCTCAGAGTTCAACAAGAAAAAGGAAACAAACAAACAAACAAACAAATGTAAAGGAAGTAGAAAGTGATTTGCAGTGAGGAAAGTAATAGGTTTCTGTGAAGTAGCAGAGGACACTGAGATGTCAATTCCCTCAGCACTCAGTCCCACTGTTGCATGTCACCAACAAAAAGGTATTGTCACAGTGCCATTGCTGACACGTGAGGAGCTCCACTCTGTGGGATTGCTGAATTTATTTTTGCATGCTTTAGGTTTTTATAGGTTTTATTATAAGCTAGAATAGTCTCTTTG
>JBBMKD010000216.1:19357294-19377003 GCA_037834095.1 Argya squamiceps | reverse complement strand
GAACACTGCTTCAACAATTGGTTTCAACAGTTGATGAAGATGGTGATAGAATACTTTGTGCATATCTTATTCTACAATCCAGGACAATCCTACAGTGATGAATTTCATTTGTATCCATTAAATTTGCAACAAAGATTGAAAGGAAAAAATATGGGGCAAAGGGAAAGATGGATTCAGAATTCAACTTATTCTTAGTTCTAACACTCCCACTGTCATACTCCATTTGAAACTTTAAAAAGGAAATGCATTGAGCTGTCTTAAGTAAGTTTTGCTGAATGAAAAACTGGATTCTGTTAATGAGCAGGAATTACAGAGTAGGCATTCCGGACTTGGTTTGAAACTGGGGAATGGATGAACTTCAGAAGAGTCAATCTTATCTTTCCCTTACTCTTCAGAATTTGCAACGTTGTGTATTTGAAATGAAGACACAGGAAAAAGATGCCATAGCGTCACAAAAATGCTCCCTTCAACTTAAAACATCATGGTTCAATTCTAAATAAATAGCAGGGAAAAAAAAACTAAAATAAATAGTTTGTATTTTTTTATCACATTTTAAAAGCTTGGTGTTTTCTCCACAATTTAATTATTCTATCAGTACAACAGCAAATGGCAGAAGAAAGACATTTAAACTCGAAGTTCCTAGAAACAATGTGTTTCCTATAAAATCTTAGTATTTTCATAGGCTTAATTGCTTTTCACTGATTCAAGTGAAATAATGCTTTGCACTGAAGTGAACCATGCAGGCAGTCAATAAAGGACAGGAATGCCCAACCACCACAGGGGACACCATGTTTCCTACAGAACAACTCTTTCATTCTCTGACTTCTCCACTCCTGATTCCCAAGGGAGCATTTATGAAACAATTCCAAAAGACAAACCTGAGAAATTAAGCTTTTATACCTCTCAAAGCCAGAAATCTTGAATTTCACAGAATTAATATCTGTTTTTGTATTCTAGCACAATTCTTTCTCTAATTCATCTGTTATACAAAATGAGAAACAGTTTTTCTCTCTTTTCCAAGTGAATTAATTAATGATGTATCTCCTTGATAATGTGCTCCTCTCTTCTAGTGTTGCACTTTAATCCTCACTCTCTCATTATCCAGCACAGGCATTATCTAAGAATAAGCTAGGAATGGAAGCATCTGATCCTGTGTGCAGTCTGGATTTTTCACATTTAGCAGAAATTAATGCAATTTTAGGCGTTTTATTCTATTGCATTTCTAAAATCTATTTTCAGTCCATCTAGAAAAAGTTTCAAAGTCATTCACTCTTGGACATGAACAGTGACAGATTTATTGTGAGTGTTTAGTTTCAGCCCAGATTTTTTTTATGTCTCTATTTTCAACACAGCTTGTTAGTCTCACAAAATGTTTAGCACAACAGGAAGGAGACTGAGTTGCAACTGAAAAATGGGAGTAAGACCATGTAGAATAAATTTCCTGGTTTCACAGGCAGTTTCATATAACAGCATGCCTTTGAAATCCAGTTGTGTCATGAATTTGGAGTTTTTCTGGTGGTTTGTTTGGGGCTTTTTGTCTCTGTTTGTTTGTTTTTGTTTTGTTTGTTTGTTTTTCTCCAGACATGTTCCTTCCTGGGAGGGGTTATTACTATTCATGGTATGTATTACATACATAAATCATCAACTTCTGCTCATTCAAATCAGATGGCTGAGAACTTTATCTGACAAAGCTTTGTTTAAATGACTGTACTACACAGTCTTGTCCAGCAGAGACTGACAGTACTTGTTCTTTTTCTAGCTGCCCATACCTAAATTACATTGTGCGTTTTTGGTTTTTTATAGTACAACCTGAGTATTCCTTAATATCTTATAAATAGAATTCTCTTGTAGTATGTCAGGCTGTGTGGAAGCAGTAGGAGAAAGACAAGATACGACTGAAAAAATAAACAAATAATAAAATAAGAATAGGAGTATAAATAAGGAAAATAAAAACTGATTAGTCTCTTCTATCTGGAGTGAGAGATCGTTATCATGATGCCATTGATGTTTGCATGAAGCCAGCTACAATTTCCAGACATATCATTGCATCTTTCGTAGTTTAAAACCATATTTTAGATTGAATTGCTTTTGCTTATTAAAATAACACACAATGTGGAAATACTTAGAGCAGAGAAAACAGACAGATGGCTAAGTAAATTAATCTATAATCAGCAGCAGAGCATAAGGTTAGTTGCTGACATTGACTGAATCTTGTGGAAGGTGGTAGAAAGATGACAGTATTAATTAGTCGCAGACATTATGGTGAAAAAGGTTGTGAAAAGCTTGTGAAAGGGGAGGAGATGGGTTAGGAGCTTGTCATTTAAAGAGAGGTTGACATTTCACATTTGAGATTTATAACTGTACTTTAAATTCCCTACAATTTTATAACATTTTGATTGAAAACTCTAGTTAAAAACATTATGAAAATAGGAACACATTTCCAGTGTTAATCTACATTTTTGACATCAGTTTCAAATGCAGGCATTTGAGACTGCTCCAATTTTTTTTTCCACCACTTGTAATCATCATGCAGTAAAATGCATCATATAGAAAATAGGTCAGATGATACTACAGAGTGCTTTAATTGCACTGAAACAGATATTTGCCCCTTCTTTCATATTAGAGATTTCTTCTTTTACAGTGTTTCCAATTGCAATATATTTTTGGGTACTGTATAAGTATAAATTTGGAATAGAGGATGCTCCAAAAGCTGTACAATTATATTTGTGGTGAACTGTATGTTGTGTTCCAAGATAGATTGCATTCTTAGACTTTTTGTGCTGGAAGTCAAAACTTTCCTAATCTTTAAATTCTGATATCATTACACTATAAAAATGATATTAGATATTTTTCGTCCATTTTTAACAAGATAATCCAAGTTCACTGACTTTTCTGGAGCTGTATAAATTCATATCAGCTGAAGACCAGGCACAGACTTCTCTTAATTTATTTCACTCTCACTTCTTACTTAACCTGATTTTGAATAGATACCAAGCACTCCTACAGGTACCAAGTATTGCAATCCCTTGAAATAATGCATTTTAAGGTCTTCTGATGAAGGAAGATGTCAAGAAACCCCCACAGCACTGAACACAATTATTTCAACGTATGACTTAAAAAAACACTTCAAAATTTTGCTGGTCTTTTATTCTGTGACAATCTATAAATAGATACTAGAAATACATGACACAATAATACCTAAAATGCCAGTTTTAAAAGGCAAATATTCCCCAATTTATTTTCCAATGATATTTGACACAGCTTTTCTCCATTAACAGCCTAGTGGTGACAATTCTGCATTATTTCCACTGAATAGATTTAAAAGCAAAAAGAAAAAAGATTCTTACTAAATCATATAATTTTTGACAAAATTGTTTGATTTCAGAATCAATTTTGTGTGCTGAGTGGTAAACAGGGTCCCTTGAGTGCTCTTTCCTGCTTTAATCATAAAACACTTTATTATCTTTTATCCAAGGTGGCTTATAGGTTGAGTGTATATAATTTCACATTTTTCATTAGCTCATTTCTGCTTCCATACCAAGACTTTAAAGTCAAAAAGAATTTTTTTCTTAAAAGAACTGAAGCAAGAATGTAATTTCTTCTGAGATTTGTAGAGATCAAGATTGATTATAAGAGAGCAAATGCTTGGATGTTTTTCTATTAGCAACTTCTTCTATTTATAAACGATTGTGTTACAAAAAAGGAAAGTAAGAGAATGTTTGTACATGATAGAGATTTTAAATTAAAAATAATGTTTGAAAAGACAAAAGCAAAAGACACTAGCTCATCAGTCATTTAAAATTTCCAGTTTATATATTAATTTTTCTTAACCTGCACTTGACTTTAATTCTGTGCCCTTAAATCCAACTTTAAAGCGTCAGAAGAATTTGGCATGGTCCATGGATCATACAGACATGAGAGAAATCAATTTGCAGCAGAAGCTAAAGTGAATTTTGAGGAGATGAGAAGGGAGGGAGATGATGTTCTCTGGGATGCGTTCCACCAAGAAATGTTTGATGCTGAAACTCAGGTCCTGAAATGGTGTGTGATAGTAAAGAAAAATCATGTGTAAAAGAGGGACTGGAGACATGGTTTGGATGCTGATGATCATCCTATAGAATTAATAATGCATCACAGCTCTGAAAAAAAGAAAAAATCTTTTCCTTTGCTAGGATATTTTTCATTAAATACTGATTATTAAACCTATTAAAAGTGAATTTAGTTGCAGTAAATAAGTATCTGAAAGCTTACTCTTATCTTTACATATTTTCAGATTTTTTTGCTTAGAAAAAATACTGGATGTATTTTACAGTGCGCTTCTAACTTAAAAGAGTAATACATTAAAATCATCACCAGAAGAGAGTGTTTGTCTCCTGAAAGGTTTACCAAATAGTGAATATAAAATACATAGCTTGTTTCTAGCCACGTAAGTATCTTAAGAAGCCTGAGCTGTCATGTTGAAACAAAGTCAGACCATTCTGCCTTTTTCATAGCTATTAAATTTCAGGTAGCATAAAGGAGATGAAAACATCCATGAGTCTCAAAAAAGAGCAGGAAAAAAATAATGACATGTTCTGACCTGAGCCATGAATGAGTTGTGCAGGGCTACAAGCACAGGCACGGAAAGCTATGTCTGAATGCCTAAACCAGGAACTGCCTGTAAGTTCCTGAAGGGGAATCATGCTGACTTTCATGCAAAGTATTTGGAGATGTTTCATAACTGTTAATCATATTAAAACATTATCTCTGGAGCCATGAGAAAGAGTAAGGAATAGCTGATGTCCAAGACATACTGACTCATTACTGTGTGCTTACATAGCTGTCATTTACCTGAGGTACTGATTTATCTGATAGGGGTTGGTATTATGCATAATACATGACCACACACTATGTGTGGAATGAGTGAAATAGTCTTTCAAAATTAATGTTAGTTCATATCTGGAACTCTGTTTCAAGATTTATGCTATTATTTAATTAAATTTTAAAAATGTATTATTAAAGTTTTTGGGGGTTTTTTACATAAATCTCATTCAGAACTAAAGCTAAAAGTTCTTCTCCCCAGCTTCACTCCCCAGATCACATCCTTGGTTTGGAAAGAATTAGACATTTTTTATATTCTTACTAAAAACCTTTTATAGATTCATTCCTTTAAATGATTTTAGTTTAGCAATGTTTACCTCATAAAACAAATGCTTTGTATCCTCTGAAGACCAATTTACAAAAAAAATGCATGTTCTCCAAGCATAATGTGCATACAGTTCTCTGTGCAGTAAGTTACTTTGTGGTATAAATACGTATATCTTAAGCAGTGCCTTCTATTTCTAAAAAAATTGTTTATAACCTTGAATTTTAAGTCTATATGACTTTACAAACATAATCCCTACAGATAGAAGCTATTACCTTTGTTCTTTCTTTTCATCTTGCTTCGAAATACTCTTAAGTTTTAGAAATGCCTCCAGGTTTTTGTTCAAGAAGAGGGCACAGCCACACAGATACATACATGCACACACCCACACCCCCACACCCACACATTCATTTTGATTTTTCATAGGCTGCACTCAAGAATTTGATTTACTGAACCCCTTAAGGTTTATCTCAAAAGTGCATTGAACACATTCCAAGGATCAAAAGATCTAGAATTGGAATATTGTTGCTCTCCACTTACACTCCTTATAAAGAGGAAAAGCATTCTCATGTAATAAAAGCAGTGTCTATTTCAAGGTCATGTGGCCGTCTCTAGCCTACCTGGTCTTTATAAGCAGTTGGTGCTTAAACAGAGCAATTAACACAACTTTTTTTTTTTCTTCTTTTTTTCCATCCCCCTGGAAAATGTATGAAAATATTTTTTTTTCATTTAGCTTGGCATGAGCAGACTTACCAGTTTTATATATAGAAACAAAAGTTATAGATATATGTATACTTGTATGTGAAAGAATGTGAGGAATCTAGTTTCTTGGTGTAGCAATCTGTCAGCTTTGAATACTATGTCATTTTAGTACTGTATCTGAGCTGCCAGTTGCAGTCTAAGCATGATTTACACTTTTTGTCAACATTTTGGTTAATTCTTTGAAATAATTTTTGAATGCTTGGTCCAATTTACTAGATTCTTCAGTAAATATTCCTTTTCCTGTTCTTTTATGTGGTGAAACACCTGAGCAGTTCTGTACTATAGAAGTTCTGCTCTCCATTTATTATATCATCAGGAACTCTTGGCTGATTTGGAAGCTGTTTATACATGTGTTCCCAGTTACATTCCATTACCTAATATGCACTGATAATAGAATGACCTCCTCCAAAATTACCAGTGTCACCTTGATTTCCACAGGTGTTATTTAATAGTGATTGTACTTTTCCAGTTTCATTGTAGAACAAATTGCTCATGATCTCAGATGACATGCAGCTGGTAATGCAGGTGCATTTATAACATAGCCCAAGGAAATAGATTGAATATTTGAAGCAATAAATATAATTTTGATTTTTATAAGACAGATGTCAGCTCTGTTTCCTCTCTTTCTTCTTTTCATGTGTCAAATAGAATTTATAAATGCAATTATTTCAAAGACACTTTAAACAAGAAAAGGAAATAGAGGGAAAAAAAAGGAAGTGACAGGTGACAATGGCATCAGAATGAAAAAATACTTCAAATATACTATTATTGTAACTGTGTAACTGTGAAAGCTGGAGCATTCTAGACTTGCTTTATCTTTTGAGCTAATCCCAGATAAGTCTATTTGATTTTCCAAACAATCTTTTATCTAAGCTAGTACTGATTGATTACAAATATTTGAGCGACTGATTTTCCTCTGCACATGTGGTGGCATTGGTCTGGTCATGCCAGGGGATACTGAAGGAAGAGCCAATGCCAGAAATCAGGAATATGTAGTGAAGAAACAAATGGCATTGACAAGCAGCTGGAAGATGGCCCAGCATCAGTGTTGAGGACAGCTCTGTGGTCAGTGAACCAGTTCACTGGCATTGGCCATTAGCCACAGAGCCAATACCAAGTAAACATGTTCTGAGGGGGAAAATGCTATTTGGCCTGCTAGCTTGAATTGCTCTCTTGGTTTCCTTGTGTAAATCCCCACTGGAGCATTGCAAATGCCCTTTGCTGCAGGCAGATTGTTGCAGAAGGAGGGGTTGACAAGACAGTGCAGCTGAGGCCATGCATGGAGGTTGTTATCAATGTCTCTTTCATTCTTGATCCAAGGAAATCAAACAGCATTGAATAGTTTGGAATTATTTTGTACCAGGCTTTTAAGATAAATTTTTGTTCATAATAACTTTTCTAGTCAAAATTACACTGGTTCAGTCCTGAGAACAAGGGATGGATAAGGGACATTGCCGTGTGGTCTTTCCTGTTTCCATCACAAAGCATTGTGGAAGGCCTCAGCTGATGTCAGAAAATCCTTCCTTTGACACACCTCTTGGGAATCAGTTGCTTTACTGTTTTTTTATTCCTTTTAAGAAAAATATAATGTCATATACCTCATTAATTTAATATTCAGTAAAGGCGGTCTATATTAGTGAAACTTTCAACATTTATCCTCTTTTTTTTAAGGGTTTTGTTTGGGTTTTTTTTCAAAGACAGTGCATGAAATTTAAGGTCAAAAACCTCATTGCGATGTGCAGATATTCTTTTTCAAAGGACCGTCTTTTATTTACCTTAGCTTTTAAAATGCTGCTGCTACTACTACTACTACTACTACTACTGCTACTACTACTACTACTACTACTGCTACTATGACTATTAGTATTATTTACATGAGCTTTTAAGGAGAATTGGGATGGGGCATTTTACAGGGGAGTCCTTAAAATGTAATTGAAAGAACAGATTAAAAGAATTGATTTCTAGAGGAAGACCAATCTCATTTAACATTAACACTCTCCAGTTAAGAACTGTGAGAAGTTTTTTACTCTCAGTTTTAATTATGTAAGTTCCAAATATATTCAGCAGAATTCTGGACAACATAATTGCAGTAACTTAGGAAATCACTCTTCTGAATGAACATATACATCTACTTTCAAATGAGATGTATTGCTGATTCAAAGTTAGCTTCTGTAATGACTAGATTTTGTCAGTAGAAACATTTGGACCTCCCAAAAATACAAAAAAAGGGGGAAAGATTGCCTTTTAATACAAAAGCTCTTCTGTTTCAGAAACTGCCTTTGTGTATTTTTTTCCTTAGAACTGGGCTTTCTGATAAGATTCATGTCCCTGGAATGAACACTGATGAGATGAATGGAATTGTTTTGAGTTAAATATTTGTCTCAGTGTGCACAAATCCACAGACAAAAATTACAATCAAATAGATGACGGTATGTCTGATGACTCATGCAGTTCAAAAACTCATGTTGAAATACATAAGAGGTTATAACTAATGTAGCTGGAGCACTTCAGACTTTAGGGAGTTTATTTAGCTGCCTTGCCAGTACACTGTCTTTAGGATAAACAAAGGAGGCTCTTCAGTCTTGCATCTTAGGTTTATCTCACATCATATCTTCCCATGATTTACAAAGATTTCATTTAGTCTCATTATTTTGCTGTTACGTAATTGATAAACCGAGAGGATAAACTCAACTAAAGATTTAAGAATCACTCTGTGGTAGATTTCAATGACAATTATTCATCTAAATATCTTTGAGGATCTGGGCATCACCATTTAATCAATTGTAATTCTCTGCTCTAACATTAGTTTAATGTTATCTGATTGCTGTTCAGTGATGATGCTCCTGAATGTTTGTCCCTTAAATAGTAACAAAGAGGTACCTCATCTTCATAATCTGTTATTGGATGTACACCAGAACTACTTTGCCACTTGAGTAATTGCTGTTGGATTCTGAACAGGTTCTGTTTGGGTGAGGTTTGTCTGCTAAACAGGAACCTCTAAAAAGAGGTAACAAACCTCTCCAAATCTCAGAGGACCATGAAGCTGTAAATGGAAACACTTCTACCATCAGTTACGATATTGGAGTTAAAATAAGAGTGAAAAATACAGTACCATCCTAGGATAATGCAATACATTTCAAATATGGCACAGCATGATACAAGTAGAGGAGCAGAGCAGTGCAAGTCTTGCTGAAAAAGCTGCTGAGAGAAAATCATGCAATGGCAAGTGGGAAAAGTACCATCAAGCCAAGTAAGAAAAGCACTGCAGTGCATTCTAGTATAAAGTGGTTGCTTCCCCACATGTAGGGCTTTGTTTTACCTTTTTCATCAGTAGAGAAGAAGGAAAAGAAGATTTAGGGTCTTGGTTTTCATATCTTTGTGTAAGTGGTAAAAGAAAGAATGTGTGTACTAGATAGTACACACTATACACAAAATAGTTCAGACTACAGACAGCAGAATTTCAGGAGAATTTCATGCTGGAATCATGACAGCTGAAGTGGTAGAAGAGTTTAAGCTCATAATAATTACAAGGTTTTCTCTCTTGTCAATATTATTAATTATCAGACCTTTTTTGACATTTCACACATTTAAAACCTAGAATATATTTGTAGCTGACAGAATTTAATATATGCAGAAAATTAGATTAGAAAGTTCTGACTTTTTAATGTGAATAATGTAAAGACCAGAAGTTAAATTACTAAGAAAAATTCTGGTGAGATATACTACCCTTTAGTATTACTTCTGATTACTATAGTAATTAATTTAACAAATCTCTTCAATTTCAAAGTAGTTTTCTGTGAAAATCTCTAAAACTAGGTAGGTCTTTCATTTTTTTATTATTTTTAATTTTTTTTCTTAATGACACTGTACCTCAGATCTGAGGAACTACATTTCTGTGAATATTTAGGAGGATTAAAATCTGAATCCAGTTTTGAAAAAGGGCCTTAAATTATATAAAGAAACATTTTCTTATGACTCAGCACAGTCTAGTTGGGTACTAAAAGTAGTTCAGCTATGCTGAAAAGAAACTAAGAACCAGTGACTGAACTCAAACATTTTCCCACTGTTTTGTGTGGATTTTGTTGAATTGACTACTGTGAAGACACATCCTGCAAGCACATTTTAAAACCAGTTTAGTTATTCCTGATATCTTTGAAAAAATGATGCTGAAATTTGTTTCGTGTTAACTTTGTTCAGAATTCCAGATACAAAGTGCACACTTGTACATTGCACATTTTATATGTTTTAGTTACATAATTTTCATGATGGCATGGGTGTTTTACTGCAATAATTCTCAGAAAGAAATATTATTCTCAACTTAAAAAAACAGTAAACTTAATTAATGCAGGTTTTCCAGTGCTGTTCATTTCACCAGTCATTTAAAGAAATTCAGGTCCGAAGGATCAAATGTAAAACTAGTTCCATTAATTGGTGCTCTGAGCCAGGATGCGTTAAACGTTGCTCAAAATGACCCAAAGGGATGGTGCTGACAAAGTATAAAGCATCAAGATGTTTTTTCTCTTCTTTGTTCCCATGCAAAATTTCCATAAGATTATGAGAATTTTGTTAATTTTTTTCTAAAAAATCTTGTTTAGTTTCCAGTGTTTGCAATCCCAATTGATACTTTCTTGCACTTTGTGGGTCACTGCACAAAACTGTGATAAAAAAAATAGATGTTATGGAGAAAAAAATTCACATAGGTGTAAACTTAAGTCACATAAGCAAGAATTTTAAGAGAACTACTGGTTTCATGCTTAGAATGAAGATGTGGTTCTGTACCAGTAATTGTGGATGAAAATGGAGATAAGGATGGTAACTCTGAAGGTACTGAACCCTTAAAAGTGCTTAAAATTTTATTCTCTAAATTGTATTTGTTATTTATTTACATAAATAATGGTTTGTGGGGCTTTTTGTAGACAGCAATGAAAAAGGCACAAAAGCTCTTAGGACTATTTCAGTGTCTTGGAACATGAATTCTAAAAGATATACAAATTTTTCATGATGACAAATATTTCTGAGGACCACCTGGATAAGAATGGATAATGCAATAAAATAACTGTGAGTGCTGAAAAGGAGGGCATGTAAAGCAAGAAAAAGCATATTTCATCTAAAATGCTCATAAGCTTTTTACTTCGTCATATATAGCTAATATCTTTTGACTAATCAAAATAATTATTGATTTCCAAGCTCTGAAAAAACTTTTAAGCCCTGAACAAAGATTTTAATCCTTTCTAGTTTTTAAATAAGATTTTTTTTTTTGTTATCCTTTACAAAAGGTTTTATGGAGTTATTAATTTGATTATCCCATAATAATGACTGTAGTTAAATAGCACGTTCACAGAAGATAAGGAACTGCCTCATCAGAAAGAATTTCATGTCCAGAAATAAGGCCCAAAATCCACAGAGATTTTCTATATATATATTGATGTCAGTAGAAGTTCAGTTTGTCACAGACTAAATGAATGCATTTGATACAAAATTTTTGTTGGGAAAATCTAAATAAGCTAAAAGAATTGGCTTCATAGATCTACTAATAGCTTACACAAAGATGTCATGAAAATGATCTCCAAAATCACCTTCTCCAAAGTCTTTTGCATAAGCAACCTCCCATATCCAGTACCGTAAAGAGACCATGAAGGGATGCTCACAACATGATGCAACACTTTCATTTAATCCATTAAGGATCACAGCATTTCTGCTGTAGTAGTTAATACTCAGTAGACCAGGGGCCATGTAGGCACAAGGCTCTGGATGAGCAGCATGTATTTTTTGTAATATTCATGTAATATTCAATTGAGACAATTGAATATTGCTTCTTCCTCTTCAAAACCACGTGGGAAGAAAAGCAAGTTCAGGCATTGGTGCAAGGATTCCTTCACAGGGAAAGTCACTGACACCATCTGGTCTGTTATCTACAGAACTTGGGACGTAATTGAACTCATACACACAAGGATAGTGATGTCCTGAAAGAGACAGGGCCTTTAATCTGTAAACCTGGCTACATTTAGCTCTTTTCCTGCTACAAGAACAACAGAAGCTTGAAGGTCACATCACTATCATGACCTATTAAAATCCATAGGAACTTTTCCATTGACTTTATTGTATTTTGGATGAGTGTCCAGTTCATCATTAACTTCTTACTCCATTTTGCTGATGTGCACAAGCCTCTAAACATTGCTGTGAAGCAACAGCTTCTATACATAAATTCCATAATGGCAAACCCAACTTTTATAGTAGATCTTGGAGGCAATGGCTGACAGTGCTTAAGACGCGTAAGACAAAAAAGCCCTGCAGATCAAAATGAGAGTTTCAGAAGAAAATCAGTGCTCCAGAAGGAAATTTGGCCACTGCACTAGAAATCAGCTGAGATGGGGTTAAATACAATTGATGTTACTCTGTGAAACATCAATGCATGACATTTCACAGCAGTTAGTATGCCCAGATGCCCCGAGAGCTCAGCTCGTTCCTCCTCCATTCTCCACTGCACTTTGAACAGTGAGACACCACTAACAGGCAGCTAGCCCATGTGCTTTTGAGCCACTTTGCAGCAAAAAAGAGCAACACATGAGCTGGACTTTTGTCAAATCCTTCCTGGAAATCTGAACATGTGATGTCCATTGAATTCCATTTTTTGTCTCCTATGGTAGTCATGTCTTCAAAGAAACCTAACCAGATGGTGAAGCTTGCCTTTCCTTTCTTAGAGGCCATCAGTCTTTGCTCACACTGTGTATTTCTAAGTGTTTTTCCTGTTTTGATCTCTGAGAAAGACTTTGTAAGACACTTCCTGCAACTGAAGTTTAACGACATTCTCAGATATGTTCCAACTCTTTTGTTAATCTGTGGCTCCGTGATAAGTACTCGAACCTACTGAACTTCAACTAAGACATCTTGAAAAAGTAAAACATACAGAAGCTTCCCTGCAACTCTGGTCATAAACCTCAGCTCACTATGGGTAAATAATAATGACTTCCTTTTATGAGAGCACCTTTTAACCCCTAATATCCCAAAGGTATTGCAAACTATTGTCCTGATTCTACAGTTATCTATTTCAACAGACAGACAACCAAGTTCTGCTGTCACAGATGGGTAGCTTCTTGCATCATAGAAATCACAGAAAGTGGGAAAAAATTTTCTTCTATGAAATAAGAGTAAAATACCTCATTAGGAAGGAATTTATGTTGCGATCATTTTAGAAAATTCTGGTGCAATTTGTTGAGCAACTTGAACATCGTTGTTCAAACTATGTTTTGTCTGAAAAGTAGAAGTCAAGAGTCCAACAACATTTAAATGTAACCCCAGTAGATTCTGAATGAGAACCTGTTTTAAATTCAGTCTCTGAATCTGTTTTTCCTGTGTATTTCCTATGTTTCACAAATGCATGCTCAATATAGACTTTTCTATACTACTGGATCACTGCTACTACCTCAAAAAGCAATTACATATTCTTGTGACATTTTCTATTCAGATACCACCCAGGCTAAATACCACTTTTTAGCCTTTACAATTGCAAAGCAATGCTGAAAGTTACACTTGAAGATTCTATATTTACTCATGACAGCATAAGAACAATAATTACGGTGAAATAATCTAAAAACTGGTTTCATATTTCTTTTGGAGGTAATAGTCTTTAAGAGAATCATTTCCATTAACATATTTGCTTCTTGTCAGTAAATAAACAGCAATTGTCCATGCACACTTAAGGGGAAATCAGAATTTGTGGAGGAATATGAATCCATGTCCTTTAGGTACTATAAACAAGTGTATATTCTTTGTCTATGTTCTATATTATGTCATAACTATGTAATCTCTTACAGATATACTAAAGAAAATTCTGAAGTAAAGGTGTGCTATTTGCTGTTGATGTGTTGGAATTGAAACAGTATCCTGCTGTGAGGTAGGAATTACTCAATAGACATCAATCACTCATATAAGAAGTTGGTCTATTTTCAATGAATAATCAGGAAGTTATAGCCCTCTATCCTTTTTGGAACCCAACAATAAATAGAACTTACTACTGCTATTTTTATTTGCTGTGGATAGTAATTATATAATTAAATAGGGTTTGTATATTAGTCATGACATAAACAATGTTATTTCTGTTATTTATTAGGTCACTAATGCTACATGCTACTGCTTCTGCTCTAGACATGAACTAATGGAATCATTTGATAAAAATATAACCAATGACTATAGAGAATTAAAACTGTTTAATCATGCAAAAATGCCCTTGATTGTAGCCAAATAAAGGTGATCAGAGTAATAGTACTGAGAAAAATTTGCACTATTTCCCACAATGACTTTTTGCACAGTACATCTGTAACAGGTGAATAGGAGCTTTGGCGACTGAAGAGAAAGCTGTTAAAAGATTAACCAAATGGCAGGTTATATTTCACTTGCTACAGTATGGGGTTGATAGGGTTTATGTTTAATTAGCTGTTCTAAATTAGGAACTCTACCTGCAGTTCATGTGTCAGCTATAGAAATTTTGTATGTCTTGAAATTTAATTCCATTTAGTGAACAATCTTTCTTATCTTATTCTTACCACAATCAATAATGTATATTTTCTCCTAATCTTTCCCTTTCTAATCTAAATTCTCTGAGACAAAGGCACTGTGGTATGTGAAGCATATCCAGTTCAATACAGTGTTTGTCTTGGTGGAAGAACTTGTAGGCAGTAGAGAAATCGTACACATTTAATATGCATTTTCAGATTTTGGCTGGGTAATTGATTTTCTTTAATTTTTATTAACTGAAAGTTGTTCAGTGTCAGGAAATTTCAGTTCAAATAGTATAAATTGTGGATTAAGAACATGTACAATATAATGCAACAATTTAAAAAAATACAAAAATAATCCATGTCTTTTCCAGTAATTCTTTTGTCCCTATGGTTAAATATTGGGACAAAAACAGAGGAAGAAGATGAGAGTTAAAAAGCAAAGAATCATGCAATATGTATAATTGCTTTTGGGTTTTCGTTCAGCAAAACATTGTGATTTGTAATTTGATTGTAATCCAGGCCTGGGAGGATGCATGGAACACCTATGTAAAAAAGTCTAATTTAGATATGTTCTTGAGGGATGAATAAGTACTATTTTATTGAGATGAATAAGTACTATTTTATTGAGAGATTGTTCAGTTAGACTTATGTGTAAGGATGTGCAGTTATTCTCAGTTTATCAGGTACAATACTTTTATTTCCATTGTTGACCAATTCTTACTTTCTCGAACAATTTTTTACAGCTTACTTAGCTAATTCTGCTTGCCACATACAGGCATTCCTTGTTATCTCATAGTGATCAATTTATACCTTTGAATTTATGTACCTTTATGTCCTATATTTTTTTTTGCATAGCCTTCACAACAGCAAATATTTGATGAAAAATCATAAATACAAATCTTTCCAAAAAGTGAAAGGTTTAGACATAAGGAAATAAAAAATTAAAATGATACCCTGCTTTTCAACATGTGTTTTGAAACAGCCATGCTAATGGTAGGGTAGAAGTTTCACCTTTAGCACATTTTCCCTAACTGTACTTCCTTGAGAGTCTGATAAATCTGCTACTCACAAAAGATTCTGATGGATTATGTCTCTTTAAATACAATAGGAGATATTAAAAGACAGATGGATTACACTTCTAGCTGATCATCAAGTAAATTAGTACTAGCCATAAGAATAGTTATCTAAAAGTCTGGTTGCCTTACTTTTTGGTTTCTTCATCTGTCATCAATTTCCTATATGACAGATGCATCATATAAATAAATTCTTGCTTAAATTTGGTTTGTTATAACAAAAATTATGGGCAGTAGGCATCTCCAATATTTTCTGTCATGATGCAGATAAGAATATAATAATGACAGTAGTGGTTCAGTTGGTCTGCTCCAGTAATGTCATACATAGCCTTAAGCAAACACTCAATAGTATGACAAAAAAAAGAGGATATATATATCCTTATATAAATAAGGATATATAATAATATATTATTACATATAATTAATACCTTCTAATAATACCTTTCTGACTTGTCTCCAAGTATTTTTACCTCAAGACATACTTGAGGAGATTTTCAAGTATTTAGTGACCCTCAGTTCAGTTTTGTTCAGTGTCCCTTTTGTCCATCAAGACTTTCTGCAGCTACACCATCTTATAAATACAAGTAAACCAAGCCTAAAGACTCAAGTTTATTAACTTGTATATAAAAAAAGGTTTTCTTAAAAAAATATGCTTTTTTACATGTCTAATCAAAAAGGTAGCTCCTGTAATTTTGATCCAAAACATAGCACATGACTTAGTAATACTAATTTTTGTATACCTCTGTATTGAACAATCCATTATCAATCAGCTATCCTGGGATTAATGTCAGTGAATCTGGAAAATCATCTGTAGGGAAATAGAAAATCTAAGCTTATGAAGAGACACAGTTTTTTCATTTGAGAGAAATAACAGGGCTCTTGGACACAGATGATGATTTTGGCAAGGTCTGTCCTTGTGAAGAACTAAGGAGTCAGCTTGTTTTTGTTTTGCCTCTATACCAGTATAATTGTATTATTGTGGCTCTTGCCTATTTTCAGTTTCATTGAAATACTTGAAGTACTTTCTTAGAAGACGGATTTGCCATGAAGCAGAGTTTCCATATCAAGGTGTCCTGATGTTGATGTGAAATTCAGAAAGACCCCATGGAATTGTCATGTCCTCTTCTTTCCACTTTCAAATAGTGCCTAAAGCGTGATGTTTTCTGATCTCTGTCATCACAGAATAATGGTTGTTTTCTCTGAGTTACCATTCAGTCCATATAGAGCTGCATTTTGAAAGTTTACATCCTCTGAATTCACACATTCCTGAGTATACAATTCGTGGCTCTCACTTATTCCTCCATTGTGCCACCTTAGCATATGCATACTTCACATTTGCATTAGCACATTGCTTGTATTTTGCCTTGCTTTGATTGACATTCAGCATAAGAAATTACCTCAGTTCTTGAATATATTTAACTGATTGTAGCCTTGAGACACCCTCTGATGAATGGCTGCGCTCTAATTTTCAGAAGCAAACACTGTGATAATCAAAGGAACCTTCTGTTTATGCACTTCTCATCTGACAGTATCACCAAAATGCTTTTAAATTAGTCTGTGAGCTTTAAAATTTATAGCTATATAAATACTATTATTTAGTTTCATGTTTGAAGTTATAAATCCTTTTTATTCTGTGTCACTTATTTTAAGTTTTTTCAGACTTCTGTGTCATCTAATTGGCTTCTATTCCAGGACAATTTATGGCCTGGAGAAAACCTTTTCTTGCTATAATTTAGAGAAAGATATAATTATGACCGTTAGATACAGCTAATAACCAGTTATAAGAGCCATAAATCACATTTCTGAGCCTGATAAGGAAGCTGCAAAATATAGTATAGAGTGGTGCATTCTCTAATACCTGTAACAACAAGTATTTCAAAGATTCAGAGAAACCCAAACCTGTGGGTTTTGGAGACCCAAACTTATTTTTGAGATAATGTTGGCAGAGCAGTTTAAGAAACTACTACCACTTCAGGAAGAAAAATGTTGGTTTGTATTTCTGTGTTAGGGCAAAGATTTTGTAAGGAATTCTGATCAGAGTTTGGAAGATCTTTGAATTTAATTGAAAAAGATGCCCATTCTAATTCCAATTCCAATTCCAATTGTAATTCTAATTCCAATTCTAATTCTAATTCTAATTCCAATTCCAATTCTCATTTGCAGTCATATTACAAATAGGAGTTTTTGCTGCTCTGGAGATCCAGAAATTACATCATAATTAAATCATAACTAAAACTTACATAAAACTTGAAAAGTCCTAAATGTGGTGAATTCACCTTTTGTATAAGATAAAAGAATATAAGATTGAATTTTCCTTCCTTCTTTTTAATGCATTGATAACATCATGTGACTGATTCGAAGTTGACATCTTCAGCCTCACAAACAAAAAGAGGGCTGCAAAGAGAAAACAGATTCTCCATTGTCTTCTCTTTTAAGCATCAATAAAGTATTAAAAGAAAATCTGTGAGAGAGAAAGAAAACATGATTTGTGAGTCTAGTAATACCTAAATTGGACCTGTTAATTTCATTTGTTCACTGTCATCTAGGTGCAATCCTAAAATGTTCACTTTTTAACAAAATTTGTATAATTTGTTGGTTTATTGAGAATATTTTGCCAGCTTACACAACTTGTAAATGCAGCTTGAAGGGTGCTGTACTGGCTGGTTTAACATCTCTGAGAAGATAATTAAAATGAAACATGATTACTTCTTCTTTTCCTTCTTTAAATATGTTTCTGTGACACTGTATGTGGACATTTTATTCTTTAAAAGTCCTCATGATTCTGCGTCCAAGTGTATTCAAACATGATTCAGAATCAGACATGGGATTGCAAATGCTCATCTTCATGGGATCATTAAAGTCATGTGTCTGTCTCCTGTTCTTGTTCATCTACCCTTTTGCATTACTTTCTCTTGAAGCTTATTAAGCAATGCAGTCATTCAGATACCTTTTACTTATTCTAGTAGTTCATGTAAGTGAGTCCCTGTTAGTGTGTTGGCTTGTCTGCAGTTCTTAACTTTTGTGTCAGTGAATTATATAGGCAGCAGCTTACATGTTTAATACTGGTTGACTACTTTAAACCTCATAAGCACTGTTTGAATACCCCTGTTATTCAATGAGGCTGATATATTGCCTAGCTTTTTAAGGATATCAGAGTTGGGATTGGAATTCCACCTGAAGACAAGTAGTTCCCTTTACTTACAGGTTTCAAAGGAAGCTCTAATACCTCACATGAGAGGAATTGGAGCAATGGAAAGAGCGTATGAGTATGAGTGTATGAGTGTTGCATGAGTATGAGTGTTGTATGAGTATGAGTGAATGAGTGTTGCAGAATTTCTCAAATTGCACTAGATACAAGTTGACTTTGTGTCTTAGCTTTTGAAAGACACCCCCAGAGGCATTTTGATTTTTGATAGTTCTTAGCTGTAGAAATATGTATTTAGTCATTTCTTTCCCTCTTCTGAGTGTCTCACAACAGATGCTATAGAATAATGTGTATTGTGAGAGTTCTCACACATCTTATTTTAAAAAATGACAAGCTATATCTTATCTAAGATACAGACATACAGCCATGGCTTCAACACAGAACTCTGGAAAGGACATAGCAACACTGGTTATAATTGTGCTGGGAAATATTGGTTATGATTGTACTGTAAAATACTGGTTATAATTGTGCTTCTTTCTGTCTACAAGTGTTACTGAAGTCAGTGTGAAATCAGAGTGAAGATAATGGTTAACTGAATTTCTTTTTGGGCAAGTTCTGATAAAGGCAATTTTTTGCCTTTATATAATGTTCAATGTACCTCTAGAAACATTCAAAATTAGTGCATTGCCTTTATATTCTAACAATTTCAACTTCATTTATTTTCAGTGCACAGCATTACTAAGTAAGGACATTGATTCAGTGGGATTTTGAAATGCGCTAGATGTGTCTTTTCCTTTGGCTCTGAATTTTTCTATTGTTTACCATTTATATATTGTCAGTCTCCTTTATTACATATTTATTGATTAAAATAAAGAAATAAACTGTACATTTACAGCCACCCGTCAAACAAAAGTGTCTTCTCAACGTCTGGAACCAGCTGAGTTGTGCAAGTTTTAAAATAAAATAATCTATTAAAAATACGTCTTGAAGAACCAAAACTTCTGTCTCAATAAGTTTATTGGAAGTGTAATACATAGAGTGTATAAATTCGTGTATCAGACTGCGGTAATTAAATTGTATAAAACCAGATACCAAAAAGTATAACC
>JBBMKD010000216.1:19234217-19357194 GCA_037834095.1 Argya squamiceps | reverse complement strand
GAAATCCTCTCAAAATATGAATAAAAGAAAGGAAGACTACTTTTACATATGAACACTCTATTGAAGCCCACAAGAAACCTTGCCCCAGGATATAAAATTCACTATATAAACCCAGCTCTGAGGACTGTTCGGCGTGGATAGGGTAGACATGTCTTTTGGAGGCTGTCTCCCTACCACCCGCACCAGTGCTGTTACTTTTTATTGTGGCTGCTCTATTTCAAATTGGTTACGGGATTGTCCTTTTTTTAATAAATTGTTTGTTGATAATCTCTGATCTCGATTTCATTTATAACAGAAGTTTAAATGTAAGTTACATTGGCAGAACAGAGACACAATTCATTCTCTCTTTCGGTATATAAATTAGGGTGTTGAATTCAAAGTGTGGACTCTTAAGAAATTTTCAGTTTTGCCACATTAGTGAATAAACTAATGGAACAGAATTAAAATGGTGCTTCATCACTGATGATGTATCACAAAATATAGTTTATTCAATTGTCTTGACAACTGAACTACAGTATTAACTATTTATGATAATGCTTTCATAATATAGTGCTAAATATTTTACCATGTATTTCCTGAAAATAATGAAGACTTACAAATTCTTCCATTCACAAAATAAAACACTGGAGCAGACTGCTATGAAACCTTGGCCAAGAAGCAGGGAACACAGAGACACTTCATATGTCAATCTTAAAGCTTACAGGTTATTAGAATGCAGTAATTTCTATGCAATTTTTTATAAAGCAATACTGTGAAGCTCAGTAGTGGAATCAGGTCCATTTCTATCCTTTCTAAAAGGAGGATTGTTTAAACAAAGAGTCAAATGCTTCTGGCTTATAGTGAAACACAGGCTCTGTTTCACGTTTTCTGTGTATAGACTGGAATTGTGACAATTGCTCCTGCACAACTCCAGATATATTAATGTCTCTAGTTGCCATCATGCATAAGTAATTAGGGAAATATAATTTACAGGCTTCCCAAAGAGCTATAAATAAAGGACTTAAGGAAGATACCCACGTGACATGCATTTATTTTAAGGTGCATGAGATTTGCTTATATTTTTAAAATAGTCTTACAATAAAGATGAAAACTCTTAGGCTGGATAAACAGTAGTACTCTGTAGCTTATTTTTTTTGAAATATTACCACTGTTGCTTTTACCAGACTTGGAATTTATGAACATAAATATCAGGAATACGTGCAAATTCTTCGTACAAATTTGTTCATCTCTGTTATTTAAGTGAAGTAACAGTTTTTACCAAGGAAAGCAAAAATGAAATAATGAAAACACCTTACTTCTCCTGTCATTGCAATGGTAATTAGAGCAGGCAGATTGTTAAGAGAAAGAGACCTAAAAGGCTTTAGGAAACCATTTTTATTGAAAAAACATCTTTGGGCAACTGATGTATCAAAACGAAATAAAACTAATCAAAAATTTAGGCATTTTAAATTGCTTAGTATTTCTTTGAGACAGAAGCAAAACTCTCTGCATGACAATTTGAAATAGAATTTTTTACTATGTATTCCATTTTAATTCTGACTTTTTATAACAATTGAAATAGGCGAATAATGTGGATATATAGTGTGGCATTTGGATATAGCCTTAAACTATAAAGAAAATTTTTCAGAACTGTGTAAAGAGAGGCAGTATCATCAATATAATAAAAAACCCCTCTAAAATAATAAAACTACAGGTAGTAATTTTAGAAAATATAAAAATCCTCTTAGCATTTTAAATTTGTTTTTTTAGAAATTCCAGACTGCTTTAAAATGTCTTAGTAGTTGAATTTGTTAACAAAGGTCATCAGCATATGTCTTTTTTAATCTCCTGTCAAGAGTTTTATCTCCAACCTCCCAAGTAGTTCATTTGTACAAGTACTTGAATTTTTAAACCTCTGTTTACAGTCTGTCTGTATTCCTCAAATCTGTAAAGTTTGGGTTGTGTGAGAGAATCGAACTTCACCTCAACAATTTTCAAATGCATCTGTAGGTTATCTGTGTTTAAATATCACAATAGCTTCTTTGGACATAAACAGAACTGTTTATACAGTCCCACTGTTAAAAATAATTTAGTGTTGGAAAACAAGGAAGTAGAACCTCTCAAGTGTTTTCTGTCTGTGCTTACATTGAAAATAACAAAGATTGTAGGGGGAACCTTTTCTTCACTGTCGAGTGGTCTAGGCAATTTCTAATAATTGAGGCTTCTGGAGCACAAGTAGCTAGGCAGCCCTGGTAGTTATACCTTCATTTAATATTTTTAAAGTATTTAGGAAGTCTGTTATCTCTAAGTTCCTGTAGCAGGCAGTTGGTATAACACATCACAGCTGGTACCTCTCCTGGTAAACACAATGGCTTAGGTTAAATGCTCCCATTATTATTTTTTCTTTTTTTCCTTCTTTTTTCCCCTCTAAATTAAGTGGGTCAAAACATGCATTTATAGGACAAATTTAATCAATTTCACACATAGAAGAGATTTCCAAACAACCGTAGCCTTTTATTTTTGACTTTCCATTTAGCAGAAGTCAAATTGTGTATATTGCTTTTTGTCATTTTATAAAGCATGCTGGGAAACCCCAATCTGGCAGCCTCTGTGAGTTCCATCTGGGTTTTTTTGCCCAGCAGAGACTTCCTTAATCTAACTGCATTCTATATTGGGAAATTATTTTATTTTCTATTTTCAGTTAGTGCATTGGCTTGGCCTTGTGTTTCATCTGCACAGAACTGTTGCTCTTTCCATTTCTAACATACAGAATGTTTGCCATTAACTGTGGTTATGTCTCTTGTGTTTTTCTCATTAATATAAATAACCCTAAATATTACAGTAAAATTCTCACTAAGAACTCCTATTTGCATGTGTGCATGTCTTGGATTAACACCGTATTTCTTGCTTCAAGTAAGGCACCATACATCTACCATACATAAAACCTCTGCATTCAGCTATAGTTGCCAGACAGGAACTTCCTTGTCTTGAAATGTGTTATTCTTTGTATTGGAGAAGAAATTGTGAAAACTAGCAGGGAAGACAACATTAGAGATTTTAAAAAATAGTCTTACTCATACCAGCTAGTGTCCTTCACCCACATATTTGAGTCTAATCTTAAATCACCAAAATAAGATTGGTATGATCTATCCTCAGCAGAATTTCCTTACTGAGTCATAATTAGGGAGGTTAAGGAGAGAAACTGCACAGAATAAATTTCTCCTGGTCCTCCAGATGAAATCACAGAGATCAGACTCCCAACATTTATCTCTTGTGTTTTTGCTGACAGCACTCACCTACTGTTTGTTTGACCACTAGAACTATTTCTCTTCTCAATGAAACAATTTTAGACCAATTGTTTTCTAAGCTTCTGATTTAGACCCATTATCACCTAGTAACTAACAGCCAAGAAAGTGCTGTGAGTGGATACTGTCAGAAACATTAGTAGATAACAAAAGGCACCATGGAAAAGTTCTACAGTGCAAAGTTCTAGCTGTAGCTTTTAATTTCCACGTTTTTTAACTTTTAATCTATAAGAGGTTGTTCATACGTGAATTTTCTACTTTCTTTAAAAAATAAAATGCTCTAACTGCAGTGTTATGCTCATACCTTGCCTGCTGAGGCAGACCAGAGAAAGTGTCCTAGTCTGGCACTCTCTTCCATAGCATTCCAAAGTAAGATTTCCTCTTCTACTAATACTAATGAGACTATTGATTTGGTTTTACTGGAGGAAGAACTACACCACTACTGAGGAAGTAATTTGGATTATTCCTCTAGTAATCTAAGTTTATTTAAGATTTAAAGGAACTAATCCAGAACATAAAACTTGAGATTGGATCTTAGCAGTAAAAAGCAGAATCAGGGAAAGGTCTGTTCTTTTCAGTTCAGAGCAGCTGTCTTTTTGCGACAGAAAAAATGTAAAATGAAAACTGTGACAGCAGTAATAGGTCTGGTCATGTGTTGAGCAATGCTTTGAATTGAGAACTAAATGTTTAAACTTGATTCTTTTGTTGCTACTATTGCTTCCATTTTCTACCAGAAAAACCTTAGACAATACTGTGTGTTCTCATAAACATGTAATTAGCTGTTGGGGGGTTTTTTGGAAGATCTCAAATGAAAGACTCACCAGATGTTGATTTGTGGATAGCTAAGGGCTCCAGCTAACGGGGATTTGATGAATATCTTAGGTATCTAGAAAAGTGTTTCCACACTCATGACAGTCATTTTTTGAAGGAAATGTGACAAATAATAGGTGCCTAGAGACTGAATACAAATGAAAACTAAGTAGTAGATATGATCATTTTGTGTCTGACATGTGACAGAGTTAATAAGGCAATCATCTGTAAACATAAACTGTACCAACTCTACAGTTGTACAGCATATGTATGCATATGTGCAGCATATGTACTGCATAACCTGTATCTCTAAGATTCACTACAAACAGGGTCAGGGACCAATTTCAGGACAGGTTCCATTCATGGCTGTCCTACTATATGTCTTACATTATTATTATCCTTTCTTATTCTGGTTTTCATTTTAAAGTACACTGGAAGCTTTTAAAGAAACAACCGATTACTGTTATTTGTGTTATTTGTGTGTATTCAGTAGAATTGCCTATTGAATTTCCCTGGGTGTTTTGGCAACTACTGAGAGATAAATAATAAATAAGAATCTTTACACAAAGCAGGTGTGTATGTGTAGATACACATTTTGCATCTAGGAACTCACGGACCGCTAGGGTAGGGATATTGCACAGAGAAATTTAATAACCTAGAGAATAGTTTGATCACAACCGCTGTGAGTGGAAGTGCAAAATCTGTGTGCAGATTTGACAGCCACAGCCTTGATATGGGAGCAGCCTATTTTATGAGTGGGTAAACAAGAAAGGAAAAGTACTGTACAAACATATTTTGAAAACCATGGGGCTTTTGTGTGTGTGTTTAAAGACACAAAATATGTTTATTTTCTCAATACTTCTTTGAGAGCATGAGAAGCAGCATGATTTATTGCCCTTCATTTTAGAACAGCTACATTTTTCTGCATCGTGAGAATAAATAATGCAATACCACCAAAATGGAGCTAGTGCTGAGTATAGTCATTCAAAAAGTCCTTTTGACAAAATGACCCATAAGGTCATCTCAAAGAGAGCACAGTGGAACATGCTCTTCTTTAGTGTCTGTTTTCTTGTGTGTTTTTGTAGCATTTTTTAAGTGTATAGGATTAAGATCTTGTCTGTTGGGAGCCTGAATAATTTTCTAAACTCTCCATTGAACATGTAGTTTAAAGAGGCAAAAACACTGACTGCTTTTCTTCTGCAATTCATATAATAAACAATAAAAAAAGGAAATCTCTGCAGGAAAAATGCTTTCTTTTATTCCTTTTCTCCATGCCTTTTTTCCCGGTAGGACTTGTATAGCTGTGCTTTGCAGCTTAATGGCAATTCCAGCAAAACCAGGATTTCCAAGCACAGGAGAACAAATGTTCAGGAGTCTTTAGATACTATATTCATAACATGTTCTTTCCAAGTGGTCAGGAAGCTACAAATCACTACTCAAAAAATAACTAGGTCTTCTACTTATGCTAGTTTTGAGGTGGAAATATGGGGTTTTTTAACTGTGCTCACAGTCTAAAGGAAAATTAGAGATAAAGCTTGTATTTGGTCTTTGTGATTTTTCCTATCATTATTCATGTGTATTGAACACTGAGTTCAGTTTATCTTTTCTAATGTATCATTATCAGTTGTCTCCACTCACACTGCACATAAAAATGAATGTCCAGAGTAAAAACATTTGTCTTGCTGCCACAATTTACCATCTGTCAGTAAAAGCAAAGGTTGAAGCTGGGGAGAAATGCTCTCAGTGACAATGCCTTTTATAATTCTTCCATTGTTTCCATAATGTTGCTATAAACCATTTGGCAAGAACTGACCACTGAAAATGAATATTCTCTTAAACAAATAAAAGAAAAAGAAGTCTGAATGGTGACATCTTGTTTAACATTTCCCAGATATAAGCACAGACCTATAGATGAAAATGTGATAATGTAAAGAATAAAAGGAGGGAAAATGTGAGAAATAAAAGAAAGATACTGTGAATTGTAGAAGGGAGGTCTTCTAACAGAAGAGTATCTCTTATTCATGAAAACTTACAATAAATGAAGTGATGTCTATTAAAAGTAATGAAAACTTGGGTGTGATACCAAAGGACATAGCCTTCCAGTCTCCAGTTTCCAACAATTATTACTTTGCTTCCCCAAATCCCCCAAAATTGTTTCATTTCCTTCTTCTTTCCACTAAAATGATTTGTAATGTCCTTCTCCTAGCTGCCTTTTTTTTTTAATATATCTTGGTGCATTTTATTGAGCTATCAAACTAGAACATAAGGCACGTGGGAAAGAAAAAGATTCAATAGAGGTCAAAACGATGAGGTGTAATCTGTTGTACATTTTTCAAATATTGTAAACTTTTACCTTAATTTACCTTACTCTAGTTCTGCTTAGTTTAGATTTCAAAAAGTGGAGTAAGATAGAAATATTCATTCTTGCCATTTTTTTTCAAGATGTCACACTAATTACAGTGGAAAAGAAGGTACCATATAATTCTGAGTATATATTCAAGAATATCAGATAAAGAAAAGCTGCTGTGCACTCTGAGTAGCACCAACTCTGCCATATCTGCAGGCAATAGTGACAGGTACTATCTTTAGGTTACTTTGTCCTGGAAGTTCAAGCCACTCTTTGATTCCTTTGAAGGTAGCAATGCCACTGTACATGACTTTAGTGAACTTTGCTCTCTTGAGAAATATTCTTGGAAAAGAGAACTATTCTCTCTGTGGTTGGCAAAATGTTCAGAATACAGTAATATGACTTCTGTAGTTGTATTTTGCCCCATATTTATATTTAACACCTTTGAGCTTCTTTTAAACATTTCTCTGAATAGGTTTGACCTTTTTTTTTTTTTTTTAATGAAATGACTATAACAGAAATAGTATTTCTAAAGTATATTTTTAATTTAAAATGTAAAACTTAATTTTTGAACACTAAGTGTGTTCATGTGTCCAAGTGCACTTCTGTGTATACACAGACACCCTTACATAGATTCACCTGTATGTAAGAACTGTGTTAGAATCACCAATGAGTTTCAAATCACAAATGTGGAAGCAATGAGACATTTGAAAGGCTTTTGACATATTTGGAGATAAGGAAGTAAAACAATTAATGCAATTACACATATCCATGGCTTCAGCAGTTTTAGGGAGTAGGAGAATTGCACTGTTGTCAGCCTCAGAAAAGTCATTTTGGTTCAGCAGTGAGCAATGAATATATGCAAACATTACAGAATTTTTTAAATCATCTAAAAGTGTGAACTATAGAGCCAGGGAATATTGGAACATTGGAATAAAAATAGATAAAGTTTTGATCTTTGGCAGAAAAATTATGTACATTGTAAGAATGAAAAACAGTGGGCATATAAATTTTGGGATGGCAAACTGTATCGCAAGGAGTTAATCAAAAAATCAGAGAAAAGAAATCAGAAATCAGTATTTATACCTAGAGAACCTCATCCATGCAATGAGTCTGATGAATTCAGGACAATCCATATGGTCTCTGTGTTACTGTCCATGCTCTGTAGGTTGTTCTAGGCAGCAGTGTGGAGTGTTCACCTGACATTTCTTCCAGATTGCATATTCACGTCAAGTGCTTTTCATAATCTTATTCATTATTTAATAAAAATATATTTTATTCAACAGCTTCTGATCTGAGAGAGCAGTTATAAACTCGAGAAAAGATATATAGAAAGGAATTGAAAAAGAAAGTCATAGCATCAAACTTTCTTCAATTTTTCCTTTCTCTTCTACCACTTTACACAATAGTTCAGCATCTATTTCCTATTCTTACTCACTTTGAGAAAATGTCACTACTATGCATAACTACTACCCTGTTTTACTGCTTTTATGTTTCACTAGAGATGTATTGCCTTCTTCCTGTACATTGCTCATGATAAAGTTTAGACTTCCAAAACTACTGCTGTATTTGACTGGTGAATTGCTTCCTTTTTTTTTCTTTCCATTCTGCATAAGAATGAATTTGCTTTCAAGGATATAGTAACAAAATTTTTCCACTAATAGCCTTAGTCCCTTACCTGGTACCCTTTCATCTTCGATTTGCTCTTTTGATAAAATTCAACCTCCTGAATTTATATTATTTAGGTTTTTTTGACTTCTAAGAACTCATTGCAATAATTTGTTTCAAACCTCAGGTTGGTCAACTGGTATATATAAAAAAAAATATGGTTTCATAAAACCAGTGATGTGTTAACCTGTTCCTTGCAGTTCTGTGAAATCTGGCTGGAAATGCAGCACAAGAACTATCACTTCAGGTTGTTCTTCGCTATTATCTCAACAGCAATATTTTTTTTCACATATAAAGTTTTTTTTCTTCACGTCAGCAGAAGACTGATTTGTGGACTTGAGCCAGTCATCAGCAATACATAATCACTGATTTTTGAAAAAATACATAAATATTAATAGAAAACCATATTGGTAATATTTTTCACAGCCTGTCACCTACAGTCATTTAGATGTTTTTTCTTAATATTATGGAATATTATTGTATTATAGATTATGCTAAATCATCAGCAGTGCATATTATTTTGAAAAGTTTCTTACCTATTACTATTTTTTTCTGATTCTTAAGGTAAAATAATTGACTTCTCTTATAGTTTGGCAATTTTTAAAATGTATTTGCTTTAGAAAATTAAATTATACTAGCTATATATGTTTTAGGTGTGTCTCATGAATTCTGGATTTGTCTTTTAAACATTTACAAGGATTGTTTTCCTGAGTCACATTTCCCTATAGGGCAATTAGAACAGTTAGAATTAACAGAGGTAGTCTGGTTTACAAGTGCTGTAATTTAAATACTTGTCCTATTAACATTTTAATTTTATCAGGATAGATTTAACTCAATTTTTGCATTAACTATCTTGGCCACTTAAATGTTGCATTTTCAGATTTCATTGTGTTGTATAGTTCTTTAGTCTTTTGAACTTAATGCTAAGAAAAAACATAGAACTTAATCTAATCTTCAGAGATCCATTTTAGCCATTACGATTAGATGAAAGTTTTATAATCCTCCGGAGATTGTTCTTTGCTTCCATCAGTGGTGTTGGCAAAAGTTTATTTTTATCCTTGTGCTCCTTTCAGTAAAAAGTCATAAACAATTTTGTTATTTTAGACTTTTTCAGAAAATCACCAACTGTTTTAGCATTTAGGAGCTGTTTGAGACTCCACCACAGGTACCTGTATGTCAGAGTGGACAGGGATTTGTTAGGCCATAGAAAGCCTCTAGTCTATCAAATCTGGCTCTGCCTAATTCCAGTACTGTAAAGCACAAAGATGAAATGCAATCCCTAACAGGGCTGCATAATGCAGTCCCTTTTAGTTCTGTCATATAAATTTCCATTTCCATGGCTTAGGCACAGATTTCTCTGGTTTATATTCTGTCATGTTTCACTCATGATAATATTTATTTTCTTCATAAGATAATTTATGCTTTTTTGATGTCTCTGGACTCTAATTTACTGTCAGTTCATCTTTCCTTTTTCTTGTTTGCATGAGCATTTTTCCTATCTACTTTTCATGGATTAGATTTATTAAATCTTAATCCTGTTTATCTTCTTAAAATAATTGCTCCATTTTATTGATAAAACTTTTGAAACAGAAAGGCCAAAGATTACTGTAATGTTTCAGATGAGACCTACTCAGTATGGCATAAGAGTGCAATTGCCTTGCTTATTTTATGAATGCTACTGTTGCCACATCACATTACACCATTTCCCTCTTCTTTCAATCCACATTCACTTCTTAGACTTAGAAAATTTATCAACTCCTGTGAACTTCAGTTCAATAGCACTGCGTGTTAGTAATTTTAGTTTTCTTTTTTCTCTTTAATATTCATCTTAAATTACAAGTGTTTTTAGCACTTATAGTATCAGAAATATTTTGTAAAAATGTCAACATTGAGATAATGCCAAACAGCACAGCACAAATATGAATTGAAGTTGAGTTCAGAAATATTAAGCCCTTTACCAATTACTTGGTTTCTGATTTGCTGTGGAAAGGGCTTCAACATCCACTTCCAAATTCTACTCAAACTTTTTTTTTTTTTTAATATTGGTTTTAATACAAATATCAAGAGTTAGCTTAAACTCTGAGGATCTAATTCTAATTTATCTGATGTCAACTACTTGGAAGAAAATTAAATACCTTTAGTTCTCTCTGGTCTCCATCGCCTTCTCTCAGCTGCCTGTTACCAGGCAACTTGCAAGCTTGCTTGAATTTGTCTGGTTTTGAAACTAGACAGGCACAGAGTATAGGCACAGTTTAAAATCAGTTGTATGTATTGTTGTTACGAACATATTTGTTCCCAAAATTTGCAGGAGTTCTCTTATGAATGTTATAACAGAGGTCCATGAAATGCATTCAGTAGCCAGAGCTCAAATATTATAGATTTATGCAGTAACTTTTCCAGTAATTTCCAGGGTTATGTCATTTTTTTCTCTCTAGTTACTCTTGTTTTTCTATAGCAAGAGTCAGTCATCACTGGGGTTGAAACAAAAGAGGGACAAATTTGCCTCTAGCCCTCTTCTCCCCGTATGACTAAAGCTGTAAACTTTGCCTTGTCCTGCTGCCAAATTACTTATTCAATTCATATGCAAAGACTGCATGAAAAATATGACAGCTTAAAATGCCTTTTTTTGCTGTTTTCTACATGTGCAAGTCTGTCCATAGAAAGTTTTATTTTTACTAGATTTCAATCACAGATATTTGGAAGGCTCTAAACAATATGCTAACATTGTTTAGCTCTAAGCTCAAAGTTTAGAAAGCAATGTGTGATTGAGATACTGTCTCTGCTTCAGAAATATTTATTTGGATGATCCAGAGATACACTGAATTCAAACCTGGGTACAGACAAGAAGCACTGGCAAATTTATCTGTCTCTGGAACACTGCTTATGAGATAAAGAAAATGGTATTTAATCACAAACTGGATCTCATAAGCAATGCCTAACTTAAGGAAATGAAAAACTCAGCAGCACTTCTACCCCATTACAGAAATCCAGGTGGATACAGTGCATTCACAGCACTGAACACTCTGAGGTCATGGAGAACAAGCAGAGGGTCAGACCTATGGCATGTGGTGTGACACTTCTCACCTCTCAGTGCTGTCCTGCAGTTCAGAGTTAAATGGAAGGATTTGTTGTTTGGCAGAATGTGGTGATATTCAGGGTACTTGAAAAAAAAAACAAAAAGAAGGGAAATCATGGCCTCACTCAATCTAATAGACTCATGAAGCCAAAATTATACTTACAGTTTTATAATGTGAGCTTTCCTTTCAGAAATGTATTACATTTCCAAATTTTTTTTCAGTCATTTATTCTCATTGGTATTTTTATTACAGTTTAAAGAGGAAATATTAGGTACTTTTGTTCTTTATACTTTTTTTGTGTGTGTGTCAGCAGAGCTGCATCCATTCTACAGTTGTTTTCCATATACAGTAATACTGATCTCTGCAAAGAGATGCAAGGATTTCCTCCTTCCCTTCCCCAGCACCCCAGCACCTCATCTTAACTTTAGAATAAAGGTTAATAAAAAGCAAGCCTTGATGCTTCTGAGGCTTAATCAGAGAGAGTTTGGATTTCTGACCATCAGCTGTAGGTCAGAAGCTACTAAAATCCCACAGTCACATCAAGATTTCTGGGAGGCCATTAATGCCATATACATAATAAAGTTAGTCCTCTGAGATGCTCTAAAAACATTGTTATAAAAACCTTGATCTAAAGTTCTTAGTTTTCCAAAATGTTTTACAAAAATATTTTACAAAAATATTTGTATCTACTCTTACTCACAGGATTGGAACATACCCATTAATGAAGGATAAAAGTTACCGAAGTCAGTTTTTATTCTTTCACTAAATATGTGTGATCATAATACAGTCTCTCTAAAAGACAATCATAGTATTTACTGAGTGCATAATAATGGGAAAAATAAATATTCTCAGTTTCAGATACCATTTTATTGTTATATACAAAACATATTTATTGATACATAAAACAATAAATGCATGTAAAATGCAAGCAGAGTGGAAGGCTCCAGTATTCCATATCAAAAAGGTCGAGAGGAAAAGATAAAAAGAAAATCAAACAGATTAAGAAATAGTGATCAATTAGAAACTACTTAGTGGAAACTATATTTCTGAAAGATAGAGTAGCTCTCCAGTCTTTTGTAGCACTATATTTATATGCCCTCCAGTCACAACTGAAAAAGATTTTTCTCCTAAATAAATGCATGTCTAATATGTATATTATACAGAAGAACAAAATTGAAGTCACTGTGGTACAAAGTAGTTGGAAGCAAGTAAAGCCTTTCAGGAAAATTAAGACTTGCTTTAAAAAATGTGATAATTAACCCCACCTTCAAAAATTTTCCACAAAAAATATCCACCTAACAGTGGATGGATGGCATCCTGATGCTTCTTCTCCCACTCTGCTAACAAATTCAATCTGCTTATAGAATTGTTTAAAACAAAATCATTTTTTTTCATCATCCACTTTTCTTAGGCCCTGTTGGTGCTTGCCCATTTATGTGTTCTGTCTTCACTTTGACTATATAAATACATAAAGTCAAGAATTTTTGTTTATTTTGTGTCTAGCAAAAGGGGTCCTGATTTAGCTAATGCTTCTGGTCACTGTAGAAAAACAAGAGATAGTAATTGTTTTATTTGTGTGGTTAACTGCAGGACAGCAAAACCAATGTCTTTACAGAATCTGAACTACTCTCACATCTGTAAGATGGATGCCTAAAATATCTGAATTCTACTTCTAGAAATGAGAGAAAAATGTGAAGACAAGAAATAGATATGTAGTAAATCAGGAGGAGGATTAAGAGGGAAGATGCAACCTTTAATTAACCCTTTTAAATTCTGATTAGTTTTGATTTATCATGACCTTAAAGTGTGTTAATAAAACAACAGCATCTCTGAAAATGTTGATAATATTTTCATATCCCTTATGAAAATAAAAAATGGACTGAGGCTATGGGCTATGTCATTTGTTGGCAAATTAGATAAATCTTAAACTTTATCTTCTGACTGCCTACTAGGGTATTGCAGTTACCCCTAAGACATTAATCTATTGAAAAGAAGATATCATCTTTCAGGAGAAACATGTTGAAAGTATTTTGATAAAGTATTTATAATCCCTAAAAACAGATGGCTGTTCCATAAAGACTGTCAGCTGAGAAGATTTGCTGACAGAAACATGTTAAACAACCTTGAATTTTTTGAGGGAAGAACTTGCACCACAAAATCAGATGCAATATTCTATTAATCAATCACAGCTGGTTGATTTTTTGACAGCAGGCCCATTCTGGATGTAATTTGATTGTCTTGCACCTTTTCTGATTAATAATACCTGGGTAAGTTGAAGCTTGATGGAGAGAGTATAAAAGCAGATCACTTGCTGAAAATATAGGATGAGGGGAGAAGAAAATAATTTGTTATGTAAAGATAAAGCAAAATCCATGGGATTTTATTCATACATAATTTTATACATACATAACATTGGTTTTGTTTTGGCTGAGACAATAGTAGTTAGCATTTAATTTTCCAGAGATATAGTATAAATCCCTCCAAAGAACACATATTACATGAGCAGTTTATAGTTTTTGAAATTTCCCATATTCTTGAGTTTTTTCTGTATGCATAAAGTGCCTTTTTGATGGAAAAAAAAACCACGTGGCAAGGCACGGCTCAGTAGATGGTTGTACTACTGCACTGATTCCCAGTTGAAGAGGTTGACAGGATCACATAGTCTAGGGTGCAGAAAGACACAGAGAGATTGAGGAACATAGTCAGAAGACAGCTGCTGACAGATATTCCCCTCCTTAATATGTTATTTATTGATACTTGATAGTGGAAGTCTTGCTGTTCCAAGAATGCTGCTGTCTCTGACCTCAACAGTACTTCCTCAGCTCAGCAGTCTCTCAGATGTCTGCTTGGCAGATGCCCAATTCCATATTTGTCATTCACGTTTCTAAGATGTCGGTGGTTCTCTTTCAGGTGGATTAGAGACAATGATTAGACGAATGAAACAGCCAAAGCAAAAATGAATAAGTATTCAAAATACTTAGCCCACATTGGTACCTTCCAAAATACATAGTATAGTTGCTGCTGATGTTGCAGAAATTAAGTTTTGATTGTCAAGTTAATGCTGATTTTATTATGACATCAGTGAAAAGAAACAGACCTATTATGCAAAAAAGCATTAAGTTGCTCTGAGGCACGTCCACTGTTTTTGCTCATGCTCTCCTGATACCACCAGGAGAAGAGGGAGCAAGTGTTGTAAATGTGGTGAACAAAATTCTCTTGTTTTTATCTTGCTAGTGACCATGCCAGAAACTGTCAATTATCTCTGGATTAGTTATGGATAGGATTCCTAGTAAATTCTACTGTGATCTGATTAGATTTTTTCTGGCTTTGGTGAGAGTGCATTGGGTAGAATTGAAGGGCTCTATGCTTTTAGAAAATTAATATTACCAAGAATTGCCTAGCAATAAAAGAATTTTAATTTCCAGATGACAAATAAATTCAAGTAAAAAAGTCTAGCCAAGTGTTTGAGAGAAGCTTCTTTGTCAAGCAGTCACTGAATCCCCATTGGATTTGGAGAAGAAAAAAGGGATCCTACAAAACTAATTTTAGTAAAGACACCACAAATTTTTTTTTTATTTTTCTCAATTTTTAAATAAATAGAAAAGTATAACTAAGGTTTTAGACTTTTCAATTTACTTTGTTGACCTGGAAAGAAAAAATTATTTTAGAGATGCATAGTAAAGCATACAGAAAAAAAAAGACAAAAGCCATGATGTGTTAAGACTATAAAGATCTAACCCACAGGTACGTAAGAAAAAAATGGAAGAGAACAGGAGTATCATTCAGTCAGAGTGATGCAGATACTAAAAAAATCATAGCTATGACTCACAAAATAATTGCATATCTTACATTTGCTTTTAAAACTGACAAGGCAAGAATTCTATATTAAAAAACAATGAGAAATAACATTCCACACTGATTTAAGGATGTTCAGTGGCAGAGAGTATTGAAGGCAGGTTAGCCTTCATGTGCACAGCTTTATTTTTCCATGTTGCGGTCTGGAGGATGTCTGTAGTACAACTGTTCTGATTCAGAGCCCATATTGACTTGTACCCACTTATTCCAGGTGTACTCTACAAGTGTTCTGATGGGAACTTCACCTTGCTGTTTTGTGACCATTTAAACTCAGGACAACAGTTCACACAGACCTAATTTGTGTGCTTATCCTCTGCCTACATACAAAATATATGATATATTATTTATAGCACTCTAGATTATGATCACTGAACTAGGCATAGTATACTCATTTTGCTCACACTGTAAATACAGCATATTTGGATGTATGATAAGTAGCATTGCTAACCTGAGCAAGCCATAAATCTACACTAGAATACAGTTTTTCAAAGTACATTGTGGCAATGAAACTCCAGTTGAAATCAGCATTGACAAAATGCAGTGTAGAAATAGCCTCTGTTGATAGACAGGATTCTGCAGGAAAAGCTATATAATTTCAGAGACTGCAACAACCAAACATAATTTAGAGAGATACTTTCACAGACTTGTAACAAGTTCTAGTATTTATTGTCTGTTTTTCAGTTTAAGAGCTGAGTGTGCTCTTAGCCACAGGATAAAGTTTGCTAAAGAAGAAAATTGCAGAATTATGGATATAATAATGGGGATGTTCAGAGTAGTTTGTGAGACCACATGCAGAATTCCTACAGACACAATCCCTGCTCAAGAAAATCTTGTTGACATGAGAAATGAAAACTACCACAAACTCTAGAAAGGTTGGCAGCAGAAGGCATTTGCTTCGATACATTAAATGAACTTTCACTTACACCTATTATTGTAACTAATGATCAGATTTGTAATACCTTAGCTGTGACTAAAAGTTACTTTGAATGAGTTGATAATTAAGATACTATTTCTTGACTGCTGTCTTCCTTTCTTATTTTCTTATGATTATCTTTCTTCTCAATGTTTTGGTAGTTTTTTTCCAGCAGGTATAAAGAGTACCACTGATAAATTGTAGGTGCACTTTGGGTGTCTGCCAGGAATAAGATAGAACATTGGTAGATAAATAAGTATTTTTGCATCTGACCTACCTTCTTGATTGTTAAAAGATATTTTTTATCTGCAGCAAAATAAATATTTGAAGTTCATAGTTATGATAAAGTGAAATTAATTTAATTCATTATTTTAATTAATATTATCTCATGAAAAATAAACTTAACTAAAAGACGGTACATAACTCCTCAGTAGTTTTCTAGAAGCAGATATTCTTCAGCTCCCATTCTTAATTTATACTTTTCCCTGTATCTGATTTTCACACACCAGAAAATTTGTGTATTACTAAGTCACATGTCAGATGTTACTGCATTATGGTGTTTCTACATTTAGAAACAAAGCTGGAAAGCATGAGATATTCTTACAGGTACAAATGGAGCACAGTGGTACAAAACCTGAAGCATGTGGTGTCAGCGTGCAGTTTGATCCATTGCTGTAGCACTCTGAAGTGCAAACATACAAGCAAAAATGTATTAACCATATATACTCATAATTCTTTATTTTCTCTTCATTTAACAGAAACCTTACAGGGGAATCAATTACTTGAACAATTTAACAACTTAATGCTGTGGGCAAGGTTTACAGTATAACCCAGTGGAAGTGATCCTGTTCCCACTGAGGCTAATAGGAAGTTTGGTGTAAGATTTTGTAGCACAAGCAGTCAGTGCAATATTTGACATTCCTGAAATAAATGGAAATTCAAAATCTGAAGTTATATGCACACTAAGTCTTTTACAAATGTAGTGGATAAAATTTCAGTGCTGCTTTATCTACTCAATTATTTATGCATAGTGACTTTATTGTTTCTGATTGATACTGATATAAGCACAGAAAAAAAATTATTTGAGGCACATGAAAGAACTCCAGTTTCCAAAATAGGACGAAACTTACTATTTTCTGCATTATAGTACAAATTTATAGCACTGACATGAATGGACTTCATGTAGTTTGGAAATAGCTGTACCTATCAAGTATTCACATCAAGACCTCGACGGACTCATTGTTAAGAGGTGCTTGTGTGGTTTATTACAGTTATCCCAAGGATTTATGGACTTTCATTTCCTATTAATTCCATGTTTGCTAGTTTGTTTGTGAGTTACACAATGTATTTGAAGCTTTGGAAGGACATTCTAAGTAAGGAAGAGGGATGATGTGTGTGATATGAGAGTTTTGGTGTTCATTCACTGTGATTTTTCCTATCATCACAGTATAATTTTCCCTTGTTTTTATTTTTTGTGACTTAGGCCATCACTCTCAAGTTGGATCACAGCTCATACACAGTGCCTACTTAGCACTGTACATTATACATGTCTTAACTATTAAGACATAGTTATTGCAATGTTTAAAAATCACAGTGAATTTAATGAGCAGGAAGCCTGAAAATAAGATGACGTGGCACTGGCAGATGTTGCCCAGACAAGCTGCAGATGCTCCATCATTCAAGACCAGGCTGGATGAGGCTCTAAGCAACCTGGTCCAGTAGAAGGTGTCCTTTCCCATGCCAGGATAATTGAAACTAGCTGATCTTGAAAGTCCATTCCAATCCAAACCATTCTATTAGTCTAAGAAGTAGTGTTATTCTCCTCCATTTTAGTGTCTTGTATCTTATTAAACCAAGGAAGTTTCATGCTGTTTAGTGGAAGGCACTGCTCTTAAATTATTGTTTGCTTTTAATTATCTGTTTCTTCTCTGTTTTGTGGTATTCAAATACAGATTTTTTTTTCTCATTTTAGTCTCTGAAAATATACGATGACTATTGAGTAATGTTTCTCCTATAATTTTAATATGATATTGTCTATTTTCTGAATCATTTTATGTAAGATAGAGGAAATTACTTATGTAAACACATTGCTATCTAGCAGCCTTAGGTAAGGATTATGGACCCAAATCTGATCCTGTTGTAATCACAGACAGTTTAAGCTAGTATTCAGGGTTACTCAGTTCTTTAAGGGAAAATATAAATATCTGTTAGTAATCTCTGTGTATTGAATCATAGGATATCTCAAGTTGGAAGGAGCCCATAAGGCCCACCAGCTCCTCAGCCTTTTCTCTAAGCTGTACACTCATTTTTGTTAAGCATTCTTCTCCCTAGAGGCTATGTCTGCATGTTATGCAAAGTGTTTTTCAATTATAGTTTATATACTGTTCTTAGTCTGGTGATATAACTTACATAATATAGATTGCAACAATATTTCTTAGCTTCTTAAAAAGTATTTTGATATTGTATGAGTACTTGAAGAAATGGAAGTTAAGGAAGGAAAAATGTGAAAGGCCAGTTTCTCAGCTGAAACTTGCTGTTTGTCTGTGTTTTTTTCTGACACTTTTTACAAGAACTGAATAAATAAATAGTCACACAACAGGAAATATTAGTTTCCATGTGAAGTGAGGTCATCAGTACCGAGGCAGCATGAAGTGCTTTTGTCCTTATAATTCAGTCAGTGAGAGAGCTGACATTTCTCCAGTGGGAAACATCACCATTTTTGCAGAGAGCTGCCTGTACAGAAGCATGGGAAATGAAAAACTGTTATTGCATAGTCATACCAATAATGATGAACATTCAGTTGCAATCCTGAACAGTTCCTCTAGGATTTTCTGGGACAGCAGGCAAGATAATGTGTAAATGGGGATTTACAATGATAACCCTTGGTATGTAGTCAAGTTACACTTGGTTGATTGGAGATGCTAATACATAAGTGTGGTGCACTGCATCACTGACTGAGAAAGGACTGAAAGACACGTTTGTTTTCATGTAGACACACACAGTTTTGGAGAATTATGGAAATTAAGAGATAACTGTATCTTTAAATGTAAATTTGTCTCGCTGTCAAGGGAGGATTGCCGTATAACACATATTCTGCTGCCCAGACAAAACCACTGCAAGCAACAGGTCACCTGCTTCTGGAAAGAAAAGTCCTATGCCAACAGGAAGCCTACCCTAAGAGAATTTCTCCGCATATTCAAATGTTTCCTATCTTAACTTAATCTCCTTATTTCTACAAATAACCTATATAATCTAAAATTTTTACTAATCTTTTTTTTTATTATTGTTCTTCACATCTTATAAACTTCTAGTGTCTCCCTGTAGTTGTTGCTGTGCTAGATTATACTTGGCTGTAGTTGTTGCTGTACTAGATTATACTTGGCTATAACCTTTTTTCCCACAAGTTTTGAGATGTAGTTTTTTAGAGTGAAGCACCCAAACACCACCATAGGCAATGTATAAATATAGCACAGCCAGTGATTGCCTTCCAAGTAAATATTATTTTGTTAGTGTATCTCAGGATAAATAAGTAGATGTATATGAGGGGATTGATACTATTAACTTACTGCACAGAGCTGTAAACACAGCACAAGGTGAAGTAAGAAGAAATTTTTGTATGAATATAAAAAAATTTAGCAATGGAATTGTTCATATGGAGGCAGCATTGCTGGTAACTCCATCCTCTGAATAAATTGACAATGCAGTAGAAGAACATTAAAGAATACGGCAAACAGAATCAATGCCAGAAGAGTATTGTCCAGGTGACAAAAAGGAGTAGGCCATTCAGGTCTTTATTTATGCAGATTGCTGCCTGACAATGAATAATTCTGTCATGAAAAATGTCTTCTAATCCATGTATCATGCTTCTGTCTTAAACAACAATGATTTAGCAAAATATTTATTAAGAAAAACTAGTATCTGTTAACTGATTAAAATACTATCAAAATTATCATGCAAGCAAAACTTTGCTGCCATAACAATGAAAAAACCCAACAACAACAACAAAAATGGTCTGGAATTACTGACAAAAACTATGAAACAAGGATGTATTTATCTTGGATAAAAAGTGGGATATAATAGTACTGTAGCACTTACTTTAGGAGAGGGTGCATTGTTTCAGACAAAGACCAGAAAATGTGGATAGGTTCTAATGCCTGCATGTGACATTTATCAGATTATATGACAAATTATATCATTATTCTTTGCAAAAGCCTGCTTCTACTGATTGGACAAAATGCTTCCTGCAGCCAGCTGGCATCTGCAACAAAGCCATACGAGTGCATATTTTGATTATTTATTCCTTTAGAGGAAAACAGATTATAACACTGTGCAGGCGCTAATTCAGAACTTATTTAAACCTAGATTTTTTTTTTGACGCAGGTGCCCTCTTTCAGACAGCAAAAAACTGACCAGAATTCATGCAACTTCTTGCATGGGCCATGTGCATGTGTGAGGATTATATTAGGAAATACCTCCAATGGGGCAGTTTAATGATATATTGATATATTTTCATCATAACAAGAAATACACAATGCATTTGTAAGTAACCAGATAATGACAGAAAACTGTTAGTTTGTTTCACTTTTTTTTTTTTTTTAATGAAATGGTGTTTAGAATTTTTGAACTCAAATATAAGCTACACTATTAGCTTTAGTTAATTCACCAAATTTTGGAAAAAAAAGTCAAGACCAATGTCCCATCCAGGTGAGTGAAGAATGGCTAAAGAATTGACTGCATTTGTAAAATATAGTCATGATATTACTACTAGCCACAGATAAAAAAGGTGCTGAAGAATGGTCAGGTAGGCAGGTTAACATATCAACAGGCCATCAAAGACTGATTCAGAATACAAGTAGCAAAGTTTACTTTTTCAAGAGGATCTCACCTGACAAGCTTCTGTCGATCATCACTGTGTATGCAGAAATTAATATTTTCCTGAAGTCTTTTTGGAAGATAGCAGTTTGCAGTGCTTTTAAGAGCTGTGATTTTGTATGATGTCTGTAAGAATTGAGCCAATACCATTAACCTTCCCTAAATTAACTTGACACAAACAGGTGCATTGTGTTTCACAAGAATAACTTTTCTCAATAAACAAAATTTGTCTATTTTAAACTATATAAGTTTGAAGATCTTTCTTCATGCCTTGTTACTTAGCCCATGAAGTCTGTTTTCCTCAGACACACTGCCCAAGAAATGACCTACAGTGAAAAAGACACAGCTAAATCCTAAAGATTCTTTATTCACTGTATTTACTCATGGTGTTTTCCAGTCATGACAGTTCACAGAGTAATAGGTTCATGCGTGCCCCTGGAGACACCCCAGGCCGTTTAAATGGGAATGGCAGTTTATCCAAAGCACTGATTCATGCTTTTCCATGCCTCTCTGCAATGATCGTTTTCATTCACAAATGCTGTTACTATTTAAAGCACATACTACTTTTAAGAAGCCATAATTAGTTTGGGTTTGGATTATTTTTCCTCCAGAAAAGTCAAAACATGGGGTTTTTGCACACAACCATGAGGGATTTTGTAAACCTCTATGCAGTACTGGCTTTCCAAGTAAGATCTTTTCATCTTGTTGATTTGATCCTAATTAAAGAAAATTATATTACAATGATTATATGTTAAAACATGAGTTTCATCCTAATTATCTGCCTATCTGGTTAGCTACCCTTTCTGTCTGTCTGTCTGTCTATCTATCTATCTATCTATCTATCTATCTATCTATCTATCTATCTACCTATCTATCTCCTTAGACCCCTCCATGTGACAAGTAGCAATAATTTGTGTGTTACCAATGATATATAAAGTTGAGTAACTGAAATGGAAGCTAAATTAAATACTTCTGTTCTCTTTCCTTGCTTCTCTTAACTCCTTCTTTGCTCTGTAAATTAATTATATGCATGTATAGTATCCCAGGAAAATGGTTTCATTATTTCAATATTTGGTGTCTTTTAATTATGAAAATGTTCTTTCCTTCCAATTCTTGGAAAATAAGTACAAGACATTAGTCTATTTGCAGTGCTTTACTATCTAAATTTTAAGCTGGAATGAAAAATGGATTGCATCTGCTGCAGAAGTCAAAATGTCAGCAGCTAGAACTTTGGGGTCTTATGGTAGCAGATTAATTTCAGATGAGATTATTGTGAATGCAAATCCTTATAGAAGAAAAAAAGGAAGAAAAAAGGAGGAAAGAAATAAACCCAAGCAGCAGATTAAATGTTGATGAGGTGCTAATTGACACATGATCTTTTCTACCCTCAAGCATTCATGATACTTTGCTAGTGGGATGCTTCCATTCATTAAGGAAAAGTAAATCCACACAGAGTTAGCTGTCATTATACCATATTTGTCCAAAATGAATAGTAACAGAAGCTGGAACTGCCTTATGCTTGTATTTCCCCTCCTCCCACAATGTGTTATACAAACTTTGATTTTGTAAAAAATAAATAATACAAGGGCAACTATGTAGAGCCTAACTCAGAATACTGGATTGTATGTGAGTATGCTTGTTTTTCGAGTGAGATGTACTTTGTCCTTATGATCCTTGTCTATGATTCCACACTTTGAATTATTTCTTCAAAAATGGTCTGTTAGTTTTCATATCAAGTATGCATTCTTTCATGTTAGGGAGGTCTCCTTTGCCAATGTTGAAAGCCCAGAATTTACTAATAAGCTTCTGTCACTTTTAAGAAGTGACTGCTATCTTAATTAATGTCCAAGAAATTTATACCCACAGAATGAAAACATAAGTTCAGGTGCCTTGGGGATGAAGGCTGAAACAGATTCCATTACCTATAGATGAGTTTCAGAGATCTTCCAAAAATTACATCAGTATTAAAATCACCATGGAAACAGAAATTATGGTAATTCAAACCTTTAGAAATAATGAACACTGCAGCATTTCCAGCTTCCACCTTGCCCCTTCCATAATTCTTATGCTGTCACGGTTTTGACACACAGGTTGTTCAAGGGTGCAGTGAAATTTCTCACCCAAGAATCTGTCTCAGAAGTGGTCCTGTCTTTTTTGCCTCCTTTATAAGATACTGGGGTTGGCAAATGGCATAAGTACTAAATAGTGATCCCACACAGACTTCTCAATGGTTTTACCCTTTGAACAACTGTTTTGGTTTGTGAATAGCATCAGTATCCACCTGAAGTGATTTTTTTTAGTATTTACAAAAACTGAAACAAATCTTGTATGAACTAACATACAACCAAGAAAAAATGGTCTTATCTTCTTGAGGAAATACATAGTAATGATAGTAAATGTTTACATGACCTCACTTTCTTAATTCACCTGTCCAGGCATAGTTGTCCAGAACAATTAATATTTGGCTGTTCATAGATTTTTCCTAGTTAATGAATAAGATTGACATTCAAAAAAATATATATTAATATATATAATAATATATAATTTTTATATATATATATATACACATTAGCTTTTGTGAAAGCTGCTAAGATTTTTTCCTAGATTGACTTTTTGAAATGCTTTATTACAGCCTAGTACTAGAATTTGTTTTTGCACCCATCTAAAAGTAGACTTCTGATCTCTGTTAAGCAAGTGTGCCCCAACTGCACTCTGTATGATAAAAAAGCTAAACTGGGAGGTTGTCTTGAGAAATACTGTGAAGCACTGTACTGTGCATCCTTTACAAGCTAAAGTGATATTATTGTAATTTTAGGATGGCAAGGAAAGTGTCAGCCATGAGAAGTTTAAAAAAGTCTTCAACTGGAACTGTTCAAGCTTTCAGAGAAGGTAGATAAATAAATTCTTGTTATGTGTATTACCTTTTCATGCTTTAAAGGATAATACCAGATGCACTGAGCCACGAAACAAATATGTTCTGTAAACAAACAGAAAGAAACAAGCCAACCTTCTGCTAAGTCCAAAGTTCAAAACATATTGATTTTGATTCTTGAAAACTAGAATTCAGTCATAGAAAATAAAATGTTGGTAGAAATGGTGCAAAATGAGTTCTCATTTCACTCTTTAACAGTAAAAACAAAAATGAAGCACTGCACTTTTTATGCGTGAAGCACTGAATTTTTTGATAATTCTTAAGTACTAGGAATTAATCCTTTTTTTTTTGACCCCTAAATACTGAACAGCCTTTTTAAATGAGAAACAACCTCTATGTGCTTTTCTACCATGTTTTCTGTTGCAGCTACTCTTCCAGATAGAATTTATTTCAGATTTGTTACTAGCTAGTTCAACTTTTGTCTCAGTATTTAAAAACAGAATAATTGTCAACCCAGGAACATTTTCAGCATCTGCTTTTCACAGCTGATATGCTCTGGCTCCATAACTTTATTTCCCTGAAAGCCTCTGTTGGCCAGGTTTCACACTGACTAGTTTGAAAATTATGGAATATGCACACTCTGGGTGGGACTCCGGGGACTTGTATTTTCCACATTTCCACTGCAAAGAAAAACCTGCATGGAGTCTAGTAATATATCACTGTATTACAACCATCAGGGCATTTAATTTACAACTTAAATCAGTTGGGACTTGCTGATGCTAGACAGTAATATACTGTCAGCTTAAAACCCCTGGATATTGCAGCTCAGTGTGCAATGGGCTGTCAGTCAGCAGAGTGACAAAGTGACAATTTATGGTTTCTAAAAGCCCAGCAGATAAATTGCAAGTAAAGTGCACTTTGACTTAAGCAGCACACTGTGTGGAATGTGGTTTTGTTGAAAGGACAGTGTAAAGTGAGAGGAAATTTCCTCTAATAAATAGAATCACTTTGCTCTTTTTATTTTAGGGTGTTTTAAAGGGCCTCTTTACTGCTTGAGACTTTTAAAGAAGTGAAGTAAACTGAGATGTATATACTGGGTGTTCTTCTTTGGTGATGTAGGGGTAGTGATCTTGTGTAGATTTTTATAACCTCACTGTAGCTCAGCAGGGCTGAACAGAAGGTTGGTAAATGCAGTTCAGTGTGTGCTGGGAGGAGGGAATACATACTGAAAGCTGCTGCTGTGGCACTGAAATGGCCATAAGTTTTTAAGATATAGGATGCTTTTTAGTGTTAGAGAAACATAAGGAAGACTGGAGAGAAAGATTTGTATGTAGACAAAGGCCTGATACCTCAAATGCCATGAAGCCAAAAAGGAGAACTTTTGTCCGTGGTATCTTCATGGCCTGTGTAAGCAAAAAAAAAAAGTGAATTGGGAACCTATTGGGATCTATCTGAAGAAGGTTGGAATGAAAGAAAAATACTCCTGTACTTATGGCTTCTACTTCAACTGTACCATAAGGTTTAAATTTTTTTTTTTTTTTTTTTTTTTTTTTTTTTTTTTTTTTTTTTTGGTGGTTTTATGTTTCTTTTGTGGGGTGGCTTGGTTTCAGTTTTGTTAGTGAATTTTTTTGTTTGGCTTTTTGTAGCACTCACAGAAGTGTAAAAATAGCTTTTAAAAGGTTGCAAGTTTTCTCCACACCAAAACTGGCTATTCCTGAGAAAATGGCATCAGCCATCAAATTATTGTGTGAGTTTATTTTCATTAGGCTTCCCACCTTTTGCCTCTTCATGAACAATTTGAAAGAAAAGAATTGGTTGGAATGCAAATTTTGAATTTCGTAAACTGGGAATGAAGCATTCTTTAACCTAATTTTCAGGCAAGTGTATGCTACAAAGAATCTACAAACAGGAAAAGGAGGCAAATTCATCGATTTTCACCTAATTTGTATATTTTTAAAGAACTGTATTATTGACTTGGAAAATCAGCAATTGCAGATTATATAGAATAATTTTGCCTTACCTCTTGAAATACACTGTTTGTATTCTAAACAGATACTGTCCTGTACTGTACACTTTTAGTGCTATTCTATTCTATTGCATACTGTAATTAGCACCTATTTTTTTTTTAATTGAATTATAGTTCCTCCAAAAGCTTTTTGAGTATGAAATCCCTTACTACACTCTTCAAACAGAAGATTATTAAATGCATATAAAACAACTATTGTCTTATACCTCTTCACTTTAACTCAGTCTTGATCCTTCTGGGTATTTAGTCGCTAAATCAGAGTAGGAGAGTTGTAATTTTGTCCTCATGTTCTCTTGAGATTTTGCAAGTCTACTAAAATTCTCCTGGCTAATGACAACAAATATGACAGGATTTTTTTAAAATTAGTTATTTCTGATATGACTAATAGTCACAGAACCATCACAATAGAGAAGATATAAGTAGGATAGGAGTTGTATTAATTTGTTGAACCCAAGAATAATTGAAAATTATTTACACTTCATGACAAATCAAACTATGGAGTAGTTATTCATTCATAATTCTTATGCAATTTTTTCCTCACATAAACCATAAACCATAAAGATTTTAGATTGTTATACCAACTGCATATATAGGTACCCAAGGCTTAAGAGGTGAAGTAAATTCTTGAGAATCTCAAAGTGACTCCAAGTAGGGTAAAAAAATGTCATCTGAATATTTCTAACTTTGACCAATATTTTTGAATCATGAAATGGATTGTAATTGTTGATATTCTTTAGTAGCTGATAAAAATATCTTTCTTCAAAGAATTACTTATATAACAGTCATAATTGAGATGTAATTACGAAGCTCCTGAGGACTCATAATTCTATGTTAAATTTTATTACTCTTTTTTTACACATCTAGTATTCCCTGAATTTAAAATCAAATTCTAGTACATGTTCTATCCAGACCCAGTCTTGCATTTTTAGGAAGGACAGTTCTTGTTGGAAAAATGCCTTTCTGATGTCAGATTTTATGTTTTTGAGTGTCTGCATTAATTCTAATTTTAAAATATATACTTAGTGTTATATTGCAGAGAAAAAAAAATCCAAACACATTCAACAAATTTAAATTAATTAGAAATACCTGAGATCATGATTACATTGTTTGTTTGGCTCTTCTATTCTCTTTTTTTTCTTTTAATTTATTTTCTTTTTCTTGTTCATCTAGGTGAAGATTTCTATCAGATGTAGAGGAGTATAGTCATTAAAAGTTAAGGTTTAAAAAAATCCAGCTTCACATCAATACTGATCCTTTCTATTGTGAAATTACTTTTTTCCACCTCATTTAATAATGGAAACTTGGCAACCGTGATGTGCTTCTATTTTATTTTTACTTCACATCTGATAGATGCATGTGTGAGAGACTTGGCAATTACAAAGATGTTTTTGTTACTTACTATGCAGTAGTCTCCTGCCCTTTAGTGTGCAGTTGGATTCTACTATAATAGAGTATGAAACTTCTGATAATTCGAGATGAGTTTTCATAAGACAGGGTTGCAGCTGCTTCTGTGCTGGAGATGCTTTTACACCGTATTACATCTGTGTCTGCTGCCAGCAGTGTCCTTTTGAGAATCATGATTCCCACTCAGAAGCCCAAACCCTTTCTAGAACTTAGGAGTATTTTTCTCAGCCTATGCAGAGCTTTTTGCACAGAGCTGGGCATTTTCAGCAATCAGCCACGTGGAGCAGGCAGCCCATGCTGCCAGTAGTGACCTTATTAAGAGGCTTTATAAAGCGGGAATAAAGGCAGGAGTGGGGCAAGACCAAGGGAGCGTGAATCAAGTTGGTTTTGAGGTCAGTTATTTGGCCTTATAGGAAGCTGTTTCACATTTAGTGCTGGGTGGCTTTGTGCTGTGGGAATACAGATAGAAACACATTCTTTGCCACAGAATCCATGCCATCTGATAGCAGGTAAATCATTGGCTTGTAAGGTTTTTGAGACATACATCCAGTCTTTTCTATGGGACATGTAGATTGGTTCCGAACACTTATTTTACTGAGAACCAGTAAATCTGAGCTTTTGCTTGTTATTGTCACTAAAATAAGACAGAAGAAAAAAATTATTAGTGAATCAAGTCTCTGTATATGTTACAATATGTTACATAGGGTGAGTTGTGGGAATGTGGAGTCAGAAAGAACAGAAGCTTCAATAGATGAAATTGAGCTTATCTGTCAAAGTAGTGGCATGTGTGATGGTGTTTACTTACCACAAGCACAGATTCACAGTAGAGAGAATAATTTGTGCTGTATCAAACTGGTGAGACTGTTTGAGTATTGCAGGCTGATGAATTGATGCAAGATTTTAAAAATGCTAAAGAAAAATAAACTGTAATGGAATATAATAAAAGATGGAAAAGTCATTCCTTTGATAAAGTCAGTTGGCTTTTCTCCCACTCATTTTGTCTACAGCAGGTGTTGCATAGCAACTGGACCCCAAATGTTTTAGCGCTTAGCAGCAATTATAGTTCTGTTGAAATTGTTTCAACAGAAAAAAAATTATTCTTTGTCTGCTTTTTGTTCATCCCTGGGTTTAGCCTGCTTGCCAAGAGGATGGCTTTGTCTTTGAGGAAGAACACCTGTTGGGAAATGAGCTGAAACCAGCAGTTGTGTATCCCCTTGCTGGTGAAGTGTATCTGTTGTGCTGTTTATAAGCAGTGAATGTACTTCCCAAAGGATGAGCATACAGGCTCCAGTCACTGGCTTAGCCCTCTATGCAGACAAACATTAATTGTCTGGACCAATTGCAAATGACCTGGATGTCTCTGAAGGCTGCTGTTTCAAGTATCAAAGAATTTACATCTCTAACTTATAAAAAAGGAAGACATTAACAACTGATCATGTTAAAGTATCAACTGTCCCTGGAAACAAAAGGCTTCTAGTCTCTGTATAATGATGAATTTTAACACAGAAAAAATGCACTGCTTTTTTTACACTATTCTCTAGTTAGATTCTTTAATATAAATTGTTACATTGTAAAGGTATAGTCTTTCTCTGAAGTGGATACCACTTGCATTACACTTGTACTTTAAAACAATTGGACTCTGGATAAAGTTGTCAGGATACAGAAGAGAAAATCTCTGCCATGGGTTTTGATCGAGTCAGACTTCTACTGCTTAAATACAGCACACATGACATATTTAAACTTTTAACCTGGAGACTTTACTATCCAGCATTTTTCTCTGCATTCCCTGCATTGCCTTAAAGAAGGTGACAGACATCTCAATGAGTTAGGTAGAACAGTATCTGTACCGTTTCTATTTACATGTGTTTAGAAAGCTTTTTAAGGGAAAAAAACAGTATTTAACAGTGTTAGGATCATTTTGCAAAAGAGAAAAGTATTTATTTACTATATGTCTTTGCATAACACAAGAAAAACCACAATAAAGTATTATAGCACCACTTACCTGCCTGGCTGTCAGTGATGGATTATTTCTCTGAATTGGACACCAATTTAAGATACAAATTCCTATTTTGAACATTTCACAAATCTCTTCTAGAGGATATAGCAATACTTCCAAGTTGTAAGCTGTAAAATAAAATTCTCCACTACACTCAGAATAAGAAAAGAGTAGGAGGTTTTTTGGTCTACTTCCAGTTAACAAATTGTGCTAAATGTCTTTATTGTCTGAAAATTTCTTTTCAATGAAATCAGCAGTGTAACTTGAACTGAAAGAAAATATTGATTTAGTGATTACTGGAGAGCTTTGTCATACCATGTTTGGTATGATTTTACAAAGGAATTGTATTTCCCTCCTTTAATTAGGAATGCTTTTGATTATTATTGAGAAATGCAATAAATAATGCTTAAATTGGTTTGTTCAGATCTTTACTGAAAGATCAGAATTTGAGCAGAAGAAGTTAAGGTGAAAAAGATTTGGCAACACATGTCTGGAGCCTTTCATATTGTCTTGCTCCATTTAAATAAAAGGCAATATGTAACACTGAGGACAGAGATCAAGACTCATTAATCAGGGAGACTACTGAGTGGATTTTATGGGCTCAGAACAACAATCTTAACTTGGTCTGTCCATTCAGGTTAACACTGACTGGTTAATGGAAAATCACTGTGGTGGATGTCTCTACAACCTGGTTTTAGTTAACTACTCTGCCTCATTTACAGTATTTTGCTGTAAATGTCCAACAAAATTGAATTGCTTACTGGGGTATACCACTAGTGTTGCAAAATCTGAGTACAGGGACACTTCTCATCAGTGTCTTCCTGGACATTGAGTGTTATCTGATATGTATCTATGTAATCATGATGACTGTCTCTTCCTTGTCTTTGTTTTTTTTCCAGTAATGATTGTTTTCTCTTCTGCATCTTAAATGAAGAATGCATATGAAGTTTAGAGACAACATTGCAGATTTCTTAGTACTCTGTATTTTCAGCCTTTTAAATACTTTCCAGTGATTATAATGCCCTTTTCTGTATATTCTTTGAAGCATGAATTAATTTTGGTAATAGGTAAACCAGAAGGTTGTTCTTTCAGGTGCTGTCTAATGTTTTTATTGTTACTGAATTAAAATGAAATCCTATAATAATTGAGATCTAGGTATATGTTGTAAAATTAGCAATATTTCCCTGTAAATATTGCTAGACTTGAATGCTTTCCCCTCTAATAAATATATTCCTAAATATCCCAGAATAACCCCTTAATGCTGTAATTATGGTTTGCATTTGTTATGATCAGCATACATCAAAACTTAAATTTCCCAAAGACCTACTAAACCATTCTTAAAAATACTTGGATGAGACACTGTGAAACTCTGATCCACATGAATGAATACATTCATTCCTTTATCAGACAACAGTAGCAAATTTGCCTAGAAATTTAGAAAATTGAGACAATCTTCTTGGCAAATGTTCTTGTGACTTGGGGAAAAAATGGATATGCTTGAAACTTAGAGCAATCAATTTTCATTCTGAAGCATTAGTCTGAGCATTAGCAATCACAAAGCTTAAGAATCGAAGTTATATAAAATCATTAATGTCAGTAAACATCAGTTGCACTACGTGTGGTTTGTTCTTTACTCCTAGTTTTCAGCTAGGGGTAAAGAATAGTCTAGTTTTCAGCTCAAAGTGTCCAGTGCTTTTTCTTCATTATGGACACTGTTGGGATTTTTCGAGTTTTTCTGATCCATCTCACAATGTTGATCTATCAAAGTCATAAACATTGAATTATCTCGCTGACAAGCCAAATTGAGAGAATTCTTGTGTACTATCTAGTGTGGAAAGAGCAATCTGTTTCTGGCGACACTGCAAATGTGGACCCTGAGAGATGAGGAGGAGTCCTTTTCACCTTTGCTTTGGATATCGAGGCAAAGAACCCTAGGTGATGCACAGTTGGTTTATAACATTAAAAACACAATGAAGCTGGCTCGGATTTCATTTGAATGGGATGTTATCTGGGTCACAGGTAACTTTTTATTAAATGCAGTGCTTGATGGGAGTTAACAGGTGTGCAAGACTTTGATGGTAACTGATGTAGATAAATGTTTTGAAATGCAAAAATTTAGCTACAGGTAAAGAATCAACCATATCTGATCAATGATGGCATATATGGAGAGACATGTAATAATGCAAGCAGTTACTTAAGTCTTGCTGTGGTAAAAATGATTCAATAATATAATGAAAATAAATCTCCATAGACTAATGGAACATGGTTTAACTTATCCTTTAGATGTCCTTATCATAATTACTTCAACATGAATTACAAAAATTAGAGTGCTCCATACATCCAGTCATCCTCATGCCCCTCCTCTGGGCTCATTTCAGCAGGTCCACATCCTTCTGGAGGAAGCACTTTAGGTGGGATCTCACCAGAGCAGAGCAGAGGGGCAGAATCCCCTCCCTCAACCTGCTGTTCACACCTCTTTTAATGCAGCCCAGAACATGATTTCTTTCTGGGCTGTGAGTGCACATTGCTGGGTCATTTATTTTACAGATGAGTTAATGTTTTCCTAGAACTTTTCTTTAAATGTTCAAAGACTTAAATGATTTTGTTTTGTTTGCTTCTTATGAAATCTGTAGGAAAAGACTTGCATATGAGAAAGGTGTTAAAGTGAAAATAGGAAAAAAACATGGTTTGGTTACTCCGTTTTTGTCTACAGTTTCTTTAGCTGCCAACACTTTTCAGAGAAAATAAGTATTATATGATAATATAACCTGACAAGAGAGTTGTAGTCACATGGTATTTGGAAAGCCTCACATTCTCAGATGATAGGGATATGAAGTAAATATTATTTGTTACTATATATATATTAGTATATAGGATAATATATATAATAGGATAATATATATAGTAGGATAGATGTATAATAAATGCTGGTGGGACAGCTAATGCTGGTATTTTTAACCACAACCAAGAAATCTCTGATGCACATCTTAGAACCAAATTAGACTGAAAAATGTGCCGTGCACTTGCCTAAACATCAAAATGTTCAACATGCTGCATTTTAATAGGAGCTCTCCAGGTTAGTTACAATGCAAGTTGTAGCAATCTCTGATGAATGAACATCTGGCAAAGTCTAATGTGTAACAGTTGCAATGAATTTATTAGTTGTAACTTTTAATTGACAGCTGAAGTACCTTTCTTATCTGTGAAGTCCCAGAAGTTCCTAGATAGAAGGAAGAGGAAGATCATCTAGATAAATATCCCTGCCAGAATTGTTGGAATTTGGGAACTCTTTTTTTAAATGCTTCTTAAACTCTAATAATGTACTTTTTAAAAATATCTCTGATTGACCCATTAATAAGTAGTTTCAACTAACAAACTTTTTTGTAATGTGTCATCTAAATCTCTTTCAAAGTTTATTTGGTTGGGTTTTTTGTTTGGTTGGGGGTTTTTTGGCCAGGTCGAGGGTGTGTGTGTTGGTTTTTTTGTTTGTTTTGTTTTACTGCTATTATTTTTACAGACAGAATAGTATAGATGATTGCTGTCATAACAGCCACCATTCTGTGTATGGGTAAACTTCTTGTGTGTATGTTTTATTGCTTTTCCAACTCTGTTTTATTTATATCAGTGTGATAGAAAAAACTGGAGATTGTATACCCTCTGAGACTTCTTTAGGAGTGAGTATGCAAAATAAGTCCCTTAGGCATCTTAAACTTGATACATCCATGAGCTAAACTTACCTTTCGGATTGGATTAATTTGGCCAACACCACTCATAACTTAAAACAGGTTTTCAGCTGTGCTGGGTTTAGTCAGGGTAGTAAATTTCCTTCACAGAGACTGGTATGGGGCTGTGGTTTGGATTTGTGCTGAGCACAGGGTTAGTAATACAGAGATGGCTTTATTATTGCTGAGCAGGGGTCACACAGAGCTAAGGTCTTTTCTGCTTTCCATACTGCCACACTTGCCAGGAAGTTGGGGATGCATCGAAGATTGTGTGGAGACACAGCTGGGACAGGTGACCCAAAGTGACCAAAGGGATTACACCTGTAACCTTCTTTTCTTTGGTGTAAATCCACTAATAGTATATAAGAACTTGACTAGGGACAAAATTGTAATGGATTCCACTTGAAATGCTTTCCTGAGTTACCAACTACAACTTCAATCTGGATATCTAGAGAGTTGCAAATACCTTATTTCACCTAGCCATGTTTTTTTGCTTCACTTAGAAAAATGTCTTATAAATGTCAAAAATCCGATGGGAGTTGTCCTTGAGAAATCTTTTTCACTTACTTTTTAGCTTAATTTCCTAAGGAAATTAGGCTTCTGCAATCACACTGTGTGTGTCTGTTCTTACTGATTAATAACCTCTTTTCAACCAAATTTGACATTGACCAGAGGGATAGAAGTCTCAAATATAATTAAATCCCTATGCACTGCAGGGAAGTAGGCAGCTAGGTAAATGAAAATGCTTTTATAAGATAAAGACTGAAAATTCAACACATCCAGAGACACTAGTGAATCCATCCAGGAAAAGTATTACTTATTTCCTGACCTTGGAGAAATTTCAGTGAGTGCTCAACATATTATGAGACACCAGAGAATTTGTAGGGTGCTGTTCCAGATGAAACAACGATGACTTTTGACACTGACCATGTTTAAGTGAAGTACCTGATGATTTGTTTAGTATTTTTTTTTAAACCTGAAGGTTGGCTAGAAGGTAGATTTAGAGTTTCAGATTTTTTTCCAAATTTTATGTATGACCATACTCACAATTCTGTCTCTTGAAACTTACAAGTTTTTGCAAAAGAATAGTAATAGTTCACAGACTACTTCTGAAAGTCTGTTGACAATATTAAACATGTATTTTAGAAAGCTATACCAATACATGTATGTATAATTTATCTAATTTTTCAGAATTTCTTTCCTAATGCTACATTTTATTCTCACTTAAAATAATTTTCCAACTGTATGACTACTTAAAGACTACAATTATTCAGTTTGCTTCATATGCTTTGTTATATACCCCTAAACTAACATAGATGGGGAAAAATACTCTTTTGTTTTTCTTTTTATTGCTTTTCTGTTTCTATGTTCTTCATCCACAATCCTTAGTCTTTTTATTTTTCCTTTCACAGAAAACTGTATCTCCATTTGCTATAGAATTCCTGACTTTCAGACTAATAATGAACCTCTGGAGACATAACTGTTCATCATGATGCTGTGGTGTATTTGATACTGCCTCTTTCATCAACTGCAAGCTCTCCAGTGTTCCTTTTACATTTCTTACTATGCTCCCCTACTGAAGCATAGCTTGAGGCAGAGGGTGAATAAGTAAGTTTTGATATTGTACAAAATCGACCATAGGTATTCAAATATTTCCCAGAGACTTTTTTTTTTTTTTCTTCTAATCTTAAAACTTCTGTAAGGCTTTGTGGATAGTCTGAATTTTCTTTTCTCTGCTTTATAAAGGTTTGTAATGGCAACTGTCTCTTGGATCAGTAGAGAGATTTAAATAATACTTTTCTTATTCATTAATATTTGATTCTTTTTAGAACACCTACATGTAACACAAGAATAAAAAAAAAGGCAAAACAAAACAAACCCCATTTGGCTCAATCAGAGTTTTGTTTTTGATTTGGGTTCTTTTCTGTACAACCTCTACAGCTCCTCCAATACTGTTTCTGTCATTATTTATAACATTTTAAAAAAATACCCATTAAAAAATCCATGCTCGCTTCTTTGTTATTGTTAATATTTTTCTTGTTAATATTGTTAATATTTTCACAAAAAACATAATAGCAGGAAAATGTAATTATTTTATTTTTGTGCTTTTCTCTTTAATTTGATTGTCTGAAGAAAGTAACCTGCATAGCAAAAGGGTAGATGGAGCTGGAAAATTAGACTTCAGACCATGGCTAGTAGTGCAAGCTGTGGATCAGAATCATGTCATCAAATTGTCCCCAGGTGTCCTTCTTGTTTACTTTAGTCTGCTGAAAGTTGCAAGATTCAGAAATAAGGAATTCTGTCCCAGTGAGTTTGCATGAACAGAAACAAAGCCTTTGATTTCATCTACCTATTTACATGTTTTGGATAATTTTTTTTTTCCATCTCACCAGAATACATTGAATTTTGCTTAAGAATTTTTTTTTATCACACCACCATGAATTACAGTGCAAGAGCACACATGGGAAAGCTGCTTAACTTTTCTAATTTTTCCATAAAAGTTTACAGCATTAGAAAAAAATTTGTGTGCATAGTTAAAAAACTGGCTCCAACTGGCAATCAAAATAAATTCCTCAGCTCTTAAAATCAAGTCTCTTCCTCTAATAAAGAAATGCAGCAGGAAGTCAAGACTTCTTTTCCCTGTTTATTTTAGAGGATAAATAACTTGCTTTCCTGTCATTTCAGTTTATATTTTAGTTTGTGTATGTTATAATTTGTAGGGCTGTCTCTGAGGTTCTTCTTTAGACTGTCACACAGGGAATGTGTGTGTCCTGGACTTCAGGCGTCTTGGGCAAGACAATTCTCTGCCTGGGTTTTTATCATGGCATCTGTAACATGACCAAGATATGATGGGGGTGCTTGAAGTGCTCAGCCTTAGTTCCATTTTGCCACAGGTAACCACATCATGCACTGCTTTTCAGAACCGATAAAGATTTTCCCTGAAAATAGTTCAATTATTGCTGAGGGATGTTAAGAGCTTCAGCTGATAGCACTCACTCACCAAAAGACTAGAAGACATGAATTTGTCAGCTTTCCAAAGTGAAACATTGTGATTCAGATTGACAAGTATGCTTAGTTAAGGCTTAGCCAAGCACTAAAGATGTTCTTTAGATTTTCTGACAACAAAATTGTTCATTGTCTGCAAAATCAGCAATTTTCTAATTTTTTCTTTCCTCTTTAAAAACCGAATTTCTCATACATACTGTTGACAGCAAATTTCCAGGCAGCTTTTGAATATTTTTATTGTCCTTATTTAATAGCTAGCTAGAGAACTGAACATGGTAAAATTAGATCTATCTATTAATTTAGAGTACATTAAAATCCTAGTAGGTATCTAATCTAACTTATTCTTAGGCTTTTCATTGTTAGTCATTCTTAAGTGTCAATCTTTTCCACTGTCTGCCTGAAGCAAGAGTTATTCGAGGACTGATTTTGTATTTGTTTGAAACTCATTCAACAGGAGGTGAATACATGGAACTCTATCCTCGACAAATCATAACTAGATAATTGATTCAGGGGTTTTTTTGTCCTAAACTCTATGAAATCTCTAACTTTAGCAAATTTTCTTCACCAGCTTCTTCTTTTTGCTTCTTATTTTAACAAAGATCAATATTTGGACATGCTACATTTGATTCCTCAGGCCATCCAGTTACTAAGCTGTCATTGTTAGTGCTTTCAAACCAACCTTTCATGTGCATCAATTTAAGAAACAAAAAGCTTTTATTGAGAAGAACACCTTTTAAAAGTTCCAATGTGTTTTGTCTGTAAAACCAACAGCAAAAAGAGACCATGGGTAATTTGTCACAGGTCGTAGTTGTTACAGTAACTATTTCTTATTTCCCTAATGGCAATTACAAGACTTGCAGCTCAGTAATCGTATTGTAAAGCCTGAGAATCTAAACAGATCTCAGAAAAGAGTAGGAAATGGGGGAAAGTTGTAAGCCTGATGCCTCTATTTCTTCCTGCTGAAATTCCCTTATTGGCAGTCAAGAGCACCAGATGTTCTGAAATCTCCTGTTTGGTACTAGTTGATTGTTTTGCTCTGCAGCCTGGGTGAAATTCAGGCCAGCCTGTTTAGTCCATCTGACTGCTCAGCTAGAAAAACAGTTGAGTAGTGCTTGAGATGTCCAATAAATCAAAGACTGAGCCCCCAGGTGATATTTCTAGCTTAAAAAGAAAAAATTTCTATTTTGTCAATTTAGGAGGGGTTGGTTGTGAAATGCAACTATGTTAGGGATTAAGAAATACAGTTCAGAAATTATCAGTTAACTATCAACCAGGCTTATCTCTTAGTACAATGGAGTGTTCAGATTTATTTTGCTATGTTATTATTAATACATAGTAAATACACAGAATTATTTTGCAATAAAATAAAGCCTCATATAATCTTGTCCCTTTTGCAATGTTTTTAAAGATGCCTGAGGTACACCTGTACAATGACATCTATCTAAAACCTCTCAGGCGGCCACAGCTGACATATCCTAACAACTCTCCGCGTGTGTACCGAATCACACCTACCAAAGGCCAAGCAGTGCTGATTGACTGCAGTCTAATAATGAAGATAGACCACAACCATAGAAATAGTAAGAACCAGCTCTAAGTTTTCTATTTCTGGAGATCCTGCTAGAAGATTCCCTCCACAAGGGATACGCTGTATATCTTCAAGTTGTGGGAAGGGCAGAAACCTGAGCTTCCTTTCAACAAACAGAAACAAAAGAGTATAAAGATAGATAAACTCTGTGTACTAATTATGAAAAATGTAGGGTTGTTGCAGCTGAGTTTCTCACATTCTGTCACAGTTCCTCAGCCTGGGTACTGTCTGGACTTGTGAGAAAAGCAGGAGAGGATGAACCACTCCTGTGTAAGGTCTGCACAGAGCAGTGCTGTCAGTATCCATCCTCTACAAATCCTTGCATCACGAAGTGAAATCTGCAGCAGTATAGGCAGGAAACCTCACAATCCTCTGCAGACTACTTCTTGGTAGATATCTGGAGAGAATGAGCTTCCAGTGTTTATTCCAGAGTATGAACTGTCTTTCATTGTTGTTCCTAGTGACAAGGGCTTCTCTGCAGCCTTGGGACTAGACTGGAGAACTGGAAGAGAAGAAACTGCACGGACCATGCTACATCACTGTGGTTTGATGCTTCCCTGATGTGCTTTTCAGATTCTTCTGAAGTGGCATCTATCCTAGAGCCTTTGCATATTCCCCTTGGGAGTTTGTTACTTCTCAGTACAGTCATGTGCTCTGACAGGCATGTTGCTAAATGTGCTACCATCACCCCAGGCTACTCTGATCCCTTGCTTTTCCCTCTGCCACGGCCTCTCCTTGAAAAGGGGAGCACGCATGTTAGAGGTTTACAGAAAAGGGTGAGGAGAAGGTGGTTCTTCTGAAAGCGATAGTGAAGACAGAGTGGAGACACTAAAAAGCACCTTGAGCCACATTACTAATCTTTGGTATGCAGCCATCTACTTCTTTCACATAGCTTGAAGGGATTATCCTTTGCTTTTCTGTCAGAGGGTCCTTGCCGCTTTATAACTTGCTCTTCAGTTTATTCTGCTGCTGTAAAGCTGTTTCATATTATCCTTGAAGCCATTCTGTCCCCAAAGGGTTACTTGAGTTAAAATTTGCCTCCAAGAGGCTTATGTTATTTTATGTAGTTTTAACTCTTTCAAGAGCTGTCTTTATTTCCTTTGAAGCCATCCCTGAGCCTCAGGAAGAAGCCCTTGTCTTCTAATGGATGTTTGACTTTGTTGGAACAACTCCTTGTACACACCGGTGAGAAAGTTGGTGAAATTGGATTTTAATGCATGTGTGGGGACAAAGTGGTAGAATACATCTATTACAGCAACTTAATGTCTGTGAGTTTCAGAGAAACAGAATATCCTTTTTTCTCTGGTTCTGAAATGCACCACAGGCTGCGTACAGGTAACTTAGCTGAGAAACTTCTTGGAGTTACAAATGATAACATAAATATAAGGGTATGGAGCAGGAGGGCAGCACATACCATCCTTCAGGAAAGATGCCTTAGAAAATCAAGACAAATACCAGGATGCAGCACTTTCAGTGGCACCTCCACCTTCTAATTTAAAAACCTTGGTTTGAAGCATACTACCATATCTTCTTGAGTCACTTGATAGGAGAATATCTGAGTGTGTCAGTGTTTTTTCAAGTTGTAGGATTGCCTTTCTTAGATTACATGAGGCAGCACTCACAGTGGCTTCAGTGGCATATACACATATATATGAGTAGCAAGAAACCAGGAGCTTGTAGGGAAAAGTTCAGTGGAAAATCACATGAATAAAATTTTATAGCCTAAGGAAGTGAACCTGTGCTTGCATTTTGAAATAAATTCTTTGACATTTCTCATTCTCAATATGCTATTGAATTTATTAACAAGATGATTTTTCCAACCTGCAGTTTTGACTCCTGAGCAACATCTTGTTATCATGCAAAATTATAATGACTATTTTTAGTAGCCCAACAGCAAACAATCTAAATGTTTAACATATGTCTTGCATGATGAATTTAATGTACTATAGCCTTCCCTAGTGTCAGTGACACAAAAGTCTGTGCAGTTTATTCTTAGAAGCTAGACACAATGTTATTCAGAATAGAGATGTACTATTAAAATGTTGATTAAAAAACCCTCAGTTCAACTTTGAGGAGCATATTTCCTAAAGAATATCTGTGGTGACACCATTTCTAGCAAACTTACTCTTTGCACCTCTTATTACCTTGAAAATCAAAGCATGGATGCAATTTGAGAAGAGTGAGGGAGAAAATCCTTGACTGTATATTTTCATTTTGTCATGTTGGTTGAAAAAAAAAAAAAAAGAAGATAAAAATTTAAAAGATGCCCCCAGGTTGGATTTGGATGCCCAGGGGGTGATTTGCTGTAGTGCATTAATCTCTTCAATGTCACTGTAGGCTATGGGCCTGAGAAAAATTGAGTCAGTCAGGCTTTATCTCTTAATTTCTGTACTCACTTGTCAAGAAAACCTTGAAATAATAACAGAAAGAAGGTGGAATTGTTTGGAAAGGCAGCAGAGGTGAAAGTCTGGATGCAGCATCTCTTCTTAAGGATAGAACAAGACTATATTCTCTTCAGCTAGGGCACAAACACTGTTCAAATGGCCATCAACATATTTCAAAAGCTTAGTTTCTGAAAACATAGTATATGTGCAGATTTTGCATTAAGATTCTGGAGTTGTACTAGAGAAGAATATTATGGAACAAAGGTTAAAAACTCAGTCCAAAGATGCAGTAGCATTTTTGTTGTTCCACCAGCAAATTCCTATAATACACATTCTGTCAGAGAGATTCCCAGGACAGGGAATCCAGAAGACTGATTTATAAAAGCTGGATACAAAGAAACCAAGGGTCTACTTGTGTGAAACAAATTGAATCCGGTGCATAAAACTTAGAAGTCTACTCACAGTATTGCTGACATCCACCTGCTGCATACTTGCAGCTAGTGAATATTTGAGAATTGGATAGAATTAAATGCAGTGCTTGTGCCCCAGAAGATGCAGAGTTTAAGTTAAAACTTCAGAAAGGGGACTTTCAAGTGTATTGGGGAAGCATAGGTTATCACTCATATCTGAGGTAATCTTCCTTGCACAGGCCACTAACATCTTCCTTTGAGAACAAGGAAAAGAGAATTAAATACTTGGTTTCAAGAATAAAATTGTAGTTAAGGCAAGGAATTATATCAGGGAGAGCAATGTACATATGGCTTATTTCCAGAAAAAGTTACATCTCTCCAGCTGATAAAATCTGAGAGGTGCCTGACAACTCACTCTCTGGCAGAATAAAAACCAGACATTTACAAAGTCATTGATCCTCATTGTCATCTCTGCTCAATTTGTCTTTATCTCCAGACTTGCTCCATTGGTGTCAAGCAATTTTTTTTTTCAGTCCTTAGCTCAAATGAGTCTTCTTCTGAAGTAACTGATTCCGTAAAGCTGCTTTTTCTTCCATGTACCACTCAAATTCTGAGTGCAGGAGCTGCATTTCCTTCTACAGTGTAGCTGAATAGGTTCAGTCACTCTATGCCCTTGACAGTTTTCAGTGCAGTTTGACTTTCACCTCATACAATGGAGCTCTAGGGAATGCTATTATGAAACTCTACCTAATCATTCCTTTAACTGTCGAGATGCACTGATATATGTGCCTAGTACAGAAAAACATACAAGCAATTGTAGAAAACATCCCATGAGATCCTGAACAGTAATGTATCCTGAATGTTCTCTTCCCCTCTTCACTTCATCTGTATCAAACATCTCAGACTATGAAGAAAGTCTCAAAGCACTTTTTCTGGATCTACTCTCTATTTCGGAGGAATTTCTTCACAGAAAGAGTGATTAGACATTGGGATGGACTGGCCAAGGAGGTGGTGTGGCCATCCCAAGAGGTGTTTTAGAAAATGCCTGTGGCCTAGTTGACAGGGTGGTGCTCAGTCATAGGTTGGACTCGATGATCTCAGAGGTCTTTTCCAACCTAACTGTTTCTGTGTCTGTAAATGAAGTTGGTATCTCTTTTAAGACCAATTTATTTAATTAGAATAATTAGACAATCTTTTCAGCAAACATACATTGCTTCAGGCCTGAAACACGAAATAGATTTCTAAACACAAAATTTAAAAGAATTGCTCAGTTTTGACTCTATTTCAGGCTAAGTCCCTGGAAAAAAGATGTTTAGTGTGTAGGGGCCAGAAAATGAGTGGGGAGAAAAGAAGGGACTTACTAATTAAATTATGCAAGGGAAAGTAGACAACAGTTTATGTTATGCAAAATAGAAAGGTTAGAAGAGGACAGGAAGATTAATTTACCAAACTCCCAATTTTTTGTAGGTATGAAGAAAACCTCACAGAAATTAATTAGTTATTTTAGTTTGCAGAATCTTCTTTCTCAGTAATTTAACAGGTTCTTCTTTTGGTTCAAGACTGAAAATATGGTGGAATGTGAATTTCATAGGATGTGTTTTTTCTTTAAAAGTGTGTGGTCCTATGCATATTTTCTGTGTGAATTATTATTCTTATGAAAAAGACGTTTAATTTCACCTCTACATTTGCCATAATAGTATTTTTCACTGGAAGAAGTATGCAGCTGTAAGATTTGTAGGGTGCTAATTGTTCTGCAGTTGAGAATATTTATTGTAGTACTGTAGAGGTTGGTACATTTTCTGGTTTTTATTCAAGGAAAACCTATATTCATTTAGTGTGCTTGAGAGCACAAGGAGTTTCCTTTCAGAATCAATTTAGTGAGGCTACAGGGCTGTTTGAAGAGCAAGAAGTTTCTTGTATTACAACTCGTAACTATTTAAACACACTTTGTGTAGCTTCTGGGAGAGGATGGGCTGTGACAATAGAAGATGTACATTTGGTGATGGGTGGAGGTGTCATCTTCTACTTAAACATTTCTTCGCATGGTGTTTCTTTTCTACATGAGTAATTCTGACATATAAAAATCTACTTTGTTGTTAAGGTGAGCACTGTGAGTGATCTGCTGTATATAAAGGCTTCTGAGAAGCCTGTATATGTGCTGGCTTTTAGTTTTCCATTTATCACACTTGCAGGTTACACTGCTGATGTTGCTGTAGGGAAATGGTGCTGGTACACGAGTGTTGCAGTGACAGTTTGATGGAGAATGGTTATTATTGAATTTGTGGTAAAAATCAATAAGAGAGTCCAGATTTCCAATTGAGATAATAAAGATGTCATCTATAAATCTTAGGCACAGTGTCGACACAGTGATACAATTATTTAACAGCTCTTTGTCATTGTAGCTCTTGAAAAGCTTGTCATAATACAGGACTGGAGAGAAGCTATCAAAAGAGAAGGATGTCTCAGTTAAGTTTTGCAGATGTCTGTGGATTGAGTTCTCTTCAGTAATTTCACTGATGGTCTGTATGATGGAATAGAGAGAAAGGATGACCTCTATTTGGTACAGATGTGAATGGCATTAAACTATTAAGATCTCTAAGACTCTTTCACCGGATTAGAATCAAAAGTACACTAATGGAATTGGGAAAATGACTGGAAAAAGCAGAATGAAATTTAATAAGTGCACGATTAAGAAAGAAAAATATTTTGCACAAAAACAAGATGAGGAAAAAGCTGGTTAGGGAATGGAAAATGGAAGAAGCATAGCAGCACCCAGTATTGTGGTGTTGCAAAAAGGGGAAATAATGCTAAGGACAAATTTCTTCCATTTAACAAGAGGCATTACAGACAGCTATAAATACATCTTAGAATCTGATTGTATGGTTTCAATAAACAATGAAATACTAAATGTGTGATATATTTTGCAATTCATCCATCCTATTTAGGAATTTTGCATAAGCTCTCATGTTTCCTCATTGTGTAAATATACTGAATGTTGTGTATAAATGAAATTCTATTGTTGGGTAGTTCTTAACACATATAATTTAAAGATTTATACTTTTAAACTTCATCAATTCTTTGAATGGTGATTTACATATTATAATTCTTGACCTTCTATCCTTGTGGAGTAAAATTATAAGTGCAGTCAAACTACAAAAATTGTGTCATGAAAACCTCAGGGCTTAATATTATCTCCCATTTCTCTCAGCAGAACTTGGATTGCACTAACTGTTCATGTCAAATTACTGATTAATCTTTAAAGCTCATTCAACTGATAAATGATTGTGAGAAACAAGTAGATGATGTATGAGCAATTTTTGGCAGTAAATAGATTTTTCAGGTGCATTATGCAATTTGTGGCATATTCAATAACTTTACAAAACATTCATGACCATTAAAAAAGGTATTGTATTTACACAGGTACATACTTTGTAGTTTATTACATCATAATTACTTCAGAATTGCTCAGTGACTGTAATATTTATTTCCTTTTATGTTAGATAAATCCTTGCAGATGAGAAGTTCTAACATAAACTGCATCATAACTCAGTGCAGAGAACAGCATGTGTTTTTTTCATGAAACAGCTATTTTAATGGAATTTTAGATATCAAATATTTGAAAATGGATAAAAATATGGAAATAGTTCTTCATATGTTCTTTACATTTGTTTGTACAGGATTTATAGTGCTGCACTATAAACTCTTACCACCTCACTTGTCCATATGATCTTTTGATCAACATTGACCTTTGACTGTCTGAAGCCCTTTGCCACAAAAAAAAAATCATATTTATTGAACAGCTCACGTTGTGGAAAGAGATTTCTGACTGGTAGACAGTGATGGTCTCCCTCTACCCTTTGCTGGAGCGGCTTTACCTTGAGTCCTGGGTGCGCCACAATATAAGGATATAAAGGTTTTAACATCCGAAGGAGGGCTACAAGGATGGTGAGGGGCCTGGAGGGGAAGCTGTATAAGGAGCAGCTGAGGTCACTTGGTCTGTTCAGCCTGGAGGAGACTGAGGGGAGACCTCACTGCAGTTACAGGTTCCTCCTGAGGGGAAGAGGCACTGATCTCTTCTCTCTGGTGAGCAGTGACAGGACCCAAGGGAATGGCCTGAAGTTGTGTTAGAGAAGGTTTAATTTGGATGTTAGAAAAAGGTTCTTCACCCAGAGTTGGCTGAGCACTGGCACAGGCTCCCCAGGGGTGGTCACAGCACCAGCCTGACAAAGTTCACAAAGTATTTGGAAAATCCTCTCAGGCACAGGGTGTGAGCCTTTGGTATCCTGTGCAGGGCTGAGAGTGGGACTTCATGGTCCTTGTGGGTTCTTTCCAACTCAGGATATTCTATGATTCTAGATGTGAACTTTCCTTAAGGTTAGACAGAGTTTTGCAAAGAGAGATGGTAGAATCTCTCTGCAGTAAGGCTCAGAATGATCAGGGGATCTACTTCTATGTTTTCTGTGGAGTGGTGCTTTAATCAGCAAGATAAGTGCAATCCCATGCCATTTTAGTCCTTCCATTCACACACAGCATGCAGGATTTACAATGGATATAAGATTCCATCACAAAGTTCAAAGCTATAAATGAAAGTAGAAACAGAATAAAAAATGGCTAGGAATAATCAAAAGCTTGAAAGTAAAAGAAAATTTCCAGTCATCCATCAGTTGCCTCTAGTGGTAGAGAACTGACTGGAGAGCTTTGAATTCTTTCTCCTTTTTCCCTATACCTGTGTATCTAATTGCATTTGGTTCTTCCATAGTCAGAGAAAAAAAGATAAGAGTTTTTCAGATTCCTGCTTTTTAATTTAATTTTTCTAACAGCAGCAAATATGCAGATTCCCATGACTTCTAATTAAGAAGTCTTTGAGTTAACAGTGGTGGTATCATTTTAGTCTTCCAGGTAGGTAGTGTTTTATGTTTCAGTCATTATAATGTAAAATATAAAACTAATGCATTATTCTGTCACTATACTTCCACAACTCAGCTGTGAGGGGTTTTTTATGTTTTGCTTTTCCTGATGATACCATATATTTATCTACTGCCTCCTCACCAGATGCTTTATAGCCAGATTGCTTCATTAACTTTTTTCTAAGTAATTTCAGCATTGTCTTTCGATCATGTAAATCTGTGTATAACATCAGGTACTTATTTAAAGATCCATTAAAAGGCTCTCATATACATCTAAAGTAAAAGAAAGGGGAGTAAGAGAGAAAAAAGAAAAGGAAGATAGCAATGTTTGATAATTCATAGCAAGTAGTGTCTTTTTCAAGAAATGTTAGGTCCTTGATGAAAACAATCAACAAACAACCCCCCACCAAAACCAAAACAAACAAAAGGCCCCAAACAAGAAAAAAACAACCACATAAAGCAAAAAACCAAGAGATCACAAATGGGTTTTTTTGCCAGATACCAGTAGATTTGCACTGTTTTACAGCTCACAAAATAGCTGCTGCAGGGAGAAGTCTATTCTGTCCTTGAAAAGGCTGAATCCTTTGCTTCATGTCCTTGATTTTTGAGGACAGATAACAGGGAGGAGGCTGCATGAAACTCCCCTGTTTATTCTGAGTCTGGATAAGTGGATCAGAAAATTATACACAAAGAGACAACACTGCTAATAAATATACTATTTGAGTATGGGATGATAACAATTGTAATTTTCTTTGCAGTGGAAGCAGATGAAGGGAGAGATAAATCAGTGTTATCAGGCTGAGTACTCTGTGTTAAAACATGTAATGCTTAACCAGTAGTAGTAATTTATTGCATTAGGACCCACTTTTGCCTTTCACTCTGCTATTTCCCTGTATAGAGACATAGTAACTCTTAAATTAAGTGTAAGGTTGAGAACCTGAGGAGGTGTGGATACTCTACTTCTTGAAACCAAAAGCGAGTAAGATCCAATTGGTGAAGATGAAGATTTTTCACCCAGACAAGCATTACCATTTGTTCTGCTACTCGCTTTCTGCTCTAACCTTACTTTCAAGATTCTTATTTCAATTATCATCCCTCTTAATGAGCTACAGCTAATATTTTTGATATCCTTGTAAGTACTTCTGAAATTTTGTAAAATATCCTTGACTACTTAAGTTATCACAGGATAGTTTCATTGAACTTCAAATCCCAGTGATCCACTAATTTTCATTTTCATTTATTTAGACTTTTCCTAATTTTGTGTGCCATTTCTTCTGGTTTGTATGCAAGAAAATTATACCCCTAACTTATTCTAAAATGGAAAAATTTATTTCCTAAAAATTTTAAATAAAATTTATGTATTATGGGTAAAGTAATTATGCATTACTTTATTTTAACTATGTCAGATGGGAAAGATTTTCTTCTCCTCTTCCTTTAGTTTGATGTTCTATTCAGCTGTTTAAGCTCAGGTTGGTCCCTCTGTTACTAGTTTATGTCATCTGTTATTATGTGGATTTTTGTGGCCTAAAATACTGTTGACTCTTAAGGATAACAGCTAATTCCGTTCTCATATTGGATATATTTTATCCAGAAATATATTATTAACCTTGGAATTTGTGTTATGAATTTGAACAAAGTCTTAACATTTTAGGTTACCTGCTCACAATTTTGTATTTCACGTTATTGTTACAAAGCCTGTAGTTGGACACATTTCCAGAAAGTGTACTAGTGTATACAATATAGTTACATAGAGAGGGAAAAAGCTCACCTAAAAAATCCATTTAGTTTTGTCTGAATAATAAAATAGCTCCTCCATAGCTGTTAATGGTATAAATCTATCTCAGAAATGAAATCAGTTTTCAATCAGCAATCAACTTCAGAACTTATTCTATATTGATAAGATACATGATATCCCCTTTCTCTTAGCAAGGATGTGTGACAATCTAAACACAAAAAAGGGGAAAGAGGAGCTTATTTAATTCAAAACAAGGAAGAAAGATATTTAACTTGATTTTAAATTTACCTTGATTTTAAATTTTAAATGAAAATTCTGCATGCATTCAGAAGCTCCTACATGTGGGAACTAGAGTAACTGGTGGATTAAGTCATATTATATGCTATTAAAGCATAAATTAAACGTAGGTGTTTCTCATTATCTTGCAATACAACCAAATGTTGCATATGTGGAATGACTGTGCCTATGTCAGAAAGGTTGATTATGATTTTAAATTAATGATTTTGAACAAGATTCTTAATATTCACTTCTGTGCCAGAACTGTAAAATGAACTCTTTCATAGACAAGGTAAGTTTGCCATTGAGATCGTTGAACTCCTGCATATTACACATACAATTTTGTAATTCTTTAATCACTTACAAACTTCATTCAACATTGTAACAACTACAATTTTGAAAAGACAGTTTTGAAAATGCCCTTCTCTGAGGGAAGCTGGCTGTTTTTTATCCCTTTTGCTTTGTCTATTGTTTTAAATCCTCCCAAGTTTATGCAAACCTATGAAATGAAATTGAGATGACTGTAACAACATATGCAGTATCTTGGTCATTAATCATCCTATATATTACAGAATACTGGTTTGTCTTATGTATTCTGCTGGTCTTTCAGTGTGAGTAGAAGCAAGTTCTACCAGCCAGTCCACATAACTGTGCTGGAACACAATGTAAGGGTGTCTCAGTCTTTTCTGTTTTCCAGCTGCCCTCTCCCTTACTCCTTGGAGGATTGATTCACATGTCAGCATAAGGCTACGCAAGCTCATTTTAAGTTATCATCTCCTAAGTTTGGAAGTAGCATATATTTTTCCAGTGTTCTTTCACATTTTGTCACTACTTCTGTGATAACGTCAGTAATTCTGAGACTATTTTGCAGATGCTTCATTAGGCTTCTTGTTATCGTTGGCTTCCAGTTGTCAAGTTTGCCACAGAACAATAATGCTGAAATTATAATTGCATCAGATAGTTTTATCTCGTGCTGAAGGATATATGCTTCATTCTCCAGATGTCCAAAACATGTAGGCACTTTTTATATTTGTGCATTTTGTTTCTTATCTCCTATTCCACTGCAGTTTGTAATTGCATTAAAATATATAGGGCGTCAAATGGGTTTCAGTGCTGCTCACTGAACAGTGCTATCTTAGCCTTTCCAAGTTGTAAAGATGCTTCTTGTGCAAGTATTTGTTTCAGGCCTTGTTCTGGGCTGTCAGCAGTGACACCCATCCTCAAAACTCCAACATGAAAGCAATTTTACTTCCTTTGAGTGTATATGAGGACAGCAAACATGGAAGTAGTTTTCTCTTTATTGCTGACAGGGTGCCCATCACAGTTATGCTACCCTGAATTTCTCCTGCCTTTTCTCATGTTTTATAAACTGTTGTGGATTTCACTGTGCACAGAGCCAGAAGGGATCACACCAGCATCTTATCCCTGTTTAACATTGCCTGTTTCAGTTCATTCAACAACCAGTTTGAATAAAAAAAGAATAACTTCCCTAAGGTGATAGACTCTTAGTTCAAAGATATAAAATATGAGTACAGTTGCAGTTTGCTACATGCATTTTCTTTGGTTTTTTTTTTCCTAGTAATATAGTATCTGAAGTATCTGAAGCCTAATTTTCAAATACCATGGATGAAACATGGATTTTGCTTCAGGTATCTATCTTGAAAGTATTAGGAATATAGAGCTTTATCTCAAGCTGAAGTTTCTTCAGAAAGGGCTTCTTTGAGCTGCCTCAGAAATCAGCTAGTGTCTCCTAATATCTTTAATGAGTATAACTTTATTTCATTCAGATAGGATGTTTCAGAAAAATTCTGTAATGTAGGAAACATGGTTTTCTCATTTAAATTTTCTTCTGTGGTATAATAGTATTAAACACTATCACACATAGAGAAAAAGACCTCCGACTTTAACAAATTCATTATCCTTGCCTTGAGAGGTTGTTCCTACATTGACAACTTTGACATTTATTAATGAGTGGGAGAATACTGAACCCAACACAAATTAGAGCAGAAAACACACCCACAATGGGAATTTTTTGCCACAGTTGTCTTTGTCACCTGAATACACAGACATTGATGGTATTTGGGGATTGCACTGGAATGGTGCTTTTGAAAGCTAGGATTAACTGTTTCATAGCACTGTTAATTTATGATGATTATGGACAGAATTCACAAATAAAATTTCAACATTTAGCCAATACAGGTGTAATAATTTACACTAAACTAATAGACATATAGCAGATCTTCTTTCTCTAGTGCAGATTCATGATTCTCAATTACGCATTCAGGAAAATGTTAACACACATTCCTTGCAGGACATCACAGAAAAGGTATATTGTGAAGGAAGCATTTTAAAAGATAAATGAAATAGCAAGCATAAATAACAATAAGGCAGTTGCCTTCACATTCCCTTGACATTTATATTTGAAAAGTGCATTTCTGCTCAGTGTTATGTTCCAATTTCAGTTGTGAAATTATGTTTTTCTTCCCCAATGTAATTTAATATTCTTTGGTGTACTCTATTCTATTCCATTCCTAAGTTGCTGTATTTAAATAGGGAATTAGGAGACTCTCTTAAGTTAGTAGATTCTGCTTTTTTCACCAATATTATCTGAAATGGTCTCTGTGTGAGAAACCATACAGGAGAGTAAAACTGACCTCTTATCTAAAAAACTTTCCCTACTTCTCCCTGTTTTCCTACTTTATAAAAAAAGTCCTCAGGACTTCTCTCACCTGGTCATAGCACTTTTTATCACCAGTGGACACCCCAGCCTTATTCAGGTTGCCTATATTGTATTTTTCATGTCAGGATTGTGCAGTGTTGCAGATGGGAAAATGTCAGTGATAATTATGTAAGAGTTAATGATCAGTTAGATTGAAAATTGGGTAGAATAGGCAGAATTATCTGCTTGAAAAGCTATATCTGTGCTGTATGGAGATACTAGCATAACCTATATTCAAAATATAGGTCCCTTAGCGAACTTCAGGAGGTCCAAATAAGACTGAGTGGCTGAGATCTAAAATTGTAGATGAAATTCACAGGTTTAGTACAAAATGGTTTACAGAGACGGAATCATAAAAACAAAGAAAAAGTTGATAGTTTTCAATACAGAATGAAATATAGGAACTGTAACATATCATGCTAAGAAAATGTTTGGTGATCAGTAGTGGTCAGTAAGCAAATCACATGTGGGAAATATTAGGAAAAATGATAAGTGCAGGCAGTATCATTAGAACACCATAGATCCTTAGTGTGCCCACAGTTTGGATATGATGTGCAGTACTGGTCACCAAATCTCATAGAGAAACAGAAAAGATTGACAAAACATCAGTAAGGATGAAGTCAGCCTCTCTGTAAAGAGCAATTGCTTAGACTAAAACTCTTCAGCTTGGGAATGAGACAGCTGAAGTAAAATATGCTTCTGGGAGTTTATAATAGCCAGGATGGAAAGGAGTAAAAAGGTGTTAAATGTGTCTTTATATTTAAAGCTCCAAACAAACATAAGGAGGAAGCAAATAATATAAAATCTCAACTGCATTTCGTTATTTTATTTATTAAACAACATAAATGCTAACACTTCCCTTTTATGTATATTCTAACAATATCTATTACTTCCAAAACTGTTTCATTTTTTCTTCTTTTAAGCTTTAAACCGTCATGATGCTCCTTTTTTTCCCCTAAATTCCATCTTTTTCATAAAGCATATTTTATTCTTACATGAAGAACAGACTTGCTTATTATCTCGATGACTTTTATACTTTAAAAAAAGGCAAGAAGAAACAGGATTTTTTATGCAGACACTTCTGCCTCTCAAAAAGGTCATTGCCTCATTTACATACAAACCTGCATATATTTCAGAATTTGCAGAAAGCAAGTTCACAAGAATTACAAAAATATATATATTCACAGTAGACAACATGGAAGAGGGAAGAGTACCAAACAGCTTAGTGTCTTTTTCCCTAAACAAACTGACTATATTTTCTTACCCTTTTACTGCTATCTGACAAATGTTTACTGTTGAAAAAAGGAAAAAAATGTTAATGTGTCATGTTATTCTGTGCCTAGTGTTGTTCTCTGAATACTTTCTTAGATTTCTAGCACAGAAACCTTCAATACCTTTGTATTAGTAAGGTCAGACACTTGCAAAAGCCTGTGTTAAAAAGAAAAAAAAGAAGAAAGGAAAGAAAAAAGTTCTTGACTATGTATAGTTCATATACACTATAGGTTCTAAAACAGAAAAATGGCTTCTATTCACAAATACTGATCTGTAGCTACAGTTATAGATATTTTTTGTCTAGCATTTGACAGAATCTCCTTCAGATGGCACTTTCAATTCTGTTTTTTCATCTCTGTCTCTGTATACCTTCTGTTTGAAGATAAGGCACCTGAGTGGCTTAGGGATCAGGGTAAGCTCATCCAAAAGGTCACAGTACAATAAATTCATCTTGACCTGCTCCCACACAGACCTAAATCTATTGCTGCAGAAATGCAGCTGCTGGGACAAGGAGTCACTGCCCTGTAAGGCTCCACCAGGAGAGGCTCCATGACGATTCTTTGTGATAGCAGGAGCATCCCTGGGACTCAGAAGATTTATTCTCTGTTTTTATGGCACTTATCACTTGCAAGCCTTGAGCCATCTGATACAAAATAATATAGATTAGTTGTTTTGAAATGTTTTTTTTAGGACTGGAAAGTTGTAAAAGTTAAAACAATATGGAACAGGTTTTCCTATTTGTCGTGAAAGGCTTGTGGTTCCCATATTAGGTAGTGAAGAGCAACAGTGTTTCTTGAAGACTAAAGATGACCATTTATTTCAGCCCCAAATAATTTCTTGTAGCAATTTCCCCAAGCAATATTGTGCACGTACAAGAAAAATCTGTCTGGCTTAATCAAATGCCTTTCAAAATTTCTTCTTTTGAGAACACAAATATCTATTCAGTTTAGAAAATCATCAACTGCTGCAGAGATTAGCTCTTAAAAAAAATAGCAATTCTTGCAGCTTAAAAAAATTGAGTTGCAATTCTCTTTTTTATTGTTATTTTTTATTGTAAAACTTAGAGTAATTACTAACAATCGTCAGTTGTACAGCAGCGTTTGGAAGCTTGGGTACTTAAATATTAACCTGATTGCTACCCAGCAGTCCTACATGAGTGGGTTCTTGCATTCTGATGCTCCACTTCCATGTACTCACTCAAAAGTTAATGTGGCTTTTTGCTTTGTAGAGGCTAAAGACACTGGACAGAACTCAATAGGGAAATAAGGAAGAATTTTCTTTCTAAGAAATCCAGACTCTTCACACCTAGAGACCTTCCCATCTTCTTTGGAATGAACTGATTCAGTGCAAAATGAGAAGATCTTAATAAATCATTTATGACCAATAGTTTTCCTCACCAACATAGCCTACTTTAATTTATAGTTAGGAAAAATAATGAACTTCTGCTGCTTCTATACACTAAGATAATAAATACTGATAAACACAAACTGGAAAACACCCAAACAGTCTTTGTGCTCCTTGTTGCATATTCAAAAGTTGAATGTTTCTAGAAAAAAGATATTTTTATCTGCTATGTTAGCTATAAAAAATACAGAGATATCTCTCCTGAAAGAATTTAGGAAAATAAGGAAATACTGAAAGTCAAGATTGTCTAGTGCATAATGAAATAGTAAATGGGACCCTTTCACAAGAAAAGAATTGTGGAAAATATGATTCACTTAGTTTTCTGTTGTGTTCTGTTACTTACTCTGGTAGAAATTGAGACTTTCTGGCAAAAATAAATTAAAATACATGCAATTTATGAAAAATGTAAGAGTCTCTGGCAATCCAAGCCTTGCTTTTCTGTGACAAGTTGAGACTTTTGGTCATAATTCATAATTCTTGACAGTGCTATTATTCATTGACTGCATAACAAACATTAGCGATAGCAAAGTGGTTTGGCAAAGGTCAAGGGGTTACTGTAATATGTGGCTATAAATTTCCAGGAAGGGCATTTAGGGCATGAAAATTGGGAGAATTTTTATTCATATAAAAGATTCAGAATCTGAGATCACCCTACCGAGAGATTACAGAGCAGAACATCCATGGCTGAAAAATACAAAGTCTTACAAACGAAAAAATACAAACATGTTATCCAATTTCTGCAGTGAAACAGGATGCTGACTGCATGATAGGAAGGAAACCAGACTAGATTTCCGTAGCTGGCACTACATTTAAAACAAGCAACTGGCACATCAGCGGTTCAGTTGATAATAAAATCACAGAAAATTTGGTTGGAAGGGAATCTAATCTGATCCACCCCCCTTCACAGTGAAATTATTAGTTAAACTAGGTCAGCTCAGCTGAATCCTAAATATCTACATCCTGTCACCTCTCAACAGTGCTGTGCATTTTTTGACGTGATATTACAGAAAAAGAGTATTAGCTGCCTCTCATGTGTGTATGACAGAACACAGAACAGCCAAAAGTTTCAGGCTGAGTATTTGTTTAAAGGCCATTACTTCTGAGAAATTCTGTTTTATTCAAACCTTGAGAAATTATTCTTGGCCACGGCTGAGATTGATTAAATTACTTGAAAACTTGAAATCCCAAACATCAGACACATAGAATAGTAATATTTCTGGTGTTCATAAGGAATATTTATAATCACACTACTGAATTGAAACAATTTCAGTATGGTTTGAATATTCTGTCATAATGGACTTATCTGGAGAGGTTAATTACTAAATTTCTAGCTCAGAAATTTCCATATGTCTGGTGTAAAATATTAAGTCAGCAAAATAGGACCAAGGTGAACATCAATAAGATTGGCTAATTTTGACCTACAGAATTTTTGACACCGAAGTCAGGAATATATTAAAAAATACAAAACTAGACTATTTTCTACAGTGGAGGGTTATTATTAAAGTTGTATTAAATATTTCCAACAATCAGCAAAAATGTAAAAAAATAAAGGGAACAACAAGTCAGATGGGCAACATTATTCTCTTATTTCCTCAAATAACTCAGATGAATATTGCATGCTTTTAAAAAATAAGTTTTATTTGTAAAAAACCAATTCAATTTAAAAATTAAATTAATTGTAATTAAGATTTAAATTTTATCCTTTATCTCAGAAATAGCAAAAATTGCAAGCAATTTAAAACTGAAATATTCAAAACTGTCACTAAGCAGCATTCTTGCTAAGTGAAAATCTGTGTCTCTGTGTTTGCCACAAGAGTTTTTGCCTTTGTAACAGATGTATAGTGGAAAATATAATGAGATTACTGGAACCAATTCAGTAGTTATTTTCTGCCGAGAATAAATTACTTGGATTCTTAACTTTACTTTCTATTCTTAAGAGTAGAAAACATCACCAAAGCTACATACGAGAAGTAGCAGTGGCATATTCTAGAGAAAGCACAGCCAGGCACATTGCAACAGGCAAAGATTTCACTCATTTCAGTGATTCCTGTTGCACACGTGTCCAGCTTGGGTTGGGAGCAGCCTGTCTCTCTGCCAGGGCAATGTCAGAAATATTCAGCAATAACATGGAAAAAATCTCATTGATAGCTATAGAACATTGGCGTAATTTCAGGATTTATTACTTGAAAGAAGAATGATGGACAGTTACTTTACACAGTGTATTCTCACAGCATTGGCATCTTGTCTAAAAATATTATAACTCTGAGCCTTCAGGAACCTCGAGGTTTTAAATACAATTATACACAAAAGAGGAGAGTTAAAGCAATGCTCTAATGGTGCAATGTTATAACAAAGTGGTGCCTAATGCTTGACAGAATTGGTAAGCTTTCCTAAATGCTCCTTTGTCCTTTATTTAAGACTGGTAGTATTCCAATTTCTTCCAGACAAACCCCATATACTGACATGGTCTCAAGAAAATAAAGGGAATTTATTCCCTTTATTTCTGTGCAGGGGGGTCTGAAGATTCATGTGGTTTAAGTCCTTTTATCCAGCCTCTTTGTTATGTCTCCAGGATGCAGCTCAGTTCCTGGACTTTGGAGTTTGTAGAGCAGCTTTTTGTCTTAGCCTCTCCCATTTCCATGGAAATCATCTAAAGCATTTTTGACAGTTTTCATCTGTTCTTAAACCTTCCATTCTGTTTTCATGCTGTAAACACAATACTACTTTCTTTCAAAATTCAGACTTTTCTGCTGCTAAAGCTTTTGCTTCTTTTCTCTCTCTACATTGTCAGCTGGTGTCCTCTGTACTTTCAGTTTCCCTATATCAGTATTGAACCATCTTGTCCTAAATCTAGCTTGTTCATGGAATCCTAAGATTAAATAGCATTTGTTTTACTGTAGGATCTTTATTTATTGGTTTTATTATGGAAAAGGAAAGATATAGCAAAGTTACTATTGTAGCTTGGGTTAAAATTTTGATGCTAATCACTCTATGTGAAATAAGAAGCAGTGTGATGTATAACTACATACAAAATAAGCAGTCATTTTATGTGGAATAATGGATAAGGTAACAAGCAGCAAATTTTACCCCTAACAATACAGACTTCAATTATTCGCACACACAAAATAAGACTTGATGGTATGTTTGGGTGCTGGTGGCATTCGGGAGGGGATGAGCATTGTACATTCATGAACAAAGTAGTAACAGACTTTGGGTTCCTACGGCAAGATAAGCAGGAATGCAAGCCTGTGTTACCACATGGAATCCAAAATTAATTATGTCAAATAGAATGCAAAATATTTAGCTGTACTCCTCAAATGAAGCAAAAGCAAAAATTTGTCATTGTTTTAGCAGAAGATAACCAGTACTGCTTAACTTATTATTCTCATTCTTCCCGTTATTGGTCCAGATAAACACATTCTTTTGCTTTCACCTCATTTATAAGTTTTAAAATTTCAGTAATGAATGGGGAAATGGCCACATAAAGGAGACAACTTTTCTATACAACATACTAGTGAGTCCCTAAATTGAAATACTTTTTCATGATTCTGCAAATTAGAAGTTTCTGGACTGACTGTAAAGATCATAAAAATCACATTAGAAATAATGTAAGTAATTATGGAACTAGACAATATGGCCTCCATGGAAAGACTGAAAGAGGAAATATTTTCCAAAGATATAAAATGTAGCTGATGGAGGAAAGGGCAGGAGAGAAGTGGTTTAAATTATAAAGAAAGGGACCTGTTTTAAAGAGAAAACTTAAATAATTCCCACAAATTAAAGTACTAAGATAGTGAAGAGAATTTTTCTGGTGAGACTGTGAACCCACCATTTATGGAGTCTCAATCATTGAAGATTTCTAAGAAGAGTTCAGACAATTATTAAGCAGAAATTACACAGGCATAATTAATCTTGCCTTCAGGCAAGAGAATGCATCTTTTTCAGTTTGTTCTTTAAATTCATTTTCATGATAGATGTCTCCAAAGCCATTGATTTCTCTTTCAAATTTCTCTTTTACAGTGTATCTATTTTAAGCAGAAAGTACTTTTGAATACCAAATTGCTTTCCTCTGACTGTAAATCTCCTTGTTTCCAATTCAAGGATTAATCTTTAATTACAGGTACTACATTTCATAGAACATTTCATAGAGTATCTCTCTACCTATAGTGGGTCATTTCAGTCTGCAAAAATATACAATTCAGTTTTTCAGTGCCCAAATGTTGTGACTTAACCTCAGACAACAGTTAAGTACCACACATCTGCACCCTTACTCTCCCCGCCATCCTCAACCTTGCCTGAGAAAGGTAAAATGTGTGGATTGAGATAAGAACAGCTTAATAGTTGAAATAAAGATAATAAAGATACTAACACAGATAGTAAAGCTTAATAATGATTATGATGATGATGATAAGAAGAAGAAGAAGAATGATGGAAAGGAGAGACAAAGAGACCTTAAAACCAGGGAAAACAGCTACCTCCAGTTTATATATTGAGCATGACATTCTGAGATGTGGAATATCCCCCTAGCTAATTTGAAAGAGCTCTCCTGGCCATATTCCTGCCCAGTTTCTTGTGCATCTCCTCACTGTCACGACACGGGAAACTGAAACATCCTTGAATTAGGGTAAGCACAATTTAGCAACACCTAAAAGATCAGTGCATTATCAATATTATTGTCATACTAAATCCAGAATATGGCACTGTACCGGCTGGTAGGAAGAAAATTAACTCTATTCCAGCTGAAAGCAGGACAGGGTTAAACTTCTTTTATCTGGTGTAAGAAACTTAGGCAGAACAACTTTGTGCTCCACTCCCAATAAACTCCCAAGTATTTTCTGAGACTGAAAATTCATTCATGTCCCCAGTGAAGCTATGTTAGTATAGGCAGTGCAAATGATGCCAAGTATCTTCCTGTGTCTCCTTTGCAAACAGGTGTTTCCTGTGTCTTTTCTGCAGTAAGGTTACAGCTATTTCAGTCATCCTTCTTTTGTCATACTCTGTATCTGTCATCTTTTATCACTAAAGTATCTTGTAGCTCACCCTCTCTCCTCATCTAACTGAGATATTTGTACCACCTCTGGATTGTGACTAGTCCATCAAAAAACCTGATGCAGCTGAAATTTTGTTGTCTGTCTAGATTGTTCAGAATGTATTAGACATCATTTAGCCTTGAGCATTTCTTCCTAATATTCATCTGATAGTTTTGCCCAGACAACTGTGCAGTGACACAAAGGAGGAGGGGAAATATTAAGTGTACATGTCAAAGCATCCTGGAGAAAATGCAAAAACTTCCCAGATATTCGTAGTACCTCAAACCCAGCCAGGACGATGTGACCATATTGCTTCTGGACAGTCCAGTCTCATAAATTCTAAGATGAATACTGATTTTTGAGAGTTTTTTCAAGTAGTAAATGGTCCATAGGCATGAGAGAGGACTGCAAAGGTTTGCAGTAGGAGCAAAGGCTTTGCAGTGGTATCTGGAATCCTCTTGAAATTCCTAGGATACAATATACAATTATCTCTGTATTTATTAAACTGTACAACTACAACATCTTGTGTGTTCTTCAGATACTACAAAACATGGTTTTCATGTTGCTGTGAGAAGAACATAGAATGACCCTGAATGCTTGTTAGCAGTTGGAGCCCCATTCATTCATATGCCCCGGGAGAGCATTTTTCAGTTCACTTTTTTTCCTGAATGAAATTCTGTTGAAGCACTCCACAATTTCTACACAATGTGAATTGGAGCATGGTAAATGTTGCCCAGAGAGATTGTGGATGGAAGTGTTCAAGGCCAGGCTCGATGGGGCCCTGAGCAATCTGATCTAATGAGTGGCATCTCTGCCCAGGACAGGGAGTTAGAAACAGATGATTTTTAAGGTCCCTTCTAACCCAACCCATTCTATGATCTTATGAAATGGAGTTGATTGGAGATTCACTTCAAAAACACATTTCATGTCCAAACCAAAAATACTAACGTGCACTCACATTTCAAATTTCATCTCCTATTCTGAATCTTAATTAAACCTGCAATCCATATCTCTCCAATGTTTTATATGGAGAAAAAAAAAAAGAATTAAAAACTTAATGTGTTTTGAATAAGCTTAACGCATGTATTTATTTTAAAGGATCTTTGGAGTGTGAACAACTTATAAAAGATCTTTTTTTCATAGAAAGAAATTCCTTGGTCTGCTAAATAACTCACTTAACTCATCTTTTTAATGAATGGATTTAAAAATTATATATTTTACTTTAAATTGATTATTAACTGATTGACTTTCAGAAATTATAGATACAAAATCCAAATTCCACATCAGCCCATACTATCTGAAAAGGATGTCTTCTTCCGTTTCTGAAGTGCAACTCTACCTTTACCATGTAAATTGACAGTCTTTGAACAGTATTATTTAGAGGAGATAAAAAATTTGGAGATAAAAGTGCATGTTATTGCAACTTTCAAGGAAACTTTGGTATGTGGTATATAAATAAACACCTGGCACTCAGTCAAGACACCAGGGCTAATATTCTGACACTTACAGAAAGTGCTATGGAAATAAAATGATCACGTATTTTGATTAGCTGATGTATGAAAGACACTTTCAAGAGGTAAAGTGCATAGTTTTATTGTTATTTATTTTCTGTCTTAATCAAAATGAAGGCATGTGGTCAAATATTTGACTTGTGAGAATGCACAACAGAGTTAAGGCTTTTTGGGCAAAGGCTGGAAATGTATGATCACTGAGGGTTGTGGGAAAACACAAAAACTGAGGGTGTAAAAGATCAGTCAGCAATGGTCATTTGTGATATGTGTTTTCTGCCTTTTGCTGGATGCTCAGTTACCTCTTTCTGATGTTAAGCACAGCTAAATAATATTTGCTCTTTAACCATCACTAAATGTCCATGTTTGTGAAAGGCAGATCTGAATTCAGCTCCTGTTCTTTCTGTGATGCTCCACATAGTGATGCTCTGAAGCATAGGATTGCAATGCATTTATCAAGGGACCCAGCTTTGTTAAAAAGTAGGAGTAGAAAAATTTTCTTTTTACCCTTTTCTTTCAAGCCCATCACTGCTGTACAAAATTCAGTATTTCAGTGTTTGTCCAGTTTGGACAAAGTTTGCCATTTCAGTGGGAGATTAGCTCGTGGCGTGGTATTATTTGCTTGAGCTTTTGGTGTCACTTGAGAACAGGGAAATTAAAAATGTACAAAAACTGATAAAAAGAAAATTAGGTATGTCTTAAAATGTTTTCTAGGTTTTTTTATTACTATTATTTTTCAGTCTTGCATTAGCTTATTTCATTTCACCCATTTTACAACTTGAATATTAAAACAATGCAAGCAGTACAGACATAATATGTTTATCACCATAAAATCAAAGATCAGAACAAGCATTACATAAAAGATAGTCATTAACAGATAAACTCAGTTAAGTTGTGTTTCTTCACATATAGAGATGTCAGAAATATTAGTTTGAACTCCTGTAAATCTTAAACAGTATTAGCTACCCAAAAAGTAGCACTGTCTAGGTTCATAAGTCAATGAAGAAAAATAAGGATCTTTAGATAGGGATTTTTAATTCCTGAAATCTACACTGTAAAATATTAGAAGTCATTACTCAGTGTGCTGTGCCATCTGTTGGAAAAAAATTCTAAAATTATTCTGTACATTTATCTGGATTATAAGAAAATGTGTACAATAAAGCTTTCATTATGACAGATTCAGTAAAGACTTGTCCCTGAAGAATAAATCAAGAAAACTGTAAGTCCTGTCAATTAAATTCTGATCTAAAATGGTGATTTTCTGGGCTTTCAAGGGCTTATCTACTGGTAGAGCATCTCAACCTAAGTGAAATGGTTTAAAAAGACAAGATAGACATGTAATATTTTATATGGAGGTTTTTTTTTAAAATACACCGTAAATGAGAACCCTGGATGGTTCACTGCATCTCTAACAAGTTCATAAAAGCTTTAATGTGCTGAGCACAGACAAGGCTAAACTTGTTGAGAGGGAGGTCAGGTCATTTTATTTCCCTAAGAACATTTTCCTTGAAAAAGGCATCTCTGCATGATATTTTTTCAAATATTTTCAGGACAACTTAATGATCTCGGTATATTCAAAGTAAAGGCTCTTTAAAGACTTCTGGTTTTGATATTTGTTTCCTTTGAGGTTTTGTTTTTCTTGTAGTGCTGACAAACTTTCCTTTCTAGGTGGATAAGTATTTCCTCTAGGTTTCTACTACTCACACTGGGAAAACTTACATCTCTATAGCTAAACTTTTTTGTTAAAGACCTTCAGTGTCTTTTAAAGCAATCAGTTAATGAGAACTTACAGTTAATGATGCTCCAGGTAGAATGATGTCTATTTTTTAATTTCAGCATATTCTTTCCTCATCAGTTTTAGCTGTTCCAAAAATTTTTTAAAACTGCCTTCTCTAGTCCAGAATTTTTGGCTCAGAATGGGTAATGACCCTTCTCCTCTTTTAACCATAGATATGAAGATTTCAATGATTATTACCTCTGTAAGGGTTTTTAAAAATCCTTAATCAGATTCATGCTCCTGTTGCTCTAAATCTACTATATAGAGAACAAAAACATCCTTTTATAAATCAATGTCTTAAAAGAAAGATTTATGACCACACTTAGATAATGAATAAATAAAATGTGAAATGCTTGTCCCTTACGCCATGATTTGAAAGGTGGAACATATTAATATATGTGTGGAAAGTATTGTGGTATGATACCAACAGGTTGTGGGTTGTGTATATAACACACTGTGGATTTTAGTTTCCTACAAGCTGTACAGAACCTGTCCTGCAATCAGTAACAAAAGTTTTTCCTCCATGAACCAAAGAGGGGCAAGAAGGAACTTGACTAAGGGAGGGAAAATTCGGTTTTTGACTAAGGTTTCTTTAGAATTGTGCTTGCTGTGTTTGTCATTCATATGAATCTACATCTCCAGTGTATCTTTTAATCTTAATTAACTCCCTGCTGTTACTAATTGTGCTTCCACCCTAAGATCCCTATGAACTGTTGGGGTTATATAGATGAGAAAGAAGATACGATGTATAGAAAAGAGAGATGCAAGATACTAATCAGTAGAGTATTAATGCTATTTAATGCATTTTTTAAAGTTACTTTTACAACAGATTTTTAAATATAATTCCAGTATTATAAATATAAATATAATTTCAGCACCCCATTGCAGTGCCCCCAAAACTCTGAGGTACAGAACTGCAAGATAACTGCTAACAAATCAGTCCAGAAATGGTAGAAAAACAAAAGTTAGTTTTGTCATTTAAATAAAAGTGTAGCGTGAGGATAATTTAGGATTAGATGGGCTAATAGAAGAAAAGAACTCTACATTTTCAGGGTTTTTTGTAAAATATTTAAGTGTGTCTGTGTGTAAAAAGCAGCTTCTGTTCAGCTTTCATTCACTGCATTCTCTCAGAGTGTCAGGGAAAAACCCTTTTCTGCTTCTAGAATAAGGACATCTGCAAATGTAAAAAGGTCTTCTAGGGATGAAAAGTTACTGGCTATTTCCTTGCCTGATCTAGGGCTGTTTGTGTGATAATTCATATGAAATATTTATTGAACATAAAAACCAAAAATCTTACACTGAGTGTAAAAGTTTCCCTCACCAAATGAGACTTTTTTTTTCAGATTTCTCTGTATTGTTCTGTGTACGTCTTTTTTGTGTCTGAACCTAGTTTGTAAATCATACATTATATAGCTCTGAAAGTCCATAATAAATGAGATAGATCTCAAAAATTGCCAATGTAATGATCCTCTTAGTGACTCCCTTCAAAGCCTGTGTATTGTGGCCAAGAGATTACTTTCCCATTCTCACCTGCTCTTCCATTTGCTGCAGATTGTCCAGAATTGCTGGGCTTCTTGAGATGTCTTTTTATACTGAGGTGTTACTAAACAGCTAAGAAGGAATTGCTCTACTCTTACTGTAATTGCTCTGTCTTGTTCTCTTCATTTTGGCACTTACAGGGTATGTCCAGGCTGAATTTTCAGGGTTTAACCATTTATTAGGTGTGTGACAATAAAATATTTAGAATGCAAGAAACTTCTTTAGAGCAACATCTGAAAATTAGTAGAGGAATACATCCTTACCCAAATGAAATTTAGCACTTTAGAATACTTATATTTTTAGGAGTCTTTCTGAACTTGTTTTACTTATGGAGATTACCAAACTGCTTCTGTGGTTCTCTTGTTAGTATCAGCTGTGATGCTGTCTCTGGTTACTACATCTAGAGCTGTGTTTCTCAGGCTATGGTCCATGAGACATTGATAGCTGATCTGCAAAAAAAGGAATATTTTCATGTGTGCAAGACAGAAAAAAAGCAAATTAGGAGAAAATGAAGAATAGTGGTAATAAAAGGAAGCCAAAGTTCAGCTAGACTGTTCTGTTTTAAATGAAAGCAACACAGGAGCACTGCATAGTTGAAAAGGTAAAGTAAATACTTCATTTAAAATGCTGAGAATCCTTGGAGCAGACCATTCATTACAATGTCTCTTCACTCTGATTACTTTTCTAATCAGTATGCATCTGATTGATGCAGATTTAGTATTGATCAGATGAATCGGGCAGTAAAAGATTAAAAAAACTAAATAATATAAACCCAAGAACACATTAAAAAACAGAAAAATGAAACAAGTAGCTCACAAACAGCTGCTGCATTCTGCCTCAGACCAATTTCTCAGCTGCTATACAGAAAATCCAATTCAAAGTTGTTTAAATATGTATTTTGTACCTGATTTGTTCTAGAGATATATATATATATATATATGTTTTACTTCTTAGAGAATTTGCACTCTATACATCATATTTTGAAAGGTTTGGATGGGGTTCTTTAACACCCCTCTCCTTTGTTCATTCCACTAGAACTGGAAAAAGCAGAAATTCAGCATCTTTGATTTACGTATTGGAACAACATATGATTTGATGCTTTCTTACAGACGAGGAATATTACAGAGGAACATTTATTTTACGTATTAAATAGCTTTACATAGTAACTGTGTCAAATCAGGAAAGATTTGTGTGAAAGATCAGTTTCTAAAACATCTTTAAAGTCATCAGAATAGATCTCTCTTCGTTCTATCTTTCATACCCTGAACCATTAAATAGAGCAGGGGCTAAGAAAGGTTTAGAAAGAATGCCTTAACAAAGACTGATGTTGAAATAAAAATGGAATCTAAGCAAAGAGGATCTTTAGAAGAGTAAACTTCTGAATACCCTTCTTGCTCTTCTTTTTCCAACACCATATTCTCAGTCTTTAAAATGCAAGCAGGCTTTAAAAGTGCAGAATAAAAACATACCTAAAAATCAGATTGCCACCTAGCCATTCCATAGTATGAATTTTCCTTCAGTTGTTCTCTATCCATATTTAAAAGTACCTAGGCAGTAAGTAATTTTAAAGAAAATAAAGTCCTAGGCTGCTTCTCACATAACTTTAATTTTAAGATCAAAAGAAAAGTAATTCCCAGGTTCTTCTCTGCCAGATTCTTATCTCCTTTTCAGTAATACTTCCTTGGTCTAATATTAAAAAACAACAAATCATTCTGAAAATTATTTTTATGACCTGAAGATCCACTTTCAGTTTGATAACTCTTATTTTCCATTTGTTGTAAGTATAAATGTAACCAAGTAAATCTGTTATAGAGATTTAACTAAACAGGAAATACATCAGGTTTTCACCCAGTTTATTAATGGATATTAGTGCTTTCCAAGAGTTTTACTTTTCTTCCTTTTTTTTTTTTTTAAGTGCTATTTCACATGAAGTTCAGATAGAAGGTATGCATGAAAACTTTTCATCCTCAAAGCGACATATGCAGGCACTATTTAAATATAACTGTTATATGTCACTAATAAAGACACTTTTCAATTCTTGTCAAACACACAAACCATTAGATATAAGAAATCTCTCTTGAAAATGTCAGGAGGAAATGGTTATTGTAAAATCACAAATTTACTTCTGAGGTAAGCTAAGGACAAGTAGTGCCTCTGTAGTTGAAAGAGTCCTTCCTCAGTAGTGTATAAATCTCAGTAGGAATAATAGAAAAGAGTCCAAGATAGAAACAGGATTTTTTCCCAAAATACTCTTCAAACATAATTTTATTGCACCAGGTGAGATCCCATAAAGATGTTTTTTAGAAGTCTAGATGTTCTGCAACACCTCTGAGAACAATAGACAAAACCCCCAAAACCCCACCTTTAACAAGCAGCATTTTTTAGCAAAAAGGTACCTTTCTCCAAGGAAGTTACTGTGCCTAATATTAGTGAGTAGATCAAACTGAGGCTCTTTTGAGGTAAAGGAATTTTTTAGAAATTGGTATACGCTACATCAGAAATACATCAGCTTCAATAAAATACAGAGGGTATTGGGAGGTAAGAGATGGAGAGGGAGAGCATAGTGAGAGGGCTGATGCAAAAATAGCCTTATTAACACCATAAAGTAACAGAGAACTTAAAAAGTTCTGTGTCCTGTTGCAGAGGGATGAAACTGAACACATCCCAAGCAAATATTAATCCTGGATAAAACAGCTTATCACCAACTGCACACACAGTATGGCTGAAGCAGTAGAGCAACTAAAAGGGGCTTGTCTTCAGCTGTCAACACACAGGACAGCACAACCTATCTCACCCCATCTCACTTCCCTGTGACCAGTACACTGAGAGCATAGCATTGAACACTGCTAGTCATGTTATTCTCCCCATCACTATATTATATTTGTTAAAAAAATATTACATGAGTTATCCAATCCACCTTTCTCTATGTATGCTAGGTACACAAATGTTATCAGAGTATCCAGCTAATCTCTGCTCTTCCTATTATATTCTCTATCATGATCTGCTGGGTTTTTATATTTTTTTAGCATTTTCCCTATATTATTTTTTGAGGTAATTTTATTCATATATTGAAAGTTCTTGATAATTAATTTTATACCTATTCAGTATATTACTCCTCCTAATTAACGTATCTCAGAAAACATTTCAAAAAGTACTCATATAGAATTGATGGGATGTGGGAGTGCATTTTTTAATTTTAGGTTTCGTTTATAAGTTAATGTTCTTTTGTAAAATGGTTTGTTCTCTGTACCCCTATTTCTGTTACCCCCGTTTGGTTCCTTCCTGAGTTTCCCCGCCAAAACCAGCTAACTGTCCATCCCTTTACAGACAGCCACCTGTTGCTGTCTGTCATTTTGGGGCCGCTCCCCATTTCTGGAGAATTCTGAGAGCGGCACCAAGGGATTGGACAGAATCCTGAGTGTCACCTTCCAATGTTCGCTGTTTGGTTATTTTAAATGTATGTTTATACTTTGAGCCACCTCCCTGTAAAACGCCATTGGTCCCTTTTTTCTGCAACACCCCCAGTTATAAGGTCTTAACCGAGAGCTAGCCGGGGTCTTCGGCACGCGGCTCTCGAGGTGAGGACCCCACGCCAGGGTTCCAATAAATTCTTTGCAATCCAGCTGTTCCGGAGTCCCCCCTTTTTCATTCCTTCCGCCATCGCCACGCGGGAGCAGCCCAAGCGGAAAAGAGCCCATCCAAAAAAAAAGGCGACTGTTACCTGTGCTGAGGCTAGCCGGCTCGAAAGACAGGCACGGCAACAATGGGAGAAGAGCATATTTTATGTCCTCAAAACATAGAGTCATGGTTAGATTGGTTTGGAGGGTATCTTAAGCATTACCTAATTCCAACCCCCCTGCCAAGGGCAGGATGCCATCACTGGACCAGCTTGCTCAAAGTTCAATACCACAATACCTTCAATACCAAAAGTTCAATACCTGTTCTTGAGCACTTCCAGGCATGGGGCATCCACAGCTCCTCTCGGCCATCTCTGCCAGTGCCTCACCACCCTCACAGTAAGGAATTTCTTTCTAATACCTGATAAAACCCTGCCCTCTTTCAGTTTAAAGCCATTCCCCCTTTTCCTATCACTATATGCCCTTGTAAAAAGTCTCTCTCCAGCTTTCTTGTAGGCCCTTCAAATATTGGAAGCGTGCTGAATTCTTCTTTCCTTCACAAAGACATAAGGCAAAAATCTGCAATAATGCAAGCAGTACAACTGATTACAGTGATATCAATTGAATGCAATAATATTGAAAGAAACTTCAGGGTTTCAATATTGAATAAAATTAGGTAAACAGTTGTCTCTATTCTTTCTCAATATAAAAGTAGAATGTAGAATATTAGTGTGTAATCTACCTTATCTGGTAATTTAAAGTGAAAATTTGAGAAGAAAGTAAAACTTTAGTAATTTTCATCACTGAAAATGACAGAAAATATTTTTCACTGCAGATGTATATTTCTCCCTGTGTGCTGTCTTCTAACAATATACCTGCAGTGTGCTAAATGAATATCAGTGTGCATAAAAGGGCTTACCATAACTTAAATGCAGAACTTTCTTATACATATGTATATATGCATAATTGTATATACAGCTTCCTGAAGTTTACTGAAATGGTTGCCAAACTGGAAGAGATTTACACAGTCACAGAAGTCTTTACTTAATTATTAGATGTACATGGATAAAAATTTGACTTTGCAGCACAAGCAGGGATAAGGGAGTGTGTAAAAAATGTACTATGTGTGTGATTTATTTTTAATCAAACCTGAAGGTTACCATCTTTGTTTGGTAGGTCAAACCTGCAGCTTACCATCATTGGTTGTCAGTGTTTTCCTGTAGGTAATAAACTGGAAAAGAGCTTTCTTAAAATAATTGCTGGGAAAAATATATTGCTTGAAATTCAGAGCTTTCTGGGCACTGTGCATGTTACCCTCTTACTTATCAGGCAGTAAGATCAGTTCTGATATATCTGTTAGGTGGGTTGCAAGATGTTTCAAATCAGTCCCTTTAAATATCTTAAGAAAAAGACTCTTCATTTGGAGAGAAACTCCTGATCAAAAGAGATTACTGTCCATCCTGTAGCATATTAGCTTCTAGGGGAGATTTTCCCATGCAAAAGTTAATTATGAAAGCAGGGTTTTGGCCACATACATCTATTGTTTATACAAATATTGATATTTAATAGAAAAACTCTGCTATACCATCTTTAACAAATCCCATTTAACAGAAAAGGAAAGATAAGTACACACACAGCTTCCCCTTTTAGTTCTGGTTCAGTTCTGGTTCTTTCTTTTGGTCATATTTTTTTAGCTTCAATGACCAAGTGACTTTTAGTAGTTCTAATATCTTCTTGCTTTACTAAAGACTGGGAGAAACCTCTTCTTGACTGAGGACACTGCCTCATCACTGCCACATTAGGAAAATGACCAGTACCATGAAGACTTATGCAGTCAGTATTAAAGGAAAAAAAAATTAAATGTCAGCTCTTCTGCCTTGAAAATAGGACCCTATTAACAGGGGGTTTTAATTTTTAATTCATACATTTTTTTCAATAAAATATTTATTTGAAATATACAGCTCCTTCTCAGTTTAATGCAGCTGTCACTTCAGTTTACAAAATGTGTTAGAACTCACAGGAAAAGCAAAATCCAAAGATACTGGAAAATCTTTCTTAGATGTAAGAGACAGTCAGGAAACTTCAACAAGACCAAAACGTATATCCAAAGTGCATTTCATTTCAATCCATAAATTTTGATTCGTAAGAGTGATAGCGACAACAGGTAATCTGTGGTTTGAAGGAATACATCCATTAGTGTAAAGCCTTATCTTTTTTTCTCTAACATGGTAGTCAAGTATATAACTTGTTGAGTTGGATGCTGTGGTAGATTATTTGCTGCTACACACTTACCTTGTTGCCATCCAACTCTAACCCTTCCTGGAGTGGCAACATGTCTCATAAAATTCGTAACTCCAAAAAATTTCTCACAGCCATCCAGCCTAGTCATATTTTACTGATTTGTTTAAAGAAAGGGATGGCTGGAACTCTGAATTCTCTTCTCATAATGAGATTTCAATGCCTAAATATCTGGTTGGTTGTAGTCAAAGCACACAAAGGAGAATGCAAAGAACATTTTAATGTTTGTATTATTCCAGCTCATTCTTATGCATTATGTGATTCTAGACCCAGCATGCACCCTGCCCATGCCTTATTTTATCATATGTAAATGCAACCCATCTCTTTTCACCATGACTTTGGAAATAGCCTTCTAAAATGGAACAAGTACATTGAGGGTCATTTTGTAATCAATTCAGTAGATTATGTGATGTGGCTCAGTGTACCCATTAGAAGTGGGATTCAGGCAAATTATGGTACAATAGGCGTCTGCTTTTTTATGTTACATTTTTGTACAGCTTATTTGGATATTTTTTCTTTTGTTTTGTTTTCTGAAAAAATGTTTTAAAAACTAGGCTGAAAAGTAGACTAATTATATACACTGGGATCCTTTTAAAGGGACACCATAGATTCAAACTGTGACAAAGTTATTGCTCAAATACAGCAAATAAGTGTCTGGTTTTATTCCTTAAGTATAAATATTAGTAAATTACCCTGCTCAACAGTTTTGTTTTCCAAAGTATCTTGTAACTTCTGCAGCATCTATTTTTGTAGACATTATGGCCATATTTGAATATACTATTCAGTTATTTTTGATCTTCTGTCTCGGAGGAATACGTACTTAGCTCATAACCTTTCAGCTTTCAAACAAAAATTTGAGATTCTTTTATCAAAATTCGGTTTAAAATGAACATTTTTCTCTTGCTTAAATAGTTCATTTGCTGAAAGTAAGGATTTTAATATCAACAGTTTTGACTCTAAGATCTTCTGCTTGCTTCACTTTGTTTTTTAAAGAACACTTCCCAGGTTCTGTTCTACCATTTTTGGGTATGGACTAATAAACAAGCAAGCCTTTTTTATTTTTAGTTTCTGTGATGGTCTCATCATTATTCAGATTATTTTTAAACAGACTTGAAATCTTATTTTTAACAGCTATTGAAGGTGAAGTACATGCCAGAAATGATCATGATTTGCTTGGAGTCGTGTTCCACAGAAGAGCTGGGAGTAAGTACACAGGCTTTCTCATTTCAAGGTTTTATCTTAAGCCATCATTGTCTGACTGCAATAGAGGATAGAAAATATAACCTGTTACTGCCTTAGTGCACTTTTCTGAGAATTTCATTTAAACAGTAATAATGTCAAACACAATGACCTATTCCATTTCTTTAAAAGCCACCTACTTGCTGGCTAAGTCTGGTGATGAGACATTGCTACAAGTATAGAAAATAGCCACATGTGAATCTATTTTTGAAATGCAGCTGTAACAAGACTGGCAAGTAGAACAAACAAAAATTCTGTAACATGTAATCTCTGAACTAGTAATTTTGTGCTCCATCCTCTGATGACCCTATCACCCTGCTATCTTACCTCTGCATTTGAACTGGCAAATAAATAACATCTTATTTCATGTCACACACCCAAAAGTCCTAAAGGAAAATTTTCAATCAGTATACCATTTTTTATTGTAATTTTGTAAACTGTGGTAAGAATAAATATTTTAGAGGGATTTAGTTCTTTCTAGGAAGCATTCCTTAAGATCCCTAACCTTCAATTTTAACTCTGACTCAAAACATGTTCACATAAAATATATGGCATTGTCTCAGCGTTTCAGTAAGTTGAGGAGTGAGTATCAGAGATGTCTGTTTAATAGATTTTGACACTTATGTGATTTCCTAAAGTTTCATCATTTACAAATTGAAACTGATGGTAATAAAACGATTTTTAAATAAAAAGTAAAATGGACATTTACTTCATGTGAACTAACGTCATTAATTTCTGCAAAGATGCTGTTCACCATAATGTCAAGTAACAGTGCTTTGTGTTATTTGCAGTAAAGCACAGTCACAGTAAAGTGGGTTTAAAGCTTTATTTTTTATTAAATGACATATACGATCATAGAACAGCTACATGAAACTCCACACAAATAATCATTGACATTTAAAACCAAATTAATGTGTATTAAATTTCACATTGTTTCTGGTCTTGTGTATCACTCCATCAGAGCTGTGCAAGGATACGCTTAAAACAGAAGGGCAAACCACATTGTTAGTTCCAGGGTGATGGTGAACACACTTATGAAGTGCTGAAGACAGAGTATGTTTCTTCAGGCTTGAAAAGGACACTCAATCCAAAGGTTCCATTTCCTGAACATGTTTTATAGTTGGTTAAGGAGGTACTGCTATGACCTCCATGTAAATGTGGAATGCTTCCTGCTAATTAGTTCTGACAACATATATTGGCTATGTTCAAACCATACATCTTTCACACAGATTCTCTGGGCTTAGGTATTGGGCAGGTCCTGGTCTGTTGGGTGGGATTTAAATTCAGCTGAATTAGGCTGAATTAGGTGCAAAGTTATCCAGGTCTATTAACAATGCCCTTCTGAAAGCGCAGAGGAGAAGTTTACATTTCCCTGTAAATTGCTGCAAAAATGGAAATTACCATAATCTCTCCAGACAATAAAAAGACAGAAATGTAATTTATTCATATCTAATATTTAAGCCTATCAATTTCACTGAAGGTGCTCTTAAACTGTTAATATTTTAATTTCTTTTCTATTTTACCCTTTCTCTCTACCACAATGAACACTATCACAAAATATTAATGGTTTTTTAAGTCTGCAAAACCCTTGCCAAAATAAGGCCAATGTCAGAGCACTTTCTAGTAGACAGAAATGTGTCATGACTCTAACTGAGATTTTTGTAGAAGTCTCTGTAGAAAACCAAACAAAGGCTTGCAAAGAACAATTTTGCCTACTTAGCCTTTTAGTGGCAAATTGACACACAAAAAGCCTTTCTAGGTATCTTTGATACAAAGCATAAGAAAAACATTTAGTTCTCTACCTATTTGGTTTTGATCTGTTAAAATCTCCAGCCCAAATGATGCCGCATTCCAAATTTCAGTCACCCTTCCTGTATATTAAAAATAAACTCTCAAAAAGAAAGTAACTTGTTAGCTACACACTGAAAGTGTATCACGTATAAGTGGCTTTATAGACCCAAAAGATACGAGCACCTCCATGAGTAGCTGGTACTTTCTGAGCACCTGAGATTAAAATAATAGTGCATATGTAAATAAAACATTATAAACAAATTTTTCATGTATATAGGTGCACAATATATAACAAGTGGAATGCATAAATAGATTTATACATATATATTTAAAGTGTAAAGCCTGAAGAAAAATCAGTGGTTAAGGTATGTAGTAAGCCTTACCTGTTTTTCCTCTGCAGCCTTTCAGTAGCTGCATTCCTGCCTCATTATTGCTAACATAAAAGAGAGAGAACTAATATGCATTTACATAGTTACTAGGGGGAAAATATGTCTTCTGTATGTAATCTTTAACAGTCACAGCAACAAGATGTTGATGTAATTTATAGCAGCCCAGCATGTTTCTTCAGATGTGTTGCATGTTCCTAAATTAAATTAATTTGCAAGAGTAAATAACATATGTACAATTCTTTTTCTCTGTGTTGTTAAGCTGCTTTTAATCTTCCACAGAAAGACTAATACCCATTAGCAACTCTGCCTTTTTGAAGCCATAAGTTATTTATTTATAAATGATCCCCAAATATCATGTCTTCTCAGTAAAAGTAGTAGCCCTGGAAAGACATAGAAATGGTACAGACTCAACTGTTTCTTTCTTGCTTCTGTTTAGTGTTAGAATGTATGAGAACTGCTTTTTGAAAATGTTTTGAACCAGTAGCAGAAGAATTTCAAATCTTGTACCTCTTCTCTCTATCTTTCTAGAATATTTAGACAACTCATTTAAATGTGGTCTTCAGAATTCTCCAATAGACAGGGGCTATAGATCCAGGGTATTTCATATATCACTGCTAGTTATGATCCTTCTGGAGAAAAAAGCAGTACTAGAGATAAAAACTCAAAATGCTCATGCCAAAAAATAAACTGATTCTGAGTCATTCTTAATATTTTCAGGCTTTTTTGTCACTATTTCTGCTACCTAAGAGATTTCTTAAGATTTTCATTAAAGCGTCACTTTCTGGCCAAAAATATTACTTAGTTCTGACTGGCTGTACTGTTTCATTTTTAAGAATCTCTTTCTGCTGTAAGACAGCCTTTCTACATGAGCAATGGAAAGGATCTATCTTCAGTGGCTCCTGTCAGAACATCTTCATTTGTGTGAAAACTTAGGCAAATGAAGTAACTGTCTTCAGACAGAAGTCAAGTAATAATAATTCAGTGCTGGTAAGAATTCAAATATAGTTACTATACTGCTTGCATCTGTGGCAACACTTTAGAAAAGAAGTTAAAAGCAGTAAAATCCTAATGTGATAAAACCAGACACATCCGATTTTCTGTGCTTACTATTTTCTGTGGCTACTTCCTAAGCATAACATACTCTGCAATGCTTTCATGCACACTGAAATGAACTCCATCTCTTCTAGGAGGCATAGCATGAAGATTGTGCATTAAAAACAACAACAACAAAATTATACCTTAACACTCTGACTTATTTATAATTTTCTCATCCAGAAGTACTGTTTGTGGTCCATCAAGATTATGCCAGGGACAAATATATCATATGACATTGTGTCAGCACTACAGTAAGTTAGCTATGCAGCCAGGTACCAGCATGATTATGCAAATAGAGGCACTATTGCCTTATCAGTCAAAACCACTGGCAGAATGCCTGGGAGACAGATTTCAATAAAGGAGATACATTTTATCTCAGCAAGGCTGACATTAATAATTTATGATTAATCAGTTTATGGAAACATATTAACAACAGAAGGCTGTGGACAGCAAGATGGATTTCTTGCCTCCACTTTCCCCATTTTTTTCCCCTCTTACCTGACTTAATTTTTTTTATGATTAAAAGCCATGTAGAGGACTCAGTCCTTCACAAGAAAACTGATTAGCTTCTAAAAGAACCATAGGGAAGTGCTGGGCTGGGGATGAAGTGATGAGAAATCATCCGACTAAGATCGGAGTTGAGCTGGTGTCAAATTTGCCTCTTACATCTCAGCAACCAGGCCAGTGTCAGGACATCTTAATAATAGAAGATGAATTAGTGTCGTGATTAGTATTCACACCTGGGCTTTAGCTGGGAAGTGGAAAATACCAGAAGTCTAAATAGCGTATTCCAGCATTAACATCATCCATCCAAACAAAAAGAAATTAATGCAGCATTCCCCCATGAAGAATTGCTGCAAATGTGACTTTCTCTTGGGGCCCATGAATAATTATTTAACAAAATATTAATTTAAAACCTGTGAATATAATTTGTAAATCAGACAAAGGAAGATCACCCTCTGATAAAGTTCTAAATATCCACTTTTGAGCTGAGCCTCTGAAATGCTTCTGCAGCTTCTTAAAATCCAGGTTTAAAACCATTGAGCAGAGTCACCTGGAGCTTGATAGTATTAATCTCTTAGGCTAGAAAAACACACACTGACATTGGCTCAAAAGTGTTGCTCTTCCATCATAGCTGGTTTGAAAATCTAATAAAATGGTCTCTGAAGAAAGGACAGATAGAGCAATGCCAGGTTTGTGCATCTAATGGGACCTTACTGGGTTCTTCTGAAATTAAGTGAGCTAATTCAGTTTTGCATGTTGCAAACTTGTCATGTTTTAGAGAAGAAGAAGAAGAAGAAAAGAACAAACAGAAACAAAATCAAACGCAAAGAACAAAACCCCCCCAAAAATTGAAATGAAAAGTAATGTTCTCATAAATAGTCAGGCTGCCTGAAATTTACTAAGCACAATTTTTCTTTAATTGGAGGAATGTGTAATATTAATATATTTTATATGCCACAAAGGGGTTTTCCTTTTAGTGTTTATTCTAATTTGGCATCATGATACTGCCTTTTTTCTTTTTTTTTTTTCTTCCAAAAATTTTGTTTTCTAGTTATGCACTTTCCTTAGATTTTTTGTACCTAGCAATACACACTATTGAGTAACAGAAGAGCGAAAGACATCAAAGTCCAAAGTGACAGTAGAAACACAACTATATTACTATCAGAATATGTACTTCATTTTACTCCTCTGCTTTGCAATTTTTAGGCTTAAAAGCTTTAATTTATACTTTGTAATTTTAACCTGCACATATATTTATTGCTATCAACCGCCAGAGACACTGACTACCTTAAAATGTGTACTAACAGAATCTGATGTAACTAAATTGAGCCACATTGCAATGCAGAATGTTTCTGGAACCATCAGTAACAAAAGTAATTGATAAATCAACCAGTAATTGAGATAATGAAGGTACTTTTAAAGTGTGGTGAGATTGTGTCCTAATTAGCTTTGTAGAGATAGAAGAAAGATTATCTTTACTTAAAGATTTTTGGGTAAGTGATGGGTTTAAACAAATCAGATAAATATGCAATTACAAAAAATGGTAAATGATACGGATTGTGATTCTGTTTTTCTACAGAAACAACTTTAGCCCAACATTCAAATGCCCAGAATTTTTTTTTTCCTGATTCAGGCACATATATCAACAGGTGTGATTATATAGAATGCTGTGATTTTTAGTAGAATTTCTATATACCTCTGTAGAACAACTTTACAAAATGTGGCCATTTCAGAATTTCTTAAAGAGCTATTTATCTTTTTAATTGTATCTACTTAATTGTATTTATCTACTTAATTTAATAATAATAATAACAATAATAATAATAATAATAATAGTTGCCTTCACAGTTTTCTTGCTTGCAAGTGTTTGAAATCTTGCAGTGTTGTTCTCACGCAGCTTCACGAAAACAATGTATATTTTTAGCATTTATCTATTGTCTACAGTTTTCTGCTCTGGGTGGAGAAATGTGATGGATGGTGATGTTCACCATCCAGGTCGAAGAGGTGGCCACCTGTGTAGCCAATCTCTTGACCTCTGTACAAATATATATAAGTAATGGAGTCAAATAATTAAAATAAAATAAAGGAAGAGAAGCTTTCCCTTGACCTGCTGCATCTGCCTTGTTCCTCAGGTGCCCTGAAACTGCCACAAATTATTATTATTATTATTATCATTATTATTATTATTATTATTTCCTGGAACCCTTTCTGCAGAATATACATTCCATGCATTTCAAGGTGATTTAATTTGTACATCACTGTCTACTCATTGTGGACAGATCTTGCTTATTGCTAATTCTTGGAATGTTAATACTAATTATCACACAAGATTTATCAATTTTAGAAGAACAAAGTTTTATTTGATCCTTTGGAGACTGTTTGGAACTGAAGGAATATGTGCAGATACAACTTTTATGTGATTCCCACTTTGATTACTGAAACTGTCAAGTATGGTTGCTATTATTTCTCAGTACAAGTCATTCAGTTTTCTTGAAGGATCAAGAAGGATCAAGGATCTTGAAGCTGCAAACATCTTGACTATAAATTAAAACAGACCATGTAGGACAATAAATTAAGATTAAGATTCTTGCTTAGTCCACAAAATGGATTTATTTTAGAGCAGGCTTGACTGCCAGAAAGCAACTACCTCGAGCCCATGAGAATGTGAAAGGCATTCAGGCTGTGCTTCTCTGGAGGAGACCAAGTCTTCCTCTGGTCTCCATTTCCCAGTGTCAGAGCACCTGCTCCAAATAATTCAAAACTCTGAGGGCTTTTTTCGTTTCCTGATTATTCATTTCTAGGTATCTTATTCAATTTATCCTTCAATGGGAGCTGGTCTATGCTTCAAATCCTTCTAATATGCATTTTCAAATGCACATTAAAAGCTTTGTAACAAAGAGAACAGAAATCAATTGTTTTCAAACTGGGATTTAACAAGTGGGAGTTGATTTAATTTATAAAAAGTGCAATTTAGATGGGAATTGAGAGAAAGCATTTCTCACACATGCTGTTATGCTAGTGTTGTAACATATCAGAATACTGCAACCCACACCTTACAGAGATTTTAAAAGACAGGTTTGACAAATATTTTTCAGGCATGGTTTAGTTGCATTAAGCCTATTTCAAAGCCTGTAAAAGTAACAGGATGACCTAGGAATTTATTCAGGGGATCCTTTCAGTCCAATAGCAATGAATACACATATGATGCATGATGTGTCATTTCCCAGTAGAAATTACTTTCTCACCGATGTAAATCTCTCTGCTCAGTCCATAAAATAAGTCCTCACAAGTGAAAGTTTCCTTTACATAAGTGCCAAAATCCTCAGGTAAATATGGGACCTCTACTATAAAGCTAAGGATTACATTTAGAGCACAGAATTCAAATTAAATAAAATTTAAATGCAAAAAGCCATTGCTCTTTCTGTAGCTATGTAACCCAAAGCCTCAGATGACTTCAGTACCTTCTATTAATTCCACCATGAAGCTACAAATTTCTCTTTTATTTTATACTTTTTTGCCCTCTAATACTTTGTGCATTTGTCTTGAGATAACTGAGGGTACTTGTCTCATACTACGGATTGTAGTTCTCTGGATGTCATAATCAATTTCAAATACCTTGAATTAATAAGCTCCCAACTACAAATTATTGACCCCATTTTCGATTGAAAGTCCAAGGATTTTTTGTTTCTTCTTTGAAATCAGAATTTCACCCAGAGTATCTTTACCTTACTTTAAATGTTCACTGCTTCTGATTGATCTATTTCTGTATGAAATGTGCCTTTCTTCTCTCCTCTTTTTCTTCTGTTTTAGCACCTTCCCACTACTTTATGTCTCAGGTTCCCAGCCCAGCTCTTCCTTATCTTTACATTTAAAAAGAAGAGAGCATTAATTACACAGAATTCAGTTTGATTGGGTTATATCTGGAAGGTAGGAAAGGCACGTCCTTTTTCAAAAACTACACAGCTTCTGAAGACTTTTATTGCTTTTATATTTCCCAGCACTGGGAAGATAAAAATAATGCTGGTATTTTGCAGGTTTTTTTCTTTAGAAATTCTTCTTTCCTGTGTTTAGGAAGTGACATGTTGGGACAGCATGAGTCATACAACATTTTATTTCTCCTTGCAAAAAATGTTGTAAATTTTGCATTTGTGCATAGTAATCTTACTATTTCATATCTGTTGTACTGTATTGTAATGATGCTTTGTTTACCTAAGACCTGCATTCCGAATAGTACTTTCCTACAACATTTAAAATAATTGTAAGAATTAGTACTGATTTCACAAATATCAGTCAGACCTTAAAAAAACTACTAAAATAATTTCATCACATTGGGATTAATTGACTTGTCCTGTCTCTGGGACTGTTCCTTAGTGCCTCTAATTTTATAAGGCTGCCATGTCACAGCTGAAATTAGAGTAAAAGGCAGCTGTCATAGATGGATTGAGCAATATTTTCAGTTTATCTGAGAATTGATATAATTACATTAATTTCTCAAAGGAATATAAATTTACCCTTGAAGGGATATAAAAATTCTACTTAGAGGACAGCATTTAAATATGCCGATCAATTCCACATTTTAATGACTTAGTTTTTCACCGTTATTTTCTTTTGCACTATCTGCATTATCAGAGCAATCCAGTGCTTCATTTCCTGACCCAGTGATTGGATTAAGAGCAATATCTGAAACCCAAAGAAAGAAAGACAAATAGATGATGTCAGTGGGCTAGGAGCAGTACTTTAAGGAACCAATTTTGATGTAATTTCCTTTTACTGGAAAAACACACTCCCTTCTGCTCATGCCATGGACCTGCTTAGGAACTGCCTTCCACTCTGCTGTGAGGGCTTGGACATAATGTCAGCTGTGAGCAGTCATTACGATTTGCCATTGTTCTTTCTGAACATGGCATTAGCCATGTATGCATTTGTCACTTCTTCTCCTGAGTGGGGGACAACCTGATTGCAAAGGGTTCAACTTTTCTCAAGGGCTTCTCTAACTACAGATCATTGAGAGGCATTTCCCTGCTAGCAGGAATGCTGTGGACAGACCTGTAAGTTAATTGTTCCTGTTTGTGTCTGCACATTGACCTGTGACATCCTTACCCTGCAAGTGGCCAGCTCAGGGGAGCATTACTGAAAATCAATAACTGTGTCTCCTATAGATAACAGCATCAGAATAATCCATTCTGTATCCAAATGAAAAGGAATATGGGTATCCTCTGTCCCTGCAAACTTCAGCCACAGGTTCAAACACCAAAGCCATTGAATATGTGATATCTAGACTTAAGGTTTTTAACTAAACTTACTGCACACAAGTTTGACTTTTTTATGGCTGCTTCCATCACTTAAATGAAACCAGTCACTGGCTCAGAGTGATGCTTGCCTCAGGTGGTGGTCTTTTCACTTTTAATCTATGCAACAATACACTTAATCTTAGGCACAATTAATTTGCATTGTTAGTGGTCTCTTGTCACATTACTTCTACTAATATAATTTTAAGCAGCCAATTGAGCTATTCATCATCATTTACTAAAGACTGAATGCTGAAAAAATGCAGATTATTGATGCCAATTACAAACTTCCTTTTGTCTTGGTCATTCTGTTAAAATCTTGAACAACATCTTATCCATTGTAGGTATCCTGTAACACTTATTGTTCTAGTATCTCAGCACGCATATAGTGCTGCTGATTTTTAAAGAACCTATATTTCTGTATGGAGCCTACAAGTAAACAAGAATATAGAACGTGCAGGTGTACATACCTTTTGTAAGTACAAATGTGAATAATTGTTCTGACAGTTCAAAAAATCAAGTAGTTTCAAATCTAACACAGCAGAAGGAAGGAGTGCCCTCCAGAGGGACCTGGACAAACTTGAGATTTCAGCCCAAAAGAACCTCATGAAGTTCAGCAAGAAGGGGGTTTATTAAAAAGAGGGTAAGCAACTATAGTGGTTTGAAAGCAGAGTGAGAGTCTCTAAGTCAGAAATACAATGTAATAAGAAAAAAGGTAAAATAAAATAAATGCAGTAATACAAAAGACTACTGACAGAGTCAGAATACAACCTGAGCAGGATGATGGAAGCAGCGATCCCATAGAAAGGTTTGGTAGCTCCGATCCCGTGGGAATCCAGTGGATAAGGGCCACTGTACTGTCCCAAATCCCAGATTATATCCAGGTGAGAATGCTTGGCTCCTCTCCCTGGGCAGAGCATCTCACAATGGGATGATGAGCCATACAGGGGGTCCTTGATGGCCCATTAAAGAGAGAGAACTCCTGGAGGGAATTATCTATGAGTCATGCAGCAGGCCATTAACAGAAGATCCATTAACAGAAAACTCATTAACAGAAGACACATTAACAGAAGAGGGAGGGGGAACTTGGGAGAACACTGCTTCAGCAATTGGTTTCAACAGTTGATGAAGATGGTGATAGAATACTTTGTGCATATCTTATACTACAACCCAGGACAGCAACTTTTTATAGGGCCAGATACTGATAGGACCAGGGAGAATAGTTTTAAAAAGAGTGAGGTTTAGATTAGATGACAAGAAAGATGTTCTTTACTTCAGAGAGTGGTGAAATTCTGATACAGGTAGTTCAGAAAAGTTGGATGAGGCCCTGAGCAACCTGATACAGTTAGTGGCATCTCTCCCTTGGCACTTGATAACGTTAAGGTCCCTTCCAACCCAAGCCTTTCTGGGATTCTATGACAAACCAGACCTTTAGTCTGTGCATGAAGAATGCATGTAGAAAATCTCAGTTTTATCAACACAAGAAAGGTCATGTTAGGAGGAAACTTCTCTGCCAGACTTTCATTCCATTTTGGAATGCAGATAGTTGAACACCCAATTCTTCTCACACATGTATTTTCTCCACTAAAATTTCAGCATGTCTAGTAAGCAGACTGAATACTAGCAGAGGGAAATGTCTCTTACATGCACTAAATGATAACAAGTTCTTATTTCTTACATTTGTATTCAAAGCGTTCAATACTGCAATAATACAACTTCATCCTTTTCCATGTAATGTAGTACTTTCTTTATCCCTTGTTCATGTCACACTTTCCAGCTGACTGATTTGTCTAGTGAGTGTAAGGGATGATTGTCAGATTGAAGCAGCATTTATTTCCTAGTGAATGTGGTGAACTGTGTACAACAGATCTTTTGCTTGATTGGTGTTGACTTTCAGAGATCCATGCAGTGAACTGCTCAATCAGTACTCTAAATTTTTCTTTTATCATCATCACTTCCCCTCGGGAATCCTGATGAGCAAAGAACTCTGTCCATAAGAGGTTATGTTTACAATTCATATCTGAGTCATTGTTAAAAGCTCTAATTCGTCTGCTCAAAATGTAAAATTCATGCAAGGTGCACAGATTCTTCTCTGAATCTGGAAACTGTAACAAGGTCTCCAGGTTAGCATTTCAGGGTACACAGGTTTGTTCCTGACCATTTAAAAATGGGTCTCATCCAAAACTGGGGAGAACCATCCCCATTGTGAATCACTCCCTTGTATGACTAATTACAGGTAAGGCTTGGTTCAAACTGTACAATGCAAGCATTCTTTATGAAGCATTGGTTTAAAGGTGTTTGTCACCCATTTGGAGCTGGGATTATTTTTCTCATTTTTCTAATGCAAAATCAATACTGGATTAATTATTAAATTATTATAAATTATTAAAAGCCCTAAGATTATGGCCTATTCTCCAACACCTCTGTGCTATCTTCTCAGCACCACCTGATCAAATTTCCCTGTTACCTTGCATCTGTAACCATGAATTACATTTTAAAGGCCAGAGCTTTGAATGATGCAGTAAACATCTGTATTTATGACATTTTCAAGCATATTTTTAAAAAGCTGTTCAGGTAAGAAAATTAACCTCATCCAAATTCTGAATCTGAACTTTGAATTTTCTGGGCTTTTTTCCTGTTCTGTAGATTTAGTTTCCTCTGACAGATTGAGCCAGGGGAAAAAAAATCTAAATAATGGATAAATTTAAAGTCAGTTATAATTGCCTGTTTACTATAAGATAATGACAAGGTGATGACTGAGGTCTTTTCTTAACTGCTAAAAAATGTGAGTGAAAGACATACAATGTTTCTTCTCTACAGATTTATTAAATTCAGACTTCAAATTAACTCCTAAAAATTAGCCACTGAAAGACCAGGTCAATAGATATGAATGAATTCTAAAATGCTCTTTACCCAGAAGAGTGATTTCTTTGTCTATAAAGTCAGTTATTGTAGACTCTTTTGTCTGAGGACATCTTCTCACATTTATTCACTAATCTTTATCTGCTAATTACTTGAATGGCAGCCAAATTAGTTTGCACATGTGAATTCTACTCTCAAAAAATCAACTAGAGTAGGAGCTGATGCAGGATATTTCTGAGCTGATTCTTGCAATTAGCTTCCTGAAATATGCCCCTTATGAAAACAAATAATGTTTTTCAGCATCAGAAAAAAAAATTAAAGTTGTGAACCTCTAAGATGTCCATAGATACCACAGTTCCACAGAGGGCAAATAGAGGGAAATGCCTCACCTGAAGTGTTCTGACCCTTTTATTGATCAAATTGATCTTTTGTGTGTCTCCCTAACAGTTCATGTCAATGTATATTTTATGCTAACCAGACTTACGCTTTTGGGATGAAAAAAATAAATTTTTAACATACCATTGTAGCCCCCTGAGGAAATATTCTGAAATAAACAATACTGTGAATTGGTGTAGTAGAGAATTTTTCTCAAGTGTGAGCCAGAAGCATCTACATTAATCAATACCAGCTCTGTATGTAGAAAAGGGAAATTGAGATCCCCTTTGAGGAGACCCTGAAACTAAATCTGAAGAATAAAACAACATTCTGAATCCATGCACATCTTTTGCATGTTGATGTGTAATACACTGCAACAAGGAAAGGAAGGGAGGGAGGCATTCTTCTGGTCTCAGCAGAAGGTCCCATGTTTGGGGTTTTCCATATCAGGTGGCACCTGATGGTGGGAGAATAGAATAAAATATTTTTAGTTATGGTCAAGCAATATGTTACTTGTCATTTGGAATATAAGAAAAAACCAAAACAGACCCAAACGGAACCAAAAAGCATGGAAAACCAAAATAGAGAAATAAAAAGTATGACAAATATGCAACAGTTTCTTATGCTTGCACTTCTTATACAGAAATTCCTCTTTGATGCTATCAAGCTCCTCACTATAGCTATTAAATTAGACATTTCAATAACAATAACAACAACAACAACAACAATAATAATAAGTTATTTTTTATTATATTTGGCTCTGAACAACCTGTAGGTAATTTACATCTCTACAGGTTCATTGAGTGAAGACAATTTGGTTCATACATTTGAATCCCATCAGAGAGGAAGTGAGTTAGATGTCTAACTAGAGAATGTTTCTGTGGGCTAATGACAAAAAAGAATAATATTTTTTTATACTTATATGCTAAAGTATTTAAGGTTATCACCTTCAGTGGTTCTATGAATCTTCATGGCCATCTCATACTTTTAAATATCATTTATGATAGAAATACTTTAGGAAGATTGAGCATTAAAACTCACAGGTTACCATAATTTATTCTAAATTCTGCAGTATCAAATTTCAGAAAATATTTTTAAAATTACAGTCTTGCTCTAAGTCTTTTGTAAACAATTCTGAAGTCTTGTATAACACTTACAATTTCAGAAATTCATAGCACATTAATTAAGCTTAGCAACATTCCATGAGTCAAATAATTTTTTGACACATCAGTAAAATATTTTTGCATGGGGCTATGATATGATCAGATTCCTCCAGCAGGTCAGTAGTGTGACCTGTAGTGTAGTTCAGATTCTTAATGTCTTTGCATAATTCTCTCTCATGTTAATTTTGAAGCATTTTTACATCACAGGAAAACAAATGAATCTTTATTCCATTCTGAGAATGCGATAAAGTTACTGTGAATTTGTACTGGGCTGCAGCTGCAGAAGCTCTTGCAAGGGATGCTTGGTAATACATGAATTGTCTCCAGCTTGAGGAATATAAAGAGATATGAATAGTCCAGTCACTAATTTTAGATGAAGACAATGATGCATAAGAAAATTTAATTTAAAAAAAGGCAGTAATTTGGGGTAGAAAGCATTCTGTGTTTAATTAGAAGGGCTTTGAAGGTGTCCCAGGGTGCAAAAGAACAACAAAAGATTAGCAGAAGGGACTATCAAAGGAAGTATGTTGACAAACTCTTCAGAAATTAGGAATTCAAAAATGAAAATTGGGAAACAATCTAAGTTAGAATTTTAACAGTAAATAGTTAAATTACAAAGAATGAAAGCTGCAATGTTGTGCTAAATGTGCACAAGTGTCTACATTTTCTTTTTGCAATATCATAAATTTTTTAGTTCAGAATGTAATTTTAGTTAAATGAATTTTAGTTAAATGTAGATGAACCCTTTCTGCTACAGAACAGGGTGTCTGAAAACTGTGATTTTACACAAGTTTTCCAGCATAGGAAAAATATCCACTTGTTAACAGATTAAATTTGTGATGTGATGTGCAGCAATCAGTTAAAATTTCATCATTAAAAATGCCAGTGGCATTTACTGACTTCATTAAAGGATTGATGACTCTAGATTGAAATTAATGAAGAAACTTTTTTGCCAGTCTTATGGCAGTAGCTAATGCCTAACAGAACACCCCTCATGAATAATAAAAACTCCTTACCACAAACTGAACTAACATTTTGGAAGTTTATAAAATGAAGGATCACTGCAAATAGAGCAGTTATGATATTTCCTGATAATTTGCTTGAATTTATTCTGTGTGTATGTGTGTGTCTGTCTGTCACTGCTGGAAAGTAGGTTTGTTGTGGTTCAATCCAACTGACAACAAAATACCACAGAGCTGCTCCGTTTCTTCCCCCTTCTGCCAGATGGATGGGGACAAGAACTGGAAAGAAAAGGAAACCTCATGGGTTGAGATACAAATAGTTTTAATAATTGTAATAAAATGAAATATAACAGTGTAACAGCAACAACAACAACATGATCTCGGTGATCTTAAAGGTAGTAATAATAATAATAATAATAATAATAATAATAATAATAATAATAATAATATAAAGAGAGAGGAATAAAACCCAAGAAAACCAAATTATGCACAATACAGTTGCTTCTGGAGAACTAGTTTCTGTACTGAGAATGACATTGTGTGGCATGAAACTTCTCTCTGGCCAGTTCAGCTGTCCTGGCTGTACTCCTTCACAGCTTCTTGCACACCTCCTAAGTGATAGAACATGGGAATAATTCCTAAGATTGACTACTGAATATTTAGTTCCTCTAGCAAATGAATGGGCTTTTTGTTCATATTGTTGTCACATAAATAGTCCTTTTTGATCACATCTGTCAACTCCAATAGTACACCTCCAAAAAAATATACCCTTGTCTCTCAGAGTCCAGCTAAACGTTATTCAAACAGCAATAGCTAGTAGCAATTCTTTTCTTTTTTAGCTACCTGATAATAGTTAATAATAGTAACTAATTTGAAGTATTATGGATATTGCAAAACATATTTAATTGGGGCTTTGTTTTAGCTACAGCTTACTACCAAGCTTAACTACTTACAGCTTAACTACCAAGTAGATAGTACCAGCTATAAATGCTTTGTTTGTAGCACTAGAAAGAATTCTATTGTAAAAATATGAGGGTGACTGACCTCTTTTGCTTCAGAAAAAAACCAAAAAAACCCAAATATTCTTGACTGATTCTGAACACATACTGAAAAATCTGCTATGGTTCAGAAATGAAATGCTTTTCTGCCCGGAACATCTCACTGCTTTGCCTTCTCTAATTGAAGCAGACATTTTTAAGAAAATTCACCTGTTCTACCTGTATCTCACTTTAACAGAGGCTTTATTTTAAATACATTCTCTTCTCTGGTATACATACACTGCTCATACTCTTGGTTGTCATGTCAAAAATTTGAGGGAATACAATGTGTGGGAAAGCTCACTAGGAAGTCATTCTCTAATTCCAACAATTCTGTTGTTCCTGGGCCGTACCTACACTTTCAGTTTACCACCATTTGCTTTTGTTGGAGTGAGCCTGGAATAGCTACAGAGGAGAACAAACAGGCAAACATGTCAAAGCCCAAAAAATACGGACCAATCGAAATGATAAATGACTGTGTAATAGGAACAAAACCCAGCAGATATTGAGTCTGAACTCATGGGTTTCATGCTTTTTCATTTTACAAAAATCCAAGAATGTTAAGATTCAGTATTTTAGAACCTGGAAGATATTAAAACATATCTCTGTGTGTCTCTAATTCTTTACTGGAGTCTCAAAATCTAGTGAAGAATTCTGACAGTTTTACTGCACGTACACATATATACTCTAAAAATGGAGCAGAACTAGAAAGACCTCAGACATATAATCAAGAAAAATTACTAAAAAAATTATTTTAGAGAATAAATTTAAGGTATAATTTTGTTCAAACCATGGGCTGAAAGAGGACATCCTGACTGTATTTCCCATTATATCTTTCACATATAAGCAAGTCACACAGAATAGATAGCAAATATTAAGTTCATTTCTTTTTTTAGCTCATAAAAATTTATTTCTTTACACCAATGCCAAAATTCCCTGAAAGTGAATCAGCAACAAAGACAGGAAATAGGTTTCCTGTCATTCAGTCTTTTACACTCTCCACTGGACCATGTTGACATCTTAAAGGTTAGTCAAGCAGCTAAGTACCTTTCTGAGATGATGAGGATCTGTTTGCCATAAGCTCCTTCCAATAAATATGTGAGGCCTGTTCAACCTGCAGACAAGCCTACAAAACAGTTTTGTATGATTAATAGCACTAGGAGGAGTGACATGGGATGACTAAATACTTCTAGGTTATCTGAAAAAAAATCAAACCCAGTTTCCTTTCCAAAGGTTTCATAAGTACTAATTGTTTTCCTGACACCACACACAGACAAGCACAAATCTGGAGAGTTTGTGGACTCACTTAGGAAAAAGCATTTCTATCAGACAATGACAGCTTGAAGCTGACAGGGCCTCCCTAATTCTTCACACGTAGCCGAGTTTGACATCACCTTTTGGAAGCAATGTATGACAGTTTAAAATGAAAGTAATCTTTCAACAGCTTGAAAGACTTCTTTTCTTTTCTCCTTGAAACAGACTGTGCAAAGAGGTAATGACAAAAAGAATTAATTTAAATCCTTCTGAAATTTAATCAGTTTAGCTATCCAAAATGTGCCCCTTCAGAGAGCCTGAAGGGTAGTTACCTTCTTCCAAAATAAATTTTAATAGCTTACTAGAAGCTGCTCAAATGTGGATATTTCTCCTGTTTACCAATGCTTTGGGTCATACAAGCAATTTTTTATTATTTACTGAGGAAAGACATTCTTCAGGCTCTTAGCAACAAGTGTATCCATTATGTAGCTCATATCTTTCAGAATCTGGATTTGTTTCAGGACGTGTTAATATTTTAATGAAAAAAGTTGATTTTTTTTTTTAAAAGATTAAGAGTAAGCTTTCAGTTGGTAGTCTCCTCCCTTTATTAATTCAAAAATGCAGATGAAATGTGCTCTTTAGCTCTTTAGTTAGCTATTATAGCTAGGGACTTCTACTGAGAGTTTTATCTGCAAGCACTGCTATTAAAAAAAGTATGAGACTGCTCTGACTAGGGGAGTTAATAACCAGGCACAGACAAAGAGGTGTGTCTGACTGCAGCATTTAAAAGAAGGAAGTCTAACTAGGCAAGTTCAAAATATGAACTTTCCAGATACATACAGATTTTGTGGGTGTAGCCCTTCCTGTAACGAACAAAATACTAGCATTACTTTTTATGCTTTTGCTCAGCTCTTTCAAATGAAATATAGTATGCAAGCTCATTCTGTGAGTTTAAACAGAGTTTCTATCTATTTTTGATCTTGGTTTTAACAAATTCCTTTTATATATGAGGTTTGTGGAAATAGATATTGAAGAACTGAAACTCTCTCAGCTACTAAGGAATCCCTCAGCTCCCAGGTATTGATCAGATGCTGGTAATAGCAATGTCAACTTGGCTGAGTGAACCTAAATACATTGCCATATAGAGAAACATAAAATTAATTCAGGCATCATGCCTGGAACCTCAGTCTGGTGGAGATTCAAAGCCCTCTTTCTGGAGCAATTCCAGTAAGGAATAGCCTTCTCCCAAACATCAACATCCTTGTGCAACTGGTCTTCACTGGTATCATCAGTGGCAATTTCCTTCTCTGAACTGACCCATTTTCCTTTTTGCTTTCCTTCCACTGCTGATGACTCCTCTATGACTCTCAATGACACCTTCATGAGACCATTAGTCAGGAAAGAACTTTTTCTAGGCCCTTGCCCAAGAGTGTTGTCAGTTTATCCAGAAAAAGGATCACAAAGCCACTGGACCTATACATCTCCCTCTCTCTGGAGCCTAACTCTGCTATCAAATCAAAGTCCATTTCCATATTCTCATTCTCAGGGTGACCCATCATGACTGTGTTCATAAAATATTTTAGGAGCTTAAGGTTTTAAACGGGCTTTTATACTTAAGCACCTTTTAATCCTCAAGGCAATTTATGCACAAACATCTTTAAGGAGATAAAAATGGCATTGTTTCTTAAATGACACACATTTAAGCCTTCTCACTCTTCAGTCTTTTGAAGTGGTTTATGTATTAAAATCACTAATACCCATATTGCTATTTGGTTGGTCTCTGGCCTTGGACACACCACTTTCTCTGCATATGTGTTTCTCTGCCTCTGATATGAGAATAAGAAAATTGTAACTACTGTTCTTCATAATCAGTTACAGCCTGAATATAAATTTAAATATGGAAGAAAAAAAGCATAAAAATACTTAGTGTTGTTATTAACCACCACACTATTAGTGGTCATAAGATCAGTACTGGGAAATGAAGTTGCCAAGATTAAATCTATGCCTAATTTTGGAAAGATAATGCACTTGAAAGATCTTTTTCCAGTTTTAACCCTGCTGTGGAAGAAGCCACCTGATTTTTTATTACTGTTGTTATTTTTAATATTACTATTATTCTACTAGATTTTGTTTTATTTTTTCATTGTGTGCCTTTCCTTTGAGATAGTAACATGACAGGAGAATACTTTTCTTAACACAAGAAAAGATCACTGATATAGGTAAAGGTCAGTATCGTTATTCTGAAAACAGACTAAGATACTTGTCTGAGTGCTTTTGTAAGTGTTTTTTTCCTAGAAAAATTTTAGCGAAATTTGGGATGTAAAATAGAGGGACAAAGTTCAGATTTTTTTTACGGTTATACTGGAGAAAGATTGACACTTCATTCAATAAGCTTTTGAGAAAGAGAGAGAAGTTATAGATGATGTAATGCTGAGAGACAAATGAAGTGACTTTGGGTAATCAAAGTAAAAATTGCTGCCTGACAGAATCTGAGCAGCAAGGCCCTTTTTTTCTGAGGTACCTAATGGGTTTTTACAGTGTTATAACATTTTGAGTTTTATGTTTTATGATATTCACCAAGTGACAGTCTGACCCTCTTCTCCCCTAAGATGTTATCACTTCTCTGTGTCAAAGTAATTCTGTTGCTGTCTTAGCAGAGATGAACACATGAATCAGTGGTGTGGACAGGGGTGGCAGCCCAGATAGCACTCTGCGAAATCTATAAATCCTTTAAGAGCCACTATTTTTCTGCTGCCAGTGGTTATTATAGTGTCACAATCAGGCAATTTCATGCTGAAATGTTGGGTGGCCTGGATTTGAGTGCTAAAAGAAGAAAAGCTACCAGGAGTTTATGGTATCAGCATGTTATATGATACAGAATGTAGGCAGCGAAGTCCACCAATCTTTGTGCTCTTTCTGTTTGGTAATGAGCACTGGAGTATATTTCCTCTAAATCATAATCTTTTATAACATCTAGTGGCAGTTGCCATAAAGTTTTAAGAACTAAATCTGTATTTTTTTTGTCCACATGCCTTGCCTTAACCATGGGTTCATGTGCAACTTGGTAACTTTCAGTAATTAAGCCACACCGTATCCATGGCAGATCACTTCACACATAAAACTTCCCAACGTTTGCATGCTTAAGATTCAGATGGGTCAATAGTCCTTATGGACTCCCTTGTGCAAAAAATGAGTAATCAAAGTCATGCAGTGAATTGTCCATAATCACATGTTCTGACTCTGGATATGCTTACAGAGTCAATAGGTAAAGGTTATTAGGTTTATTAGGACAGGTACATTCCAGCATTTGATACAGCCACTGATGACATAAAGACTGGAAAGCTGATATACAAGTAAGTATAAATTAAGTACTTTATTTTACACAAAAAGTCTCTTTGAATTCACAGATTCAGTTGTCTTTGAATGCACAGAAAATGTTGCTGGATCCTAAGCCCAATAGTTACAGTCCCTGACCACTCTTCTGGGTGGGTTACACCACTATTTCTATCATTTTGAATGTCAGTTCTTGACCTACAACTGCTCATCATTTTCAAGACCATCTCACAGAAAGGTTTCTTGAACTTTTGCCAACTTTGTACTGTTCCATATTAAAATTGAATGGATCATGAAGAGAGGCAAGAAAAACATGTCAGTTTATTTTCATGACAAAATCAAGCAAATCTGAAAAACACCCTGAGAGGCAAAATATAATCTGGTTTTGTCATTTGTGTTTTAATTGGAAAGGTTGACTATAATCAGCAGAACACTAAAAAAATATTTTCAGTCAAATTTCCCTCTTTTTTTACTCTCAGTTAGCATTCAGAGAGTCACTAGTAGTTGAAAGAAGCTGGAAGGAATAATGACTTATGTGAGGATTCAGACCAGCCTCTATATTTACTCCTCATGGCTCCTTAGGTAAAAAAAAAAAGTAATACAAAATTTTTTGTGTGTTTAACATTAGCAGATATGAGCATTTATAAACTGTGTGACAGATTTGGTAATGTTTCAATATAGATTCAATGATAAAATAGGATTTTTAGAAATTGCGACTGTCTAGTGAACTACTCAGTGACTTTAACACGCAGATGTTAAATATTTTGTTTACAAAAACTTTACAATGGGAATGTATTTGTTTCAGGGAGAAAAGTAATTAATCTCTTTCAATGATTAATATGTTTGCCCTTTGGTTATTTGGCATCAGATGCAAAAAATAAAAAGAAGGGAAAGATGAGAGGTTGTACCTAGGGAGAGTAAATAATGGTGCAAATAACCCGCTGATAAATTAGCTCAGAGAGAGCAGTCCTACTCCCTGACTCTTTTAGTGGTACTTTCTGGGATGAGGTGAATTTTGGGGTGAGGTTTGGAACTTTTTATTTGGTTTTTCATTTGTATCCTCTGGAAATGTTCAGATATCCACAATGTAAGGCAAATGAAATTTGATGGAGTAATGGAATTTGGTAACCAGTTTTAATGGTGGTGAACCATTCCTAAATTTTGTTAGTCAATTTTACTTTGCCTATAATATTTTTAAAATACATAATGCTAGATAATTTAGCCTCTAATGCCTTTATTGAATTCAGGCTTGAGAAATGGAGAGTGAGAGATGAAATTTTTCCTGTTAAAACTACATTGCTTGACAAGATAAATTTGTAAATAAAATATTGCACATCAAGGGATCACTTTCAGCTACATAAACATTTTTAATAATTTAAAAAGTCATAGAATTTCACTTCTCAGCATTTAACTTAATCTTTACTCATAAATTATTACAATATATGATTACACTGCAAATTGCTGTAGAAATGAGGATATGATACATCACTTCTGGTCACCACTGGTGTATTATTTGGTGTTAGCTCTCATTCAGAATCTAAACAATGTAAAATAAGGAAAAGCAGGAAGCTACTGGTGTGGGAATACACTGGAAGATTCTGGTCATCTTCTGTAGAAATCACCAGTAGCTGTGACGTAGAGCCTGCTACTCCAGCAGTGAAGCTGACAGGCTCTGAAATTGTCAGATTTTATTCAGTCCTTCTGAAAGCATGCCAATGTGTGCAAGAATATTACTTCTAGCACTGATCAAGACAGAGTAAAATACAAGCTTACCTTCTGGTCTAAAGAGAGACAATAGTAGGGCAGACGCTGCAATCAAGTACAGTTCCATTAAAATCACTAGCTAATTCAATTTCTTAGATATTAAATATATGGAAAATTGCTAGGATACCATGAATAACTAATGTTTATGAAAAAATAGATTCCTAGTAGCCTAGAGAAGACTGCTGGACACCACAGGTGGTACCTTCTGGGAAGTAAGGTAGTCTAATCAGCCAAACAAATTCTGATTTAGAAAATCGAAATTAAATCCTTTAGTGCTGGGTTTGGACTGGATGTATTTGAAACTAACATTTCCTTTGAGTGACAGAATTTCTCAGAAAAATAAGATTGGGCTTTGTCATTATGCAGAGACCGTAATACTATAATTAAATACCATTATTTCCTAAGGGATCAAATATAATAATACCTGCACGTTGCAAGTCTGGGTGCTGGTGTGCTTACACAAACGTTATGTGCACACACACATTAGTATCAGCCTGGTTTGTACCATTATAACTGATTCAGCTTCTGTGATGGCAAAAATTTGAGTCTTTTGAAAAAAACCGTAATTTAGTTAAAGACCTCTAAACCTATAATAATCATCAGTGTGTAAATGGAAAGAAGTTTCTCCTTGATGACACTATAGAATCCAAGGCTTGTAAGAGAGGAAATCATGTCATCTTTCTCTCTTTCCCCCACACTTCAATTTTCTTATGAATTGATATCTTTGACCCTTGAATCCAATTAGGGGTGATACAGCTGACAGCTAATAAAGTACTGCTGGGGTGGTTCTGTGTCTGAGTGAGGTGAAAGATTGCATTTCTCTTCCTCTACATACATGAATCTTGCCACACGGAGAATTATTCATTGCTGATAAAAAAAATAAATATCAAAAGGCCAGAAGAGTTCTCTGCAATGGGTTAGTAATTTCTGCACAGTAATTACGAACCAGGCTTTTTCCATGTCCTAGGAAATTAAAGACAGTGAGAATTCACTACTTTTGTTAAACGTTGGGGAGAAAAAAAAGGGAAAACTTGTATCTTCTGCTGTGTAACTTCAGAATATTTTAGGAGCTACCTAGTAAAAATAGGGAAAACAGCAGATATTAAAGAGCACAAGAACATCTGTCTGAAATGAACCATTTATTGGAAACTCTTTTAGAAAAGGGAGCTTTGAAAGGCTGTTGCACAGTTCATACAGAAGGTTTGTTTAGGATTCACCCTAGAAGGGCTTTTCACTCAGCACCCTTCAATTAAATACAGGTTATATTCATTCAAGGTTGAGGGTGGCATGTACTTTGCAGATATCATAACTTATGGACCCTGTTTTTTAAAGATGAGGTCAGGGTATAGTGTGAGAGTGAGGATACAGAATTCCTCACTGTCGTCTCTGCCACATGCTCATGAAAGAAGAAACAGTGGACTTGGTCTCAAAAAAAAAAGGAAAAAATAAAGTGACATGAGCTGAGGCTGGGTGGGAAATGCAGTTTGCAACTGCAATTGAAAGCAGTCAGAAGATTGAAATTCTACTGTTTCTTTTGCCAGGAGTATCCTTCAGAAAGCCAGACTTAGAGCAACCTTCTGTCTGGCTTTCTGAAAGGAGTATCTCCCCGGGGTGAATAATGCAAAGAGATGCCCTTGGGGTTGCCTGTGACCCTAAGGCTTTGTTCTGTTTTCATTCTAACACACCATCAAACCCCATGAAATATTTATAAATGCAAAAACTTTCAAATGATGTTCTATTTATAACAGTAATAAAATGATATCTCTCTAAGTACGTTTCCTCTAAATTTTTAAGCTGTGTCATACACCCTGTCTATGATAAATTAAAGAGAACTCCACAAGTCATAGGAAACAATGAATGATGTTCAGCTGAATAACAGTTCAAATTCCTTATAATTTCTTAAAATATCTTTTTCCCTTCTATTATTTTGGTGCACTTCTCTGCAAGTGGAATTACATTTTGATTTTTGCTGTTTCTCTCTGCTGGTTAAACCTTCTATTTGTTTTATAGTCTTCGAACTTTTTTTGTGTACATATATTGATTCTATAAACATGATTCAATTATTTCCTGTGAGGGCATAATGAATAATGCATGCCTCTGGGCTTTGCAATACTTCATAGCCTCCAAATATGAGGTGAGTTAAACTGGAAGTATACCAGTTTTAGCAGTAACCACCTGTGGAGAACAAAACAAACTTCTAGACCAAGTCATCAGCAGGATGGATGGGGCAGGATGCTTGTAAATTCTGCTTTTGAGATTAACTTCTGCCTCACAGACCCCTAGGTGCTTGTGGTAGTAGTGACTATTGACTTTTTCTGAAGTTCTCTGGAGACCAATTTAAATTGCTGAAGCACGGATGTAGCATCTATTAATAGCAAATTTCTCCCTCCTGGATTGTCAAAATACTTGTCAGTTTGGAATCTGTGGTATGAATTTGATTGTGGTGTTAGAACTTGTGAACAAGAAAAATTAACTTCTTTTCAGTTACAAATCCCAAAGTTTTCCCAGGTAGGAGTAGTCATGATTTACCAAGAATATCAGAGGAGAGAGAGAGAGAGACAATAAGCAGGCAACATGCTTTTTATTTTAGATGAGATGAAATCATAAATCTTTTAGCATAAATCTTATTATCTGAGAGGAACGGCACAGTGGCAAGTTATCAACAGAGTCTGGATCATTAAACTTTACAATATGTTTACAAATAGCACTAAGAGATGATTCCCAAGAGCATCAAGACCGAAACTGAAAAGACTCTCTGATATGCCTGTTATGGTTAATGCTTTGAGATAACAGCAGCTTGATTTCTTGTCCTCATCCAGAGGAGGAATACCCCAGAGTGACAAGAGTAACATCTAAAATTGACTCAGAATTTTGCCCACTGTACACTCCAGGGTATTGCATTTCAAAGTGTTGATGTTCAAGCAGCCCTATTGCCAAGTGAGTAAAATGAGATAGCCCTCCATGCTTGCTCCCAATACACACAGAAACTCCACTAGCTTACAGAAGGCTTCAGCGTGGGAAGAGAGACTCAAATTAAACCAAGGATTGCATTTTGGTTTTAGTCAGAAAACAGGGCATGCTGATGGAAATGACCATCCAGATTCATCAAGGCTCACAAGAAAGCTGGGAAAGATTTTTAACTCCCAGGTTTTTTAATAGAATTAGCAATGGGTTTTGTTAGAGAGCATTTATAGCAAGGCCAGTATTGTGAAAAGAAAAAGAAAACTCTGACTGCAATACACCCTTATGAACACAGCTAAATTATTCCTGTATTGTCTCAATTTCTTCTCACAAGATACTATAAATGGTATAGCCACTATCACATGTCTTTCATGGTAATTTTATTCACAAGCAGAAGTAGTCAAACTGGCAAACAGTGTTTTTAGTTTGCTTCTGCTCTGCCAGATTTCCATGCCAGAACAAACCCTTTTGAACTAGGTGACAGGAAAGTAAATATATGGAAATTGGTTTCCAACAAAGCCACTGTTATCCCTCCTAATGGACCACTGTCCAATATTATACAAACAAGAGCTGTCCTTCACCTTTTCAGGAGTTGGTGTTATACAGGGTTGCACACTCAAGGCCATGGATGTCCACGAGTTTCATGCCAGCCTTCTTTCCTTTTGATATGGCTTAGAAATCTACTGGACCTCACAGTAATTTTAGTTCAGAGATAGACATGAGTCCAAACTAAAATATTTTATGTGATTTTTCATTGTTGCTGGGCTTATACAATCTGCCTCAAAACCTGACTTTGGCAATCAGCTCTATAATGACAGTCTGTGATAAACACAATCATACTGTTTCAGATATGCAAAATGCAGAATTGCTCTTTGCAGAGATCACTAAATGGCTGTAAATCTGCTAACCGTGCTCTTTGTGGTCTGGAAATTCAGTAACACTGAACAAATAAAATTATCATTTGAAGTTGGCCATTCTTTCCATTGCATGGGGATAATCTCTGAAAGATGTTATATAGTGATAGTTCTTTGAAGATAGTTTGGGAGAAATTGTACTATTTCACTCATTGCTCATTACTTAAAAGGTCACTGAGATTGTTTCTTTGACCTGATAAAATATATTGACTTAGTGGGACTGTGGGTTTCTAGCATCAGTGAATTTTTTTTCATCTATGAATTTCTCTGTGAGAAGAAGAGATAAGGAAAATATTTTGTGATCTCTTAGTTAAGGCATTTCTTTTTTGAAATATTATTCAAGCCTGAAGGAGATGAAGGAATTATTTTAAAAAATTAAATCCAAGTATTCGAGTCACCCATTGTGAATCTTCATATTTCAAGAGGTTTCTTGCAGTGAGAACTAATTTCTGATCAATACCAAGAATAACTGCAGAAAAACTTTAAAAGCACTTCCAGGGAAATTACTGTCCTCTGATACTTGTCCAGTGCTACTTGCAAAAGCCCATTTACAGGTCAATCTTAACACTTAAGAGTTTACCAGATCTGGATTAATTTTTTCACTGCTGGTGTTGACATCTACTACTGAAAGCCAACAGGAACAGTATATATTTGGCACTTCCAAATTCAGTGTTTTGCTCAAGAAGAGAAAAAAATACTACACCTCCACACTTCCTGGTGATGGTTACCTATGCAATACACAGAGAATAGGCTTTCAGGAGCAGCTTTTTCTGGTGAATTATCAAAATCATTTTGTTAATAGAAAAATCTGCTAAAGAAACTCACCCTCTCTGACCTGCTAAAAAGTGTGATATGTTAGTCCTAATCGGGGTAACAAAGTCTTAAGCTTTGTCCTGTATGTATTAATGCTAATGAAATTCAACAAATGGCCGGTTTCAGGGAAGGCAATGAAAGCAGAGGAGAGGGCAGTGGCAGTAATGAGCCTGTAATTATTTGTAGAAATAAAGGAGAGTGAGTTCTTGCACAGGAAAGAAACCTCATGTAAAGACAATACTAATATAAATGGCAAGACTACGTGCAATGTTTTTCAAAGTTGAATATGAAAGAAAGGGGATTAAAAGAGGAATTAGCAAAAGCTGAAACAGCTGTTATTTATGAGTTAAGAGCATTAACAGAGTCAGTACATCCTCTGTGCTACCACCAATCTTTAATGTAATGAAATATAAACTTTCCTCATTAAATATCAAGCAAGAGCCTCTCTGTCTCTAGTATACTCTATCTACTGCAGTAAGAAAAAATTTCCTTCACAGTTTTTTAAAACAGCTAATGCCATATCTCAAGTAGCTCCTTTTTCTTTTGCCTAGACAGAAATGCTGGTAATTTTCTGTTAAAATAATTCCTAGCCAAGGCATGATGTTGCTTATTATTGCATTGTATTGGAGTAAGTTATGATTTTTAGTTACTTATATATCTAAGGTGGTGTCTCTAAACTACAATGGCAAGGTCTCAAGATACATCAGTTTCAATAGAACTGCTGGCAAACAACTTCCAGTAAATATTCCATCTATATATATTCTGACCTGAGCCCTCAAAGGTCTAATATTTTTCTTTTTCTTCCTTTTTTTTCCCCTCCTTTTTTTCTTTTAATGTAATTTCTGCATTGTTGTGCCATTCATATGTGTCATGTTTTTTCTGGCAGAGAGAGCTAAAACGAGCTTCTATTAAAGTTAGGTTACTGCCACTCCTGATCAGTCATTGCTGTGAAACGATGCAAGGGTAACACCTCCTCTTCCAAGCTGAGGTCACTGCCAAGAGCAATGAGATTTTTTGGTACCAAAAGCAGAACTGACATTTTTTCCCACTTTTCAACATTTCCATCTGAGAGTGAAAAGGGGTTTTCACAAATGAAATAAACCATCTGCTTTCTCCACTTGTACACAAATAACTCTTTCATTCAACAGGGACACCAGATATATTCTGCTTGCTTTGAAGAAATCTCTGTAGTAGAGCAAATGGGAAAGGGAAGTGAGTGAGACTGGCAATCATAATCTCTTAGATTTTTTTCCTATAAGAGCCTGTCTTGTCTATCTTCAGAATTAACAGGTATTGTTGATTTAATTACATCCATGTCTATAAAAATACCAACAAGAGAGAGTAATTTAAAGTAGGCAATGACTTTTCCAGTTTTAAGTATTTTCATACAGAGTAATTCCTTCCATATCACCTTCTACCCAAGGATTTTGGAGAACATTTGAAAACTGGGCTGGGATTCTAAACTGGCTGGATATCCCTATTTTGCATACAAGTCAACAGAAGCAAAAAAAGAGAATTTGGACCTACTGCAAAAGTATCTGTGGCTTTGATGTCTTCAAGCAGAAGTCTGTGTCCCTTCCTTTGACTGCTGGATGCAGATGTAAATTGATGATGTGATTTTCAGTGATTTTCATTTAACCCCTCTTTTGAATGCAAATAGATGTTATCAAATGTGTTGAGAAGGTGGTGCATAATGCTTATGTAAAGCTTTTCTATTTTATGATCTCTTTGGTGATTGTTTAAGAAGACACACACCTTATTTGGCATACAATATTTTGTTCTGCCTGTCCTGAAATGAACTTTGCTTGGAACTGAGTAGAGGGCACCTCCCCAAATGACCACCATTTACTTCAGGTCTGTAAGACTCCTCTTAAATGTTGCTCATTATCTTAGTTTCCTAGTAGAATTAAAACCTATAGGTGTGTAAGAAATGGTGCTTGTATAAGAGGTCAAAGAATTACCTATCACAAGGGAAAACACTAAAATATAAAACTCCTGGAAGAAAAAGAGCTCACTTTGCTTTCCTTACAATATTGCATTTTTTCATTTTATTTCTTTATTGAAGTGTTGAACTTCTATTATCATTTTAAAGGTTTTGCAGTCAGCTGTAGGAGAACATCTGAGGTAAGCTGTTGAGGTTTGACCCCAGCTGGTAACTAAGTACCACACAGATACTCCTTTGCCTCCCCCACAACGGACACACTCCCCACTGCGGGGAGGCAAATCAGAAAAAAAGGTAAACCTCTTGGGTTTAGCTAAGAATAATTTAATGATTAATACGTAATATAATAATACTTAGTAGTAATAAAATAAAATAATAATAATAATAGTAATGATAAGGAGAGGAAGAGAGTAGCAGAACACAAGAGAAACAAGAGATGCACAATACAATTGCTCACTGCGCAGTGACTGATACCCAGACTACTCCCAAGAATTGATCAGCCCCTTTTTGTGTAAATCCTCCTGTTTTTATACTGAGCATGACATTCTATGTTATGGTATTCCCTGTTTGGTCAGTTGAGATCAGCTATCCTTCCTATGCTCTGTCCCAGTGTTTTGTGCAGCTGTCAGAGCATGAGACATTTAAAAGCCATTGACTTAAATAGCAAGAGCCCAAACATGAGTGTGTTAATAACACCATTCTCATACTAAATCCAAACCACATCACTGTACTTGTTACTAAGAAATAAATGTACTCTGTCCCAGTCAAAACCAGGACAGTTTCTACTCCTTATTCCATCCCATTTGTGTCTTTCCTGACTTTTGATAGACATACACACAGATGTAGTCTGTGGACCATCCCTCTAAATGCCCATTGAGTTCATTGTCAGGCAGAGGTCCTTCCACCTCCAGGACAGCAGGGCTCCATCATGTGTCAAGGTGAATTGAGAAAGCAAATGCCATCACTCGGAATATTGCCTCTTCCTCCAGCTGTATTTACTTATGTTCTAGGGTGTGGAACATCCCCCTGGGTCATGTGCATGTGATCCTGTAGCCCCAGATGCCTCACCTGTGGCAGCAGAAAGCAGAAAAGGCCTTAGCTCTGTGTAAGCCATGCTCAGCAATAACAAAAATTTCTCTACATTATCAGCCCTGTTTTCACTGTAAATCTGAAACATGGCCTCATATTAGCTACTATGAAGACAATTAATTCTACTGCAGCCAAAACCAGAACAGAGGTTAACAAGGATGAGGCTGGCTTTTCCTCTACCTTAATTATTCACTGACCTGGTTTCTAAAAATGATGCTCTTCACCTTGGAGTATTTGTCACAAAAATTGATGCTAAAAAACTGCTGGACGCTGCAGTTCTAGCCTATGCAGGCAGGAAAATATATTTTAACATTAAAGTCCTGTAATTTTTAATTATCTAGAGTCCATAAAACAGCAAGCCAAACCAAATGAAAACAAACAAATGAAAGAACCCACCACCATTCTGGCACTTATGTGAGAAAGTAGGAAGAAAGGCAATGTGATTGCAGTAGTTTCTCCTTCCTTAAGAGGGAAGATGTTATTCCTCTTGCAGCTGTGCACACTGGAACAGGAACAGAAAGCTCTGTGAAGACAGTCTAAAGATAGCAGCCTGGTTGAGCTTGTGCCAATCTGGAGGCTGTGTGAACAGACTAAGAAGCAATCAAAGGCCCCAGTGCACATGCTTAATTCATATACTTGGACATGATTCCTTGTTACTCAGTGTGTGTTTAAATTATACCTGAACTGTAGTAGATGGTCTGTAAATTGTGAACAAGAAATTCAATGCATGGAGAAGTCAAAATCAAATAAATATTAGATCTTTTCAGGAAAAAGAGGATGTCAGTGAAAGATTTTTCCTTATTTGTCAGCCAAAGTATTGTGGACGAATTCTCAGAAGTAGTTGGATGGTATTTATGGGGTGAAAAGAAAATAACAAAAGGAAATCCAGAGAAGATTTAATTAATGGGATCCTCATCACATCAGTAAATGGCAATTTTTATGTAAGAGAAAGAGCCTGCTAAAATGAGCTAGAGTAATTACAGGATTGTAAAGTTCTTATTATACTCTCTATGTTCTTTATCAAGGGAGATTTAGAAGAAAGTTTTCATTCATTTATTTTTGTTTAATTTAAGAAGCTGTTTGATGACTGCTTGGTGGAACAAGCGTGTCTGGGGGTAGTAATTTTCAGACATTATATATTGGCAGAGAAGGATGCCAGTTGTTCTACTGACATTATGTTTGGGATTTATGGCTGTAACTACCTTTTGAAGAAATACATCAATTTTCCTTTAAAGGATCTGAGCTTAAGATCACCATTATTGCAATCTCAATAACAATGGAATACTGTGGATGAAAGCTTCCTGTGATTAGCCTGAATGAGATACTGAATTGGCATTTCTGTATTTCCACAAAAGAAACAGGAACTTTTGTTCTGTAGTAACCAGAGACTGCTGACAGGGACCAGAAACAGCTATCATGTCAAAACTGCGCCTGTAATAACTGCCAGAAAAGCCTTTCAAAATTCAGAAGGGTGGTTCAAAGTCTAATTTTGGAATCAAAATTACATTTTTTCTGACAGTTTTGTTTCTAATCTTGAGCTAGACAAGCCAAAAGCATCAATTTCATTTACCTCAGACTAATGTTTTCATTTCAGACTAATGTACCCAACTTTTCAGTACAAAGGTGCCCACGTGACAGTCCTCCCATGGTGATAATTCTTCTGTTAACTCCTGAAGGTGTGAGCATGTAGACCTCAGATTAGTCATTACTCCTGAATGAAATTCTGGCACAAACTGCAAAGCACCATCCATGGTGAATACTGAGGGACCTGTGAGCTACCATCAACTGTGTTGTATCCCAGCCTGCATATACAAAATGCCTTTTTTTTTCTCTCAATTACTACCTAAATTACCTCAGTTACTACCTCAATTACCACCAAAAGATGTCTTTATGTTAACAAAGGAATTCATATATCAAGTGAAAAATGTATCATTACAATTACAAAAACATATAAAAAACCCTTGAAGGGTATACAGTACAAATTGTATCATTTCATCCGTTTATAAAACTTAACTTTTCATTGTTCTTTGGTCAAATGCAAATGAGGGTCACTTTTCACTGAGAACAGAGAATTATAAAATACCTAAATAAGCACTTCCAGCCTGCCAGTTGCAAATCTATTCCTTAATATCCTTGGCAAGTACCTCTTAGAGGAAGAAGATTGTTGAAGGAAAATGTAATATCCATGAAGCAGGGCTGCCTTTAAACAGATAACTGTTTTATATTAATTTGGTTCAATTCTAAAAACTGTGGAGACCATTCTCAGACAGGGACAAGTTTTCTAAGTAGGCTAAAATGGCACCTAATTGAAGAATAAAGTTACTGAAAAAAAAAAATCTAGAGTGCTCCTTGAAGGTCTAATGTCTATAAATAATTTCAGTAGTGAATGTTTACGTAGCACTTCGAACATGTAAAGTGCTTTTCAAGCAGTATCGTTAGTTATTTAGCATATACAGGTGAATAGTAGAGTTTTCAAAGGGGATATTTCAAATAAATTGAACAACTTCAAAAATGTTTAGAGGAAAAAGAGGATACCATGCTAAGTTTCTCAAAAGAAAAAAATGACAATCATAATTTTCTTAAAAAAAGATCAGCAATTAAAACTATGGGAACTCTAAATAATTTTTTATATTATTGATTTAGAAATGAGAAATGCAGTTTTGAAAATATAGGGAATATATGGGCCACTTCTCCATAAAAGATTTGCAAATACTATATTGCTTTTCCTCAGTGAGACCTTATAAATAAATATAAATATTCTGTGTTGTGTAGAAACCAGTACTCGTCACCTGCTGCAGGAGAATTTCAATAGGTAGATTGTTACTATGGGAGTGATGGTATGGGTAAATATTAACATTTCATTAATCACCATGGAATTCATCATGAGCTGGGATACATTTCTAATAATTAGCTTTTTAAAACATTTCAACTACTTTCCTTTTGAGCAGTATGCTATAAATGAAAGCATTAATGGAAGCACTGTTTCAAACTCCCAAAACACCACCAAAAAAAATTACGTTGCTTAAAGTTCAAAGCCTTTTGATAATAGAGAATTTTGTTTGTTTGCTGATCCAATATAATGCCATTCTCCTTTGTCTCAGTACTTCTGACTATCTTATAATCAATCTTCAATTTGAAAAGTGAAACTGTCTTATAAAGTAGTGAAAGTAAAGGAGGGAAAAAATTGGCACTCTTCAAAAGAATAGAAGTGTGATTAACTACCTAGCCTCTTGGGCAAATTCTGATGATACTTTATGCTTAATACCAGTTCTCCTTGAAGCTTCAGCTGGGTGTAATAATCCTTACTTTCTCTCCAAACGTGCTCACTGATACAAGTCATAGGTGGTATTAAACATCTACCATCTTCCACTCGATTCCAAATATACTTCAGCATCTCAGGGGTAGAAATAGGGCTGAATTATGGCTGGGTTTTTTCACTAGTGCAGTAGAAGTGACAGGTCACAAGAAAGCTTTCCAATGACAGATCTTCTCTTCTGGGTCAGTTTGTTCAGACTTTAGCTGTGTGTAGAGAACGTCTGAAAGCAGAATATACAGAACTTACAAGTATTAAGCAAATACTTATTGACTAATGTACAAAAGATGCCTAGGACTTACCAATCTGTCAGGCTAAGCCTTCATGTACTCACCTCCTCTGACACAACACCTGAAGACTCTTTGCTGTCCAGAGAGTCCCAGCCAAATGGGAAACTGATGACCTCTGTGGCAGCTGTAAGTTAGCTCTTCCCTGTTGCTGAAATGTAATTTTCAACCAGCTCACCAGCACAGATTGATAACTTGATGTGATGACCCAAAAACCCAACCCCAGCCAGATTCACAGGGTTTTTTTCCCCATAGGTAGCCTACATTCCCATGGAGGAATCTCTTCCTTGGCTCCCTGATTTGACGGTTTCATCTTGATAGCATAATTTCTTGATTTCCTATCCTTCTATGAACTTACTCAGAGATCTTCCTCAGTAGTTTGAGGTCTTGGATCTGTGCAGTGTCAGAGCTGAGCCTGTGGTCCTTGGCTCACGGGCAGCAGGAAGAAAGCAGGGTGAAGGATATATCAGCTATTGCAGAGAGAGAGAGGTCAACACCAGGAATAATACAGGGTTTTTTCTGCTCCCTAGGCATGAAAGCTAAACAAAGGTCTTAGTCTCCCAGTGGTGATGTAAGTGAACAGAAAGAAAATGTAGGTCTTAATAGGTAAGTGTTACTGGGCAGGAGAGTATGATTGAAGAGATTTACTAAAAAGGGAAGTGTATCATGTGTGGTATAACAGAGAGGTTATTACCTGTTATTCCCCCCTGGGAGATAATACCTCCTCTGTTCTCTTCATTCTGCAGAGTCTTTCACACTAACCTTTTCTCAGAGTATTTTTCAGTTCATGTTTCAGCAAAATTCCATCATGTTTTTAACAACTCTCAAAAAACATCTGAGCCCACAACTAAGAAAATTGATTTGAACACAAGTATTATGAAGAGATTCTAGTTTTCATCTGACTCAGCTCTTCCTTGTAGGTTACTGCAAGTTTTGCATTCTTAATTTGTGATATATGATATCTGGAGCAATGGTAAAATTTCCAGTAGTTAATTGGCTTTTTTCAAATTTTGAAGCTTCAAAATCTCTGATAAACTTAACACGATTTATACAGGAAAGCAGAGTTATAATTACTCTCCCCAAATTCTGCAGTCACTTTGTACCATTTCTAAATTTCTCCTACTTTCTTACCCTTGTCACAAGGTACCAGTTTACTGTATTAATGAGACTGAACTATGAAATGTTCATTATATCACTCGTAAAAAGCATGAAGCCATATGAAATTTAGCAAATATTTAAGTTTTATCAGGCCTTTCAACATCAGCAGATTGAAATCTCTGCAGGTGAATTTAAGACTTAGCTAGAAGCAGCAGTGGCTCAGAAAGCATAGCCTTAGCAAGTGTCTTGTGGCAGAGCACATGTATAGAAAAATCTTTAGTGCATACCATTTTCTGTTCTCTGCCTCTTTTCTTATATTTCTTTTCTAACTTTCTCTCTGTCTTTTTTTCTTGCATAACAGACGGGTTGCAGTAGTCAGAAAGACCTGTGGGACCACTTGTGTACTTTACTTCAAATCCCCTTTACAACATTCTCTCTGAAGATAAGAATTCTAAGGGGAACTAAATATTGTTCATCTGAAGACAACTTTGTGATCATTTTTTCTTAGTTCCCAACCAGAACAAATATTAGTTCTAGTCAATCTTCAGGGAACTTCTTAATGCAGCAAAGTAGTTGTTACTGTTTATGCAACTTCCAGTCTTATTTGCTTATTTTGTTTTGACTTTTCCTTGTCTCATATCTGATTCTCTTCTTTTTAGACTTCACTAAGTCTCCCAGACACTTCTATTGCATAAAATAAAGTGTTTATTGTCATTTTTCTGAAGGATTTAATTTCTGTATGATTGTTTTTTTAACCTTTGTTGTATAGTAGAGAGTACAGGATCATTCAATGCAAATTTTCATTTTAATACGGCATATCCATTCTCAGAGACAAATACAGCAATTTAGCAGTTGCCTTAATATTCAGAGCTTTATTAATATTATGCATTTTGACTTTTTCATCAAATACTTTAAAAAAGAAGATGAAAACAAGTCATCAAAGAAAAAGTCTTATAAAGCAGTACTGAGAGTTAGAGGAATTAACTCATCATCAAATCAGTCACGGGAGGAAGCACAGTAAAGTATCCCTTGCCCTTTCCTGGGCAAAGACTCTTATGGATCAATCTTGTAATAATACACATGTCGCCAGATGGACATGAAAAGAAGGGCACTCACAGAGCCAGTATTAGAGCAAAAAAGAAGGACGTTTATTTGGGATTTGGGTTTATATATATTTTTTTTAATATTGTTTGACCAGCAATTGGGCAATGAGATTGACCCTTTTCTGACCTCACTGGTCAAACTAGAAGTCCATCACAGAGAGGAATGCAAAAACAATCACAGAGAGGAATGCAAAAACAATCACTTTGTTTATGTTACAATGTGTGAGAACTCCAGTACAAAAATGTAAACATCAGAAGGCTGAAAAAGATCAGGGCGACACACACATATTCCAGAAGTTTACTTGGAGCACTCAAGAAGGTGTAGAGAAATAGCCAAAGGACCTTGCAGAGAGATGTAAACACTGAACACTATTTCAGATGTTTTTATTGCAGCCCTGGGGGAATGGTATGTGTACGAATTTTGTATTCGCCGATGCTTTCCCATTTCAATTTTAAAAAGTCCTGACAGTTGTTCCAATTTAATTATTACATTGTTCATTTGGAAGGTATTAATGCACAATTCTAGTTAAAGAATCAGGGGATCTTTTCCGAGCTCTGTGCTGCTTTTCTCACTGGTTTCCTGACATGGCACTGGCATTGCTAGGCACTAACAGCAGCTCCACTTGCAGCCTACCTCCAGAGGCAGTGTGCTCAGCTTCACATCACACTTAAAAGTGTGAGGAACTCCAGAGCAGGGCTCACCTGAAAGCAAAAGGCTCAGTCCCCTGGTGAGCTGGAAAGGGAGTTCAGGGCTGTTATGAGTAGGAAGCAAAAGAAAGGCACAGAGTTAGACTTGGATCACACACTTTGTGAACTGAGATCTCCACTGGAGTGCAAGCCCTGCATGTTCTGTAGGGAGGTTTAACTTTGTCTGTGTCATGTAACACTGGCAATGCATGCATTTTATTTTACTTAATGTCTGAATGTAATGGAATTGTTTCTGCTGTTGAAGAGAATTCTGGGGGGAATATCTGTGCCAAATGACCTAAAGTATGTGACTGACACTGGTCTCTCAAGTGTTACTTGGGCAGTCACAGTTCTTCATCTGCTAGCTTCTGCCTAATACGCTAACATGGGCTTATGTTGGGTTACTGACAAGGAAAAAACCTAAATGCAGGATGTCTGAAATTGTATTTTGATGCTCTTGACACAGTAAGGTGATCCTTTTCCAGAATCACTTGAAGAACTCTATCTAAATAAGGAGAAAAAGAACAGATTGCTACATCTTCATCTTTACATGCATTGTTGCAAAGGACTTGACATCCCATATGATTTTCTTTAACTTGTGTTCCGTTCTGTTTTTTCCAAGAATTATGCTACTCACTTGGTTTATTATGTTGATTGTTATTTTAAGAAGAAAGCCAATCATCACTCTCCTAAGTGTGTTCTTTTGGCTCTGTGCCAACTTTTACAGTTTTGTTCCTCTCCTTTGTAACACATGACATCCAAAAAATCTGATCCTGACTTATTCACTTTCCCAAGTGATTCCCAGTTCACTTTGTCAAAGCTTTACTGCTTTAGTAGCAAAAAAGAGTATTCAGTTTTCCATTGCCTGTTTACCGTATTGGTTTCCAGTTTAATTCTTGGTTTACCTCTGTAACTAATTAAAAATCCTGGTTTTTATTTGGTTAATATCTACCCACAAGTCACTGTTTTCATGAAGTTTAATTAATAAATTGTGTTGTGCTATCCTTTATATTTCTTATGCTGTTAATATGAATGATCACATTAGATGCTATAAAGTCAGTGATGTTGATTGCTATTCATTAAATTACTCCCATCTGAAATAATTGTGCTCTTCTCCAATGTTCAGTTCTAGGAGAGCTTTATTTAGTCAACTGGTACTTTCTGATATCTCTATCTTCATGAATATTAAAAATCCCCTCAGACAATAGTTTCAACCTTACCTTTAATGCCTTTTATATAAGACATTTCAGTGTGCCACTACTGCAATATTTGAGCTACAAGACATTTCTGAGGGAGACGTAAATGTTTGGCTTCAAGAGCCCTTGGCTTTGGCAGTGAAGTTTTCTCTGCAAACCTGAATTCACACATTGCTTAGTTCTTTCTCTGCAGCAGTGTGTCTGTGAAGCTGCTCTATGAAAGATTTAATATATAATTTCCACCTGTTGTTTTGCAGAGCTGGAAGCTTTTATGTTGCTGACTATCTTACCCTATATATTTCTATATGAGAAAAAGGGACTTGCTACAGATATCCTCAGGTTTTTTTGATTATGAACTTAACAATAGTTTATAGGCTAAACTGTATTACAGCAGAACAAGATTTTTTAAAAGTCATTTTCTCTTGAAAGATTTAAAGCATGAATATTGAGATTTGTGATTTAAACACATCTTTGTTCTGTGTGTTTTATCATCTATAGGATTTATGGGTAAGATATAGGTGTACAGTTCCGTAATAGTATATGTATTTCTGTTAAAAGACTTAGAAATAATGAATCCCTCTCCATAATAGTGCATAATATCCTCCAGTTTCCCAACATCTACAAATCTCTCCTAGTGGTTTAAGTGAAGGTCAGAGACCTGCAAGTCAGTGTGACTCACAGAATGTATGAACTGCATACTTTGTGTGTCACAGCAAGAGGAAGTGGGTATAGGACTAGACAAGAAATTTTGTGTCATCTTTACTATCCTTGGAAATTGCAGATAACAGTGGAACTGCAAATAACAAATAGCAGTAGTTCTTTCTTATAACTAATTACATTTTTCCTCAGTTGTTCAAGTTCAAAGGCTTTTTTCAGAACATAAATTTCTTAATGGCTAGAAACCTTCCTGTAATATCTACCTTAAATTTATTCATAGACTATTTATACTCATTTATTCTTTTGCCAAAATCATGCTTAAACTTTATTAGCTCTTTGCTTTCCCTGGTGCTTATTCACTTGAATAAATGATAGAGAACAATAAACACCCCTCTTCTCTTTCTGAATTAAATAGGCAAATAATTTTTAGTATCCTAAATCAGAGTCTCCTGTAGTGTTTTTCTGCAGGTGTTCTTTTCCAAATTGATCTTTCTTGAATGGCAGATCGTGTTGACTATGAATATACAGTAATTTCAGAGACTCTAACTTGCAGCACACATGGGTATTTGTTTGAATTCAAGGCTGAAAGCTGCCATCTTCAGTGGCAATGGTACAGGATTAAAATAAATCAGTCCTCAAATGTTTTGAGACAAAAGGATCACCATTTTAAAAAGTTGGATGGAAGATAGAAGATGATTTCTACTCAGTCTGTGAAATCTCAATCATATCCATTTACTTATTTTTAATAATAGACATCTGGCAAAGCTTTTGAGGCAACACTGAGTCTCATGGTTACATGGTTTTGCACTGCAATCATGCAGGTTTTTTTCTGAATGCAATTTTCTAACACAATAACAGCACCACATTTGTTTTAAAACCAAGCTCCTAAAATGCATATATTACTTTTTGCAGCTGAAATACAATTTTAAAACAACCATCCTATCTTTTGTAGCTGGAAACTAGAGACACCAACAATTGTTATACAGGAGGAAAAATAAAAACATTAGCGACTGTTATAGAGGCTTTTCTGGGTGTCCCCTGTCTGTTCATGCCAAAGGCACTTTAGTGTTCAAAAGCCTCTGATTACAACCAATTCTTTCATTAATTTTTAGTTCAGCATTTATACAAATGCAGTTTTCTCCTTTCAGGACAAAGCTGTGTCAGTCTCAGCAATCTATATATAGAGAGAGGTGGGTGCTAACCCAATACACTACACACTAGTGTGAGATTAGGCAAGCAGTTATCACAATCAAGAACAAGAGAAATCAAAATGCACGGTTATAGTTAGTTTTGCCAATTTCTGCCCAGTTACATATAATATGGAGGAGAACAGACCTTGCAAAGCCAAAACACTGCTCCAGTGCAGCAGTAGAAGGAACAATTTGGTAATTTTTGAAACACTGAGAAAGATTAAAATCTCTGAAGTCAGTTTTCACAAAAATGTTATCTTACTCTGATCTATTTGGGCAAAAACATTATACTATGAACTTCTATTTGTTTTTCTTGTTTAGACATAGAAGTTTTTTGGTCAGTAAATATAAAAACTTATGAAAAGGGGTTCTGAGCACAAGAAATGCCAAAGTTTTTCTTCTCCAAAACCTGAGACACAGACACCCAAAAGAACACGTAAATATTCTAGACTGGCAAATCTGAAGGAGGCAATTTAAATGGAAAATTAGGCTTTTTGTATTTTTTTTTTCCTTTGAGCTTTGATTTCGTTCCTTTCTATTATTCTATTATCAAGTAGTGAATGTGCATGACAGAAATGGAGTCTCTTTTTCAGCAATGCTTTTCTGTAGTTACATCACTGACACTTCCTATTCCTTGAAAATGGAGGCTATCTGAAGACTTTTCTTTTGAATCAAAGACTTTCTAGTTTGGGAGGGTGGGAAATCAAGTTGTTTAATCTTGTCTCACATATGCAAATTTAATGCAAATTTTAAAATAAGAACCAGACAATTTTCACAATATATTCCAACCTTGTATGTGATATCACTATTTTTTATTTATTTCTCTCTCAAAACCCAAGATGCACAGTCATTTTGAAATTCTTGTTACAATTTTTATTGCTAACCCTGTCTGGCTGTTACCAAAATTTGAACATATGGGCTGTCATATCAATAGATTTTATCTTTCAGAAATAAATTTGTACCGCTGTATACTTATTAACTTTGCTTTTCTTTTTTTAAGAGGCAAGAGCCAGATGAGTCATGAAGGCTCAGGGGAACTTAGAACTAAAGACAGAGATATGCCCTTAAAGCACTTAGGAGAAATGTTAATTATGTTATGGCTTTTTAGACACTCGTTGTGTCAAATACACCCACCAGAAATCTCACTGTGACAAAATCAATACAGTTCATGAAGAGTCTCCCTTTATTTTCATTTTACATATGGAATGACTTAGACCCTCAGGCAGATAAATACTAAATCAGTGCAGTTAATTTGCTACACGTGAAACTCTTGACCCTTAAAAGATGAAGGAAAATCAGGGAATTTTCAAGTCTGGCTGCTAGTTTTCAAAGCTGTGAAACCAAGAGAAAACATGGTGAATTGTCATGTACTGTCTGTTCAATATGGATGTTTTTTTACTGCAGATACTAAATATTCTCTATGGTGCACATATATGAATACTTGTACTTGTAATATAATACTTGTAATTAGTACTTTTTTTTTAATACTGAAATACTTGTAATTAGTACTTTCAGTAATGTATAGCAAGAAATAAAAATAGTAGCAATAACTCAAATAAAGTTTAAACATTGAGGTCAGCCTGGAGTAGAAAAGGAAAGACTGTGTGAAAGACCCCAATTGATAGTACCATGAGGAAAAACTACATCTCATTAGCAATTAAAAATTCAATATGTTGAGACAGACAGCAGAAGAAGGTTTAACTATGGGGAATAAAAACTTGCTGAAAAAAAAATAACTGAGCTTACAGTTGAGTGGTAATACTGGGTGCTGAAGAAGTGACCCAAATCCATCTTCAGTTTCCACCTTGCCAGAAGAGACAAGTCAAGAGGGTGTCATCAGACAGAGGAGATCTTTTAAGCTTTCACTTGATGCTGCTTCTCTTTTCTTCTGCTCCCTGGAGGTAGGAACAGCAGCCAGCTGGGTTGTCTGGGTACCACTTGCTGCTCTTACATCAATTCCTCATCTTTTCCTGGGAAAGGACAGCAAGCTAGGTGGAGTGTCACAGTGGCCTAAATCTCATTTTTGTACTGTCCATGGGCTCACAGACTGTGTGCAGAAACTAAACGTAAGAAAATGTACAAGTAATGTTTTTACAGCAGATAGCTCAAAAGTCCCACAGAAGAAAAATAAAAACTTACAGAACTAAAAGTAGTGAAAATACACTAATCCAGAAGGTTTAAGGGCCAATTTATTACAAGAAGATTTTGTGATATTGGTGAATGTAATTTCTTTGTTTGAGTTAAAATCTAATTATGTATCTCTTTTCTCAACTTCAAAAGCAACTAGGTATATTCTTGAGGTAATAAAAGGAGATTTGGTAAAATTCTACATTGAATTTTTAAACTTTGTGTGACATCCTAAATGAAAATACTTCCCAGAGGTTGTAATCGCCTCTTATAATGAAATATAGATTAAACATTTGTATTTACAACTTTAGCATAAAAGGCATAAAAATAATAAAATTTTGTTCAAATCAATGTAAAGAAAAGGTCCCTAATTATATACATGCTCTCTCCCTAAAGTCCAACACTTGGGGCCAGACTTAATGTAGACATTTATTCATCTGCCAATAAAGACTTGTTGTTACTATTAGTTGTTTCTGTGAAAATTTGTAGATGATAATTACTACTTTTACTATGTTCCAGGTAATTAAGATAGGTTTTATGACCCTTCTCTGCATTGTACACAGACAATAGTAGAGGAAAGACGTGTTTAAAGGACAAATCTATGTGGAATTTTAAGACAGTTTTTATGAACAGACCCATTGTCAAAATGCAACTTTACTGTCACCAGAACTTAATATTATCTCATCAATTTCATCCTAAAGCAAGTAATCCAGAGAAAGATAGAAATGGATTTGACAGTGAATAACAAAATCTTGCGTGCAAACCCAAGAAACTGAAATTCTTTATTAGCTCATAGAAGCTCATGCCATATCCATAAATTCTCATTTTCATGGAGTTTCATTTGTAGTTTTAAATATATATAATATATATATAATATCTGTGTGTATATATATATACAAAGACAATAATTAAAAAATAATTTTAACCTACAGATTCATCTTCATTTCACCCATGAAATTCACTGATTTTCATTACAGCCTAGAATCAGGATTTATTAAGAAAAGTACGATGCAGAAGAGAGCTTCAAACCTGTGGAGTGGCAGCAGGCTGGCTATCTGAAACCTGGCTCTCAAAAATAACAAGAGCTTTTCTCAGGAGAACACAATTGTTTGGAGAAAAGCCTGTACAGAGATCAGAATGGAATTGTTGTCATGACCCAGATGGAAGCTGGTAGCCTACATCTCTGAGCAAGCAGCAGCACAGCAGCCCATGTACCAGCTTATATTTCTGGAACCTGAACAGAGCACCAGTCCAGCCCCTCGAAAGTACAGAGTGAAAAGAAAGAAAATCTGCACCAGCTGTCCAGTTGCTGCCATACACATCTCATGGGGAGAATGTGCGAACCTAAAGTGGTTTGTGGGGAGGGAAGATACATTTTGGCTCTTGGATTTGGATCTCTTCAACCGGATACCAAAAGCTTTTGAGTATAATGGGTGGGTTTTTTCCATGTTTGCCCAATCTGCTACTGGAAGGAAACTCCAGTTCTGTGACAAAAGAGGCATATGGCCATCTGCATAGCCAGGACAATGCAATACTTTTTTTGAAACAGAAAGGATATAAAATCAAAACAGGCAGTTTAACCAGGACTTAACAGAGAAAATATTTGAGAGCTTACCTAATTATCATAGCAAATGATCTCTTATGGTATTTGTTATGGCAAGGTTCCATTTGGGGAGCAAATGATAAATGTTTGAATTACAAACCCCAGTCTAAGAAGAGTATAAATACACCAGGCTATGTCCTTTCATCATTAGATGATATATCTTGTTAAATAACCTGGAATTATTTATGAGACACTGAGGAATTTAATAAGTTCGGTTGGTTAAGACTAAAGCATAACTATACACTAAATTCAGCCTCCATCATGTCCTACCAACTTATAATTTCTTGTCTACTTTATGGAAACTAAACCTACAGGAACCTGTCCATGGTAAAAGCATACAAAAAAATTTCTATGGCATATCAAATGGAAATTTAGGCAGACTGTCTTGGGATATAAAATTTAAGATAAATATATGTGTGATTACTTCAAAGTATATTACATATAATGATCCACCAAACAACTTGTGAGTTATACCACCTTCTTACCATTTTTACAGCTGTAAGAATGAAGGAAAACAAGAGAACATGGCAGGTTGCTTTAAGAAATACTGCACATGATATAATTGAATTAAATAACCACAAACAGTATAACAGTCTTCCTACCTGTACTTAAAATTCCATATAAAACTTCATATATTTAGACAGGAGATAAGCCAGCATGGTAGAGATCTCAATGAACCTTTTTTTTACTTATTCCACTCACAATACAAGTATCTTTGCTCTTTTTTTTGGAAAATGAAGTGACTCTGTGTTGCCCTCAGTTTTTCTTGAAAATGCAAGTGTTTGAAATCTTGCAATGCTGTTCTCACGCAGCTTCAAGAAAACAATGTATATTTTTAGCATTTATCTATTTTTTACATTTTTTTTCTCTGGGTGGAGAAATGTGATGGACGGTGATGTTCACCATCCAGGTCGAAGAGGTGGCAACCTGTGTAGCCAATCTCTTGACCTCTGTACAAATGTATATAAGTAATGGAGTCAGATAATTAGAACAGAAAATAAAGTAGAAGCTTTCCGTTGACCTACTGCGTCTGCCTCGTTCCTTCGGGTGCCGGCAACAGCCAGAACTCTGCTGCACTGTACACACACAAAGCAACTTATTAGCCCTCATATCTGATTTTTCATAGTCTAACCCAATGCTGAATGCTATTATTTTAGCACCTTCCAAGAGATATAATCATTCCCAGCTGTGGTGCCAGGTAAGATCTATCCTTCCCTATCTAGCAGTTCTGTGGGTTACTGGCCCTGTCCACCACACGGCCTTGTCTTGGCCCACATCCACATCCACTATGACTTCATTGTTTCTAGCAAATCTCCAATTTGAATGTTGATGGCATCTTCCACATACAAGAAAAAGAAAATGGTTGTAATGAATGCAAGCATCAATCAAATACTTTCTTGTGTTGTTACTCAGAAAAAGTTACTGTCAGACAGGACTAAGAAAGCTTTTGCTTCCAGAAATTAAGATATCCACCAAACCACCAGTATTTGCAGTCTGTTTCTTCTCTTTACAGCCTCCTGTTTCAGTACCCTCACTGATTTCTGGTTTCCTACTCAGAAAGGAGTTACAGTAGAACTATGACTGCATTTGAAGACAGATTTCCATCTGTTTTGCCTTTTTATCAATAAGTCCATCATCAATTTCCTCACAACATGATGAGAATCTGAGAAGTTTTATTAGTTTTTGAAATTTCCACTGATAAAAGTGTATATATATATAAAACTCATTCTTTGATTTCTACACTGAATATATATGGATTTCTTACCCCAGATTGCCATGTTTCCAAGTATGTTATCTTACATTTTTCTCTATCAGTTTGAAATGTCCAATTTTCATAACAGAAAAAGAATGTTTCATATTAATATAATTGTATATCTTGTAGATCTTGCCTATCTTTGGTGTAAGCAAGCCTGCTTGTGCCACACAATTGCTCTGCTTACGCAGGTAGGTTTTTGTAGAACAGCAGTGACACCAAAGATTTGAATCCCAGACAAGAAGTAGTGTAGGCCCCAACATGACTAGAAGTGCTTTATTTGTGCCCTGATTTTAAATGGTTTGGAATTTCTGATTGAGACAGTAGGTTGTTTAGACCATTTAAAAATTCTCATTAAAAATAAGCAATACAAATTAGGTCTCTTAACCTTTCCTCTATCTGCCAGAAAAATTAAATGTGTTTGTTCCAAATTCAGTAAAATTTTCTCAGCTGGTTATTTATTTGTTCACAGTAGAAGTCAAGTTGTATGAACAACTTATTTCCCTCTCTTATCCTAAATTAGTAATTTATAATCCCTTCCCACCCCATCTATTTCAGTCTTTTAATTAATACTATTTCAAGGTTTTATTCTTTTGATAAAAATTCTAGACATTCTAATGAATAAATTGTAGTTTGAAACCAGGACACCATGTTATTTGACATGGAATCACTTCACATGAAGCTTCTAGACAGAGCACAGAAAGTGTTCAAAGTGATTCATTGCATTTATTCATTGGCGTTACAGGTTATTTCATGTAGGCTAACAGGTGAGCAAGTTTCAAAAGTTTCAATTAACGTTTTTTTTTCTGTATATTATAATATCTGAATGTTTTCTGTACATCCAGACTAGTCTAGCATGGTTTCTAGGTTTTGGGTTGGTTGGTTGTGTTTTTTAAGACCGTTAAGAGCCATTTATTAACAACTAGTGAGATTTCTTTTCTCCTTTTTCCTTGAGAATTCCAACTATAAATAGCATGGTTTGTTTTCACATTAAATCTTATTTTGAAGGAAGTGCAATTTTACTATCTTCTCTTTTTTTGTTTAATTTTTTTTCATGTATGGCCTATCATATGTTGAAGTTAACCATTAGCCAAGATTAAAAGTGCTTTCTTTTTTCTGACCTGTGGTTCACACAATCACCTTTCACTGTAATATTTCCTTTGCAGTAGTTAAATACATATTTGTTTGTTCCATTCTGTAACACAGAATATTAATGCTTGCTAAAAAATACAGATTATGACATGAATTCTTAGTTCCAGAAATACTAATTGCAAAAGTTCTAATCATTCATAAAGAGTACCAGTAGTGTAGAAACCACCTTCTTGTACCTACAAGAAGAGTAATTAAAAAGAGAAAATACATATAAGCTCTTACAGCGGCTTTTGATGATATTTTAATAATAAGTTGCATTTACTGAATTAGACAGTAAACTGTTTCTATATTTTGTTAAATCATTATGAATTTTTCTAGTGAATCACCAGGAGGTATGAAAGTTGGGCAAAGTCTGGCAAAGAGTCTGGATGATGCCAGTCTTATTGAGGGGAAAAAGAAAAAGACTTACAGAGTGAAAAATAATATTTCTCAGAAACAGACTTGGAAAAATTACCACAGAAACAGTCTGCAAACTCCTAGAATGTCACAAAGAGCTTAGTGACAATTACCCTGGATCTACCAAGAAGGAATCCTGCTAAGGCAATCACTCTCTCTGTGGTGGCAGAGGCTCAGATCTTGTGGACAGGGATAAACAGCCAATGTATATGTCCTCGGTAAGGCTGTTGACACCACCTTATGTAACATTCCTAGAAGCAAGCAAAGGAAGCAGCTGTGATGAAATTTTATTTGGAAAGCTACATGTAGGTTGGTGATGCACAGTTAATGTCAGGGTGAGAGGGAGAGCAGAGGGCAGTCCTTGTGGTTGTTATGACTCATACTGGCTCTCCTTTTATTTTCATAGTGAACTGAGAACAGCTTATTGAATTTTGCATGAGTGCAGCACAAAGCTGAGGGATACTGCAAGTATAGAAAAGGGAAGGTTTTGAATTTACCATGATGCTAGCAAGGTGGGGAATAGTGCAAGATAAACAGTGTGTAATTGAATAAGGTATTTGTGAGGTGTACTTTTGGAGGAAGGCCTGTGATTCTGCTCCTCTGTCTGAATTGAATTTAGGACTGTCCTGATGCAACAGCATTCAGATAACTTTTCTCCAGGTGGGATTATATGCCAAATATTTAAAGAAAAGATCTGCTTAGCTTTGTGTGGTCAGGCAGGACCATGTCTGCAGTCTGCTTGCTCATCCACTGCATGTCGCTGCCTCAGTGATCACCTACATTATCTGGGAAAAAAGTCTTGCACTCACAGATCTTAAAATTGAGCCATAACTCAGGAAAGTATTTCACAGCAAAGATTTGAATCTCTTAAGATGACATAAAACTCTTCAGAAGTAGTTGAATGCCGAATTTTAAATATTAATATTTATTTTCTGTTCTAAACAATTAATGTAGTGTCTATACAAATACAGAGCTTTGAGAAGGTGGATAAAGCACTCTGGAGGCAACCAAGCTGTCTTTCTGCTTGCTGGGTTGGAATAACACTGGTTTGCCATATTGTGCAGGACCACTCTGAAAACTTTGTACACAGGGAACTTTCTGATCTTGCTGAGTGATGGTTGGGTTTGGGTATCACAGCTCAAAAATGCCCAGACTGCAGGAGGCAAATTTCACCTCTGTTATCATGTGCTGTTGGTGGAGAGAAACCGTGCCTGTAGTGCAGTTTGGAGTCGAGATTGGCTGTAACTCATTGAATTCTAGTGCAGACAAGTGCAGACCAGCTCTCCTCTCCATGAGAGGAGAGAGCTCTCCTCTCCTGCTTTGCCAGGTGCTATCTCGCCCCACAAAATGCATCCCCTCCTTTGCACATACTTTACATGAGCATTCAGATGGGCAATGTGCAGTCACTCAGGCCTGTAGCAGCAGCAAAGATAAAAACAGCCTTTCACCACCAAACTTTTCACCAAACAGAGATATCTGCAGATTGTTCATAGACAGCATCATGTTTGGAAATATTTTCCTATTATCCTATCACCACAGAGGCATTGGATGATTTTTAGCTTACAAAGATAATGCATCTTTAAAAGAAAACAAAAACAGTCTAATCCTACAAATTGGAATTGTCATTGGTTATGCTCTTGTTGTGTTTCTATGCTTTGATAATGAGTTAAAAAACTTTGGATTCTGTGTTTATTTCACAAAAAATGTGGACCTTCTCGAGTTTTTGAGCACTCGTAGGTTGAGCAGTTGACAGATTCTCTTACATTTTCATTGAGGCTTTGACACTACTTATACTATTCCTTTAAAACGCTTTTGATATTTGCCTCAACAGCAACCAAAAAGCTATATTAAAAATGGCTGGGGGAAGAGACTGGTCAGAGGGAGAGAGAAAGATTACAATCTAATCTGTGTAATAACATTCTGACTTCAGCTCTGAAAACAAAGAAATTCATTTATCAAAAAGCCAAAACTGCACCTTGGTGCAGTTGATAAATTTTCAACTGTATTTTTTAACTTGCATTTCCTTTAGTTTTTAATGTCTCAGATTTGCAATTTCATACAGATAATTGAATATCTGGGATGCAAAGGAGAAACACTGGAGTGTTTAAAGTAGAATGGTTGCATAAATGCATATACCTGCAAATTCAGGAGGAAAGCACACTGTAGACAAGAAACCTGTTGCTGGGAGATCCTAGTTTAACCAATCTTTAGATGCAGACATTATTTAACTCTTAACTGGAGAATGAGCTGCCTGTTCTCCCAGTATTTTTAATGTCAAGGCAGCCTGCTAAAATATCACAACTACTGGTTTGACTTCAAAGAAGAAAGTAGGTGAATCCTGGGGCACCTTTCCTTAGATTTTTTAAAATATTTTATCCTTTGTTTTGTCACCTTCTTAGGCTTTTTGATTTTTGCTGCCTCTGTCTTAACATATTTCTCTCAAAGTAGATCTTACCATCTTGAGTAATAGAAAAGAATATGACATAACAAAGATGCCCCAACCATAGGTACCAAAAGTTAATAGAATTCTTGAAGAGAATGGATCTAAAAATCCATTTTATACTCATTTAAAAGATCTAACAGTATTTTATCTCTTCTAATGTTCAGACTCTGTGTATATATGCAGTGAAAATCCTTCCTTAGGTATTGGAACAGCTCATCTGGTCAAAGGTAATAATTCAATATAAATAAAGTGGGTTATTTTGCTGCTGGTTTGTTCATCTTGCTTGTTTGTTTTAAGAGTAATTAGCTGTGCTTTAAAACAGTCACTTGATTTCTACCCTCTGTGGCGGTGAGTTGTGAGCCTTTTTGGCTGGACTGTGCTACATGCAGGAAAATTCTCAGTGGATGCATTGATAAGATGTCTGTTCATTTCTCAGCAGCTGTCTTGTGAAAACTGACAGGTGACCTTCAAGGCAATTATGCAACTTTCTTTGTTCAGTTATGTTGATAGATAGGTATTTAGGCTTTCATTCTTTTCTCCAGTTTTCTGTTGCCTTTTTCTGCTCATTTTTTTTGTCTCCTCTTCAATGCTTATTTTCTGTTGAAGGTTTTTCATGCTTGATGTCCATCATTAGGTTTCATTATTGTTATTTAATAATGTTTCATTCTAAGTGATATAAAAAAGCATGGGATTATTCAGACTACAGATATTTGAACAGTGAATGTGTGATACGAAAATAGGCCATCACAGGTGCCTAAAGGTTTGCTAATATCCTCATATATCTGCACATTTGGAAAAAAAAAACCCCATATTTTTTGTAATTTATAATAAGGTGAATAAGTTCATCCTGTACATCACATTAAATTAATTCCTAATCCCCTATAGAAAAAAATAAAGCTGTTGTGTTGGGGTTTTTTCTGATTTATCTGGAACTATTCAAATCCTCACATAATTTCTTAGTTTTCTATTGACAGTCAGCAAGCATTTTATTGGAATCATTTACACTAAAGCCAGCCTGTTGATTTAAATTAGGTTCTTGCTAAGGATTTTTCCTCTGACATACTGCAGATGAAAAATCCTATATTTCAGCACAGGCTTAGTCTGAAATTATTCTGTCTTTGAGAGGTAGCAGGTATCTTTTTAAGGCATTGAACACGTGGTAGAACTGTCCAGAGATGTATGTTGCCAAAGTCTCCTCTTTAAATCAGTGCAATGCACACTCAAGCTTAATCTTAAACTCAATCTTTAAAGAAAAAATGTCTTAAAATGCCTTGAAAAGTCAGAAAGCAGACAGTTATTCAGCTCTCTCTTATACCAGCCTCTTTTCTTGATTATTCTTTAAAGTTTCTAGCCAATTATTGAAAAGGAAGTGAAAACATCTTATGTGATGTGGAAAATGCTGTTTAATTAAGATGTGTTATTGAGATAGATATGAAGAGCCCTTCACTTAAATCAGATTTATTGCTTCCACCTTGTTAACCTTTATCCTCAGTCACTGACCATTTTGTTACACAGTGGGCCACAGATCTCACATTTACGGCTTTTCTAAAGTGCACTTGTCAACTTCCACTATAAAACCTGACGTTCATATCATCTTGGAAGCTTGATAACAAAGTGCCGCAAGTACCCAGCATGAGACTGCAAATATAAAAATGTATTCCACAACATTAAGGCGCTGCCATGAGTGTCCCTTGCTAATTATCAGGAGAACAAATGGCCTTAGATGAATGTTGCACATGGAAAACACTGCAGATTTCTAGACTGAAAAAAAGAAACATTTTGAAAGGCTAGTTATCTAGAGATAACTCTTGGAGTACCTCTGGCAGCACCATTTTTAAGCAAAACAGAAGAACAGAAATAAAAAGCTGGTTCTGCCTTTGTCCACAGAGAAGCATAAGGAGTAAGTGAGTTTTTCAGGAAGACTTAAAATACAAGAACTGTTGTCCTCAGTGAAAATGATCAGCTCCAAAACCCATCAGTTTTTAAAGGGAAATTTAAAATATGGTTTTTTTCCCATGTGCATCACTTTACAATTCTTTACACTAGACTTCACAAGCTATTTTCATTACTCAAGCAGTCTCCTACAGCAGATTTGTAGCCCTTCACTGTCTGCCCTCATCCTTTCTATCTGGAGTACAATTGCACCAGGTGCATGCTTTGTCACCTTCCTGCTCACCCACTCTTCCACAGCCTTCACTGTGTGCTAATCAGCACAAATGGAGCCAAGAGTCCACCAAATTCCATTGGTGACCTCCCTCCATTCAAACAGTGGATTTTGTTTTCTAGTTCCTATCTTTGGAACAGTTATTCTCACATTACAGAGTTTTCCCTCTTACCACATCAGTGTTGTTTTAAATCACTGAAGAGTCACTGTAAAAAGCCATCTGATACAGAGGTGCCAAGGTAGGAAAGAAGTAAGGAATTAAGTTTGGAGGAGAGCATCTATCTCAGGTTTCAGGAAGGGAAGCCACACACACATTCCTCCCACTCCTTGCCTGCCACCACTGTTATCCGAGCCAAATTCATTGTTGGACCTTTCCATAAAATTTACCAAAGAAAAATAACTTGGCCCCAGGGCACTCAGAAATGGGAAAAGTGACAAAATACATGCAGTTGAAAAATAAGCAAAGCACATAATGTTTGTTTTCTGTTACTGCTTTGGCAATAATCTGTGTCATCTGAGAGTTCTGCACTCTTGACTGTCTTTGAACACTTCTTCTTTAGCTGGCAAGTAATTGATTTCATAGTGCAGGGCTTTCAAGTCTTCTGCAAAACCTTCTACTCTATTTTTTTTTCCCACAGATTCATTTTTATCTATTCCCATGATTTGAAGAGTCAACATGCAGCTTGCTATTTTTTGATATCTTCTCCTGTATAGCAAGTATTTTTCATTTTTTTTTCTTCAGCTTCTCTCTTATTGTTTCCTGCTTTTACATCTCTGATTTTTCTACAAGCTATAACCATCCAATTTAGTCTCATCAATTCAGTATTCCCTATAACACACACAGGAATCAAGTGTGTACTTGTTAGAAGTGTAACCATAGGACTGTTCTGAGTGCATTAAAGGATGTTCCTCTCCCTCTTCCTCAGAAAACTGTGCTTGGAGCTGTTTAGGAAGATTTCATTGAAGACTGAATACCACGTTCACTGTTATCTGAGTAAGAAATTGCATTAAGGGAAATCCCACGGAGTTCAAAGCTAAGTTCATATTAATTTAATTGAAAATCAAACCCGGTCTTTTTTCTCAAGAACCTTCTTCATTTAAAGGAAATTAGATGTTTCGGCTTCTAACAAATCTCATACATACTTTGACTATTCTTAAGACACATGAAGAAATTTCTAAACAGACTTGTGCTTATATTAACCAATTAATTGGACAAAAGAAATGCAATGGCAGTATCTGTTGCAACTGCTATGACATGAAAATTCTGTACATACAAGATGCAATGGCACCAATCAATGCCACAACAGAAGAGAATAGGGTGTTTTGTTTTGTTTTCCTTTAAAATGCACACAGTATGTTATTACTCATTTTCCTTAAGCTATGACATGGAAATTTTCTCTATTTTGTCCTATCAAAAGGAAATATTTTTAGCTTTCAAGAAAAGGTTTTTTTTATTTCCTAAGGCAGCCTCTCACTCATCAAACAATGCAATTTCAGCACAGGTAATAAGAGGATGAGGTTGATAATCCAATTTTAAATACCACATTAGAAAGATCTGTCCTCATATCTCAGCCAAATGAGTTCATGAGAAATTAAAGTCTTCGGGTTCACCCTCAAAATCCCCATATTTGGGTGCAGTATAACCCTTCATGACGACGAGCCTGCAAACAGGGTTAGCACACTAAAACCGCTGCTCACCTGCATGAAAAGATGCTGATGAATCCCCATTGAATAGAAATGTCCAACTGAAATGCAAAGGTCTTTGGCGTCAAGAGAGTTTAACTTATTTAAGGTTTTATAGCTAAGCACTGTGACCTTCAAAGGATGGGCATCTGAATATTAATGTAATATTGAAGTAATAAATTCACAAGGTGGAGAGCAGGGTTTTGGGTTGATTTTGGATTTGTTGTTTGTTTGTTTGTTTGTTTTTTCCTCAGAGCAGCCAGGATTTTATCTCTACTTTCTGGATGGTATTTTAGGAATTTAGGGATGGTGTTGTTAAATATGCTAACCCCCTGCTATTTCAGTCTTTAGGTGAGGCTTCTTCCAGATAGTCTGTTAAAAAAGTCCAAAACAATAATATCAGGGTACTTCTTCAGAAAGAGTGATGAGACATTGGAGTCAGCTTCTCAGGGAGCTGGTGGGGTCACCATCTCTGGAGGTGTTTAAAGGAAACACTGGATGTGGCGTTCAGTGCCATGGTCCAGTTGATAAGGTGGTGGCTGATCATAGGTTGGACTCAATTAAGACAAAATTTTTTTTGAACCTAGCTGAATTTTAAAAAATTAAGAATAAAGATATAATAAAAGTGGAATTTATTGATAAAAAAGTTTTTACTATTTCACATTTTCTGTTACATTTAAGTATTGAAAAAGTAAAAATATTCTGGGTAAACTATGACCAAGCCTGTGTTTGTTTTACAACTTTATGTTATGCCTGGCACGAATAAAGATTAATGTGGAGCCTCCTGTTCTTCATCTGCCTATTCAGATATTTAGCACTGAAATTGGACTAAAAAGTCAATCCCATCCAGGCGAGCTCTCAGCAAATCTAATGTGCTGTGAGCCCCAAGACAGGATGGTGTCCTGGGTTGTAGTATAAGATATGCATAAAGTATTCTATCACCATCTTCATGAACTGTTGAATCCAATTGCTGAAGCAGTGTTTTCCCAGGCCCTCTTCTGTTAATGTGTCTTCTGTTAATGGCCCATCAAATGCCT
>JBBMKD010000216.1:19214454-19234117 GCA_037834095.1 Argya squamiceps | reverse complement strand
TATAATCTGGGATTTGGGACAATACAGGGGCCCTTACCCACTGGATTCCCAGAGGATCAGAGCTACCAGACCTTTCTGTGGGATCACTGCTTTCATCTTCCTGCTCGGGTTGTATTCTGACTCTGTCAGTGGTCTTTTGTATTATTGCATTTATTTTATTTTACCTTTTTTTCTTCTTACTAAATTGTATTTCTGTCTTGGAGCCTCTCACTCGTTTTGCTTTCAAACCACTACAGATGGCAAAAAGCTGTCTTTGACACAATCTTCCTTCAAAAGTATGAAAGTGTGCCATCCTAGGGCCAGGTCCAGGTCTTACTGTCCCATTCAGCTGTAACTTGTCATGATTTATGAACAGTTTCCTTCTCTGATTTGCTGTCCCTCAAGAATACCTTTGGAGGTTAATGGAAAATATATGCTTAGCTGACATATATAAAGCCTAAAATCAGAAGCCACATAATTCAAAGAGAATGTGAAAGGTGAGCAAAGGAACTTCATTTGCTCATAACTTCCTTGGCACATGAAGTTCTTGAGAATAAGAACTATTTCTGTATGAAGAGCTTTCCCTCACAGAGACCTACTCTTATACAAACAAAAGCATTAGGCTTGCTTTGAAATTAAACAATGTTCACAAGCTATACTTCCTTCCAGAGGCATTTTTGATAAAGAAAAAATATATAAATTCTGCTGCTTATCTTACTTGTCCTCTGTATTTCTGTGTGAGAATCCACGCTGTGTTTAAAATTGGTTTGTAATTGATTCTTATATAGCCGCAGGTGTCAACTGGAAACACTGAGATAATACGAGTTTTCATTTGATATATGCAGGAATAAGAATATAAGAAATACTGATGAATACACAATTTCCTGTTGGAAAAAACATCAATGTGAACCAAGAGATATTACTGCACATTAGAAAAATGAAATAATTAAATTTTAGAATTAAACAAATTAATCATCACAATCTAGTCTTATCTTTTGACCATCACACACATCTTTTAACAAAAACACACAAACGGCTTCTAACAACTACAGAGACTCAAGTACACAGTTTTTAAAGTTCTTACATCTTTTATCTGAGAAGAGGGAAAAGAACACCAACTTTCTCTTGTCTGCTTTTCAACTATTAAGGGAAGAACAGATATTTTAAAACATCACTACAAAAAGTCTTCAGTTCCAGGTGTGTAAGGACAAGCCTGTTGGGGGCTGTTACTGAACTGAAAAGAAACATTTGGGGACATTTTGGGCTGCTTCTTTTGAGGAAGAATGCAGGCATGCCAAGGCAGGAAGTCCCTTGCGACAGCTTCTCCCTCTGCCCCAGCAATGCTCAGGCAAAATTTCATTTTCAGTCCACCTCACTCAGTTCTGTAAAAAAGTCTGTGGAAAACATCTTGGAAGAAGACTTTTAAGCTACTAAAATGAAGGGCCCTCACATCTGAGCCTTACAACAGAGTCAACTTGCCAGTAGGGATTGGCCAAGATTTACATCCTTGTACGGTGATAGCCCAGGTTTGCTGCTGATGTCATGAAAACATTGACTTGATGTCAATATGACAGTCATATTGACTACGTTCATCATATAAGATGATTCTTTTCATTTGAAAGTGTAATTCCTGTATTCGCAATCATCATAATATCCATGTGAAAGCTTGAGTAGGCTGTTGCTCCCAATGACTTTCTGAAATGAGTGTACAGTTCACCAGTGCTGTAAAATGAGCAATACTTGAACAACCAATATCCATTTCAAGGCATATGATTAAATTTCCCTGGATCATAAAAGAAAGGATGAAGTAATCATAAATAGGTATCACAGTTATAAATATTTTGCAATAATTTCTAATCTCTCACATATACAAAAAGAACATTTTTAACAAAATATCAAGTATGTGAGAAAATGGATGATACCTACTTAGATACCTGAGTCCCTAAAAAATAGTTTTCCAAATATGGAAGCTAGTTAGCCTAAACCTTTTTTCTTGAATTTTTTCATATTTTGGACAGTAAATTTTGGATGTGCTTGAAATGGGGAAAAAAAGCAATAAAATTTTAAGAATATTTCAGTACTTCTGATAAATTTGGAGGAAATCCCTTACTCTCAAAAAAACCCCCAGCTGTTATATAAAATGAGAAAATTTAGAAATAAAGCAATCAATATTTACTTGTAATTCATTGGCTATGTTTCACTCATTCATGTGAGCTGGTTTTATTACCAGAAGCTTCAAATTAGGTATTACTCAAATGTGTTTGAGTGCAACTTAAGATATTACAGTGAAAGACAAAAATCTTAATGACCAATTTAATCTTTACTGTGTCTTGTAAATATTCAGGCTATGTTAGCTTTAAGATGCTTTAAGAACTTCTGGCTACTGAAGATTACCTTTTTTAATTGACTGCTGAGTGATTGTCTTGGCTTCTCATTAGCTGGAAGAGCTTTCCATGATCCCTAATCACTGTGTAGAGTGAGTTTATGTGTACCACCGTGACAGCACATTTGAGATAAACATGTTTGCATGATACAAAAGGTCCATGATCTGTTCTGCATTATCTGATGAAATGCAGCCTTGCTGGGAGGCTTTGAAAATGAAGATGTGTGAGACATTTTGAAGTAACTACAAAGGAAAATGAAAAAAATTCATTGCAAAGAGCAAGAAGAAAAAAAAAAAAAAAAAAAAAAAAAATCCCCAAAACTCTCCATATAGTCTATTCTCATTTCATACAAAAGATTTACCATAACCCAGGAGATAATCAGAAATGTTTCAAATTCCCCAAACCAGATCTTGTTTAGATTTTGAGGAACTGTAGCAAAATGTACAGATAACTACTTTCATTGCATTTTCCTTGTTTAACTTATTTTAAAGCATTTACATAGTACAACAAATTTACAGGGTACATCAGAAACATACTGATAAAACATGTTTACCTCCCAGACCTATTTACTCTCTATGATTAGGGATCAAATATTTTACTGTTTGCAGTCAGTGCATTCACTTATATGTAAATGGAGGCAGCTCACAAGTTGCTGCCCTGATTTTTGAGGACTCCAGAGGACCAAGGGGCTGGTCACATGAACTGAAAGAGTAACTCCCAGGAACTGTCCCCAGAATGCTGCCTCTCATCTCTCTTTAACACTCTAATTGGTTCTGGAAAGAAAGTGATCCATTTAAGATCCAAGAAACTGAACTTTCTGTCTCCTGAAGATACTCACCAAGGAAAAAATTCTTTATCATTACTACTTTTTTTTTCTCAGAGAGAGGATCTGGCACAAATTGAAGCTCCTACTTTAAGCCAAAGTTCTATGGCCATTATCTAAAATTTCTTTATGCCATTTGTTTTAATGATGTGTGGTCCAGGGAAATTACTCAGTCAAAAAAAAAAAAAAAAAAGCTAGCCTGCATTGCACAGCCTTTTTGATCATTTAAAAGTATATATATCAATATATATTTGTCATTAAGTTGGACATCATGCAGCTCCAGAATGTAATTTTAGAAGAAAAACTATTTTAAGGAAGGATAGTATAATTATTAGATATAAGAGAAAAAAAATATTTTCTTAAGATGCATTTCTAGGAAAGCAAATAACGGATTTGCAGCATCACTGCTTCAACAGAATATTTAACAAAGTTCAAACAGAAACAATATATCAGATAAAACCTGGAGTGACCTTCATAGCTTTCAGCCTGACCTCTATTTAACATTGAACATTTTAATGTTAATTTAAAATATTTATTATTAGCTGCTTGTCTTATTCAGCCTGCTGCCTAGTGCTTGCAAAGCTCCACTGGTAACCAGCTAAAGGATTCCAGGGTAGTGAGGAGAAAAGTGATTTGATTACCTTTTCCAACAAAGTCTTACTGAACAAAGCATTCTTCCATAAAAGGAAGAAGCATTGCAAAGTCAGTTTACATTTATCAGGCAACAATTGTTAAGGACTGGAGTCTTGTTTGAAACTCAAGTTAAAACCAAAATAAAATACAATTATTTTTAATTGTGCAAATAATTGAGCACATAGCCAAATGAAAACATGGATTCTGTAACTATTCACATGTGGATTGCTTTCTGAAAGATAAATTTCATCCAGACAAGAGTCATGTCTATCCCAAAACCATTTTTTGAGTTGAATAGAGGTGTACATAGGTCAAATATAAGGACTGCTGAAACAGAAAGACTCTGGGAATATGACAGATATTTCCAAATCCAAACTTTGTGGATTTATAAAATGAATATATCTTTAAAAACTCTTCTTATGTTCTCTTCAAGTTGGTGTTTGGTTTTGTTTTTTTCATGACAGCTCCATCACTAGCCTTCCACAAAAAAAAAAAAAAAAAAAAAATTGCCACTAGATATATCTTGAAAAGAGGTATAAATTTTTTTCACATCTTTGAAGGTAAAGCTGTTTACCCAGCAGTTATTTTTAGGCTTTGCTCTGTGTTCCTCTTACCTATTTGTAACTTCAAAGGATAAGTAACATTGTTGCATTACTTGGTACAGCTATTCAAATGATTTATACTTATACCTATTAATAAAATCTCTTTTGAGACTTCCTAGCAGTATTTGTCAGATTTGTCTACCACATCTGCTATCAAGGTCTCATTCATCTCTATACCATATTTGCAATTCTTTGCAAAATTGCCTAATTTTTCAATGTCATATTATTTCTGCTATAATTCTTTTAGGCTGAAATTCATCCTATTTCAAAAGTTTTTTCAGGGCTTGTGTACCACTGAAACACCACCTGAGCTTTCAAAGTAATGCTTTGTGCCAATCACAGATGAAGTAGGATTGCAATATCTGAGGCTACTTGTCCATTCTTTGTAATTATTTATGGGTAGCCAATTGAGAATACTTCAGGGAAAAAAGTGTCTTTTTATTAAACTGTATCTCCACTATCAGAAATTATCCCTTTGCTATTGTTAAATATGCATTTCAAGTCAGCCACTTGTATAAGACTGATATTAATGGAAATGCCTGGAGAGTTGATTTGCTAAAATAAAAGCTTTTTGGAGCTGGAAAAGCCCAGCCACTACTGGGTAATGATGTAAGCAATGTAGTGATGTAGTCATTTTCAGTAGAAGTTAAAAACTCAAAAGTGACTTTATATTTTTTTTTCTTTGTACTAACACACCATATTTGATATTTTGTTGTGGTTTTGTTTTATTTGTTTAAATTTACTTTTATTATTGTTGCTAAATATACTTAAGTATATGGACAAAAAGAAAGCAAATCATTATTTAAAAAGAACATATTGCATTGAAGCATAATAGCTCTTATTCCAAAGTCCATACCTTCTTATTTTACCTCCCCATTTCTTAAAGAATCCTTGTTAAAACGTGGGGCATTTAGTAGTTTAGTATTCCTAGGCAGTAGATTTTTTCTGTCCAGAGAACTAGTGATTCCTTTTAAATAACATTTCTTCCACACGTTGAGTTAAAAATAGGACACCTGTGTTTTAGTTATTTTTTTAAAATAGGTAAACTTGACCAATCTTCCAGGTATTTTCCAGCATAAGTTTATACAAAGCATTTTACCTTTTTACAAATGCAGCCTTGGAGTTAATATGTTATGTATGCAGATGTGTTGAAGTGTTTAGTACATTAGACAAACCAACAACATTCACTGTACATTTACTTATTAGAATAAGTGTTTGCTACACTGTTAAAGAGGAGTAAATACTTTTATACTTTAAATAATTATCATTAGTAACTCTGAGAGGATTTTTTCAGCTGCTTGGAACACTCATTGAATATACTGTTTTATTGACTCATCCTTCTTGGCTCAGTTTGCTACATAATCCTTTTAGGAAAAAAGTAAGCTAAAGAGTAACAGTGATAGTTCACAGGTATATTACTTCACTTAGCCTAAAACAGAAAAATTAGTTCTCACTATCTAACTGAACTACCACAAGACTATTGAGAGGATAGAAATGTCTCAGGATTCTGGAATTTCAACTGATTGTCAGAACCTAAATACCTAAATAATAGCCTGAGGTATCAATGGCTGCAATTTCTATAAAACTAAAGACGTAAGGAAAGTATTTTTTTCCCCTTGTTCCCCCTAATATAAACAATCAAAAATATTTGCATGATTCTGAGTAATTATTCTAAAACACTTTTTGATTTGTCAAGATCAGTCTTTTCTGTAGACTGTGATCCCTTTCTTGTTCTCCATATAAAAATACAAATTCTTGAAAACAGGAAAACATCACGTCTCTAGACATGATGGAACTTAGGAAATAGGTGCAGAATGAAGCAGGATTTTTGTTTTAAAGTACTGAAAACTCAAACACTTCAGCAATAACAGAACATATTTTTAGATGTAGTCTTTCTAAAAATGCTACTGAAGAGTATCAATTATTATTTCATAACAGTATGTTTCTTTTCTTACAAAATTTTGGAATCTATGGAACCTAGAAATAATTCTAAAATTAAATTATTCCTACATTCAAACTATAGGTGGCTTACAGGAAATCAGGGGTGAAATTTAACCTCAGTAGCAAAGTAAAGAACATGGTATTATAAAGTCAAAGAAAGTTCTCATAAGAGTATGTAATTCTCATTAACAGTGAGCTTTTATAGGATGCAACAGTCAAGAAGTATATTATGACACTACTTCTGTAGGATGGAGTAATACAGGGACTTGGATGTTTCAAACATGTTGAGAAAGCTGTGACTTTTCAATTACTCTTCCTTTTATGGAATGATTGAACAGTTGGGGTTGGACTTTCAATGGTCCTCTAGTCCAACCCACCAGTCAGTCTTGAATTCAGTCAGACCTTGAATGTTTCCAGGGTTGAGATATCTGCTATATCTCTGGACAAATTCTTTTAATGTGTTATCACCTCTTTTGTAACTCCTTATATCTAATATAAATTGACACTCTTTTAGTTTAAAACCATTACCCCTTGTTGCATCACAACAGACACTGCTAAAAACCATCCACACATCATATCCACACCTTGCCACCTTTGTGCTCCCTGTAGGGCAAGTACTATTCACTAAGGATATGAAATATTATTGTACATAACTGACCTTACTCATATTCTGGACCCTAGATTCAGCCATGATATCAAAAAATTCTTTAGTCTGCTCCATTGTCCTGTTGCAAAGGCAAGTTAGAGGTGCACACAGTAGGCACATGCACATTTTATTTTGCCCAAAGGTTGCAGGTAAGTTCCTGAACTTTCAAGTTCTCTTTGAACCAAGTCCAAGTGCAGAATCTTTCAATGTTAGTCCCAACTCTACAAGAAATAATTGCTTTACTCACAAAATTTGTTCTTGACATTTCCTGAAGAGCCGATTTTTGGTATCCAAAATGATTCCAAAGAAAAGGATAAAGGAACTTAATCTCAGTTATGTCTGTATGCAATTTTCCTCTCTCTTTTCCAGTGTTCTCAAAGGCTGTTTCATACATTCCTGAGGGAGATAGACTTGAGGAAAAGCAACCTCATGTTTGTATCTGTTTTTTCCAAGCTGTGTTTTACATCTTGTGGTGTCATCAGGCAGTATATCAAGAGCATTACTGCACTTGACTTTCCTTATTTTCTCCTGACAATGTCCTCAGGGTTGATAAATGGTCCTGCTTTCCTATAGAGGGCAATGTATTTATTTGGATCCTATATATAAGTTTATGAAATCATGACATTCTGCAGCAGTGACTGGAGCAACAAGCAGTGGCTATTACATCAGTTTACCCTTAGGGGATGATTGTTTTTGTCCAGCTTTGTCATTAACTCCTTGAAGACTGAAACTGTGTAGTACTAATAACAACAAGTTGCAGTTCAACAGTTTCCAGCATCAGATTTATTGCCATGCAAGATAAAGAATAGTATGATTTGTATTTTGCCTGTATTTTTAATCACTGTAAAATGGTGTACATGTTTCTGGGAGCAAATGCAGAAGACAAACTCAGGGATAGTGTGAGGAGAGAGAATTGAAACCACAGAAGAGAAACATAATCTTTCTTGCTTTTATGCTGCACATTTTTACTTAAGCTTGCTTGCGCTTGTATCACTGTCTTAGTGATGTTTATTCAAGGAATCACAAGGTGAGTTTCAGGGAATGTAAAGACTGGAGTCACTGCAGTAATCTTTGAAACACCTTCCATTTAACTGCAGTTGTCAGTTCTAGCCCACTTATAAAAATAACAAAATTGGTAAGACACAGTAAGAAGAGGCTGAAGTACATGGCAGTGAGGAGCATTGCTTCAAAGCCGTGAGAAAATGGATTCCAATCAGTCTAATTCCTCACTCAGCCTTGTGCCAGGGCTGCTGTGTATCCTACAGCCAGGTTTTCTGACTGCCTCTACTACTTGAGATGCAGGCAGTCACACTTTGGCACATCTTTCTACTCCTGTTCTTCCACAGCTCAAATGTCCATTTCACATCGATGTCAGTTCTTTCAACGGTCCTGTAAAAAGAAGGCCATAAAATATGTGGGTTGTAAGTTCTTTATAACAGGAAATAGCTCTGTTTAATTCAGTTTCTAGAGTTTGTTGACAAGAAATCACTATCCTATCTTGCATTACAATAGAAATGACAAGTGCTCCTAATAAATGGAAAGGCATTTATTTTACGGATGCCAAACCTGCTTCTGCCTGTCCCAGACAGATGGGTTCACAAATCAGTTGGCTGCAGTTTCAGAGGAATGCTGGACGTTTATCCAATAGAGAGCTGGTGTGGAGCCCAGATCTGTCACAGAAGTGCCCCAAGGAGTAGCTCTGTAGCAGCCCCCACTTTGCCTGCTGCAATCAGTGGGCCAGAAACAAGGAGCAAATGGGATGGGAACCATCATGAACTGCTCATCCCCTTCTGCTGTTACCAGGGATCATATGCTTTAGATTATTCCATAAGCAAGGAAGTGCTGCTGATTATGACTCCGTGCCAAATGTATGTTTACTAACTGTTCATCTCGGAGTATAGCTCCGAGTACTAAGAAATACATTTTTATTTGTGGTGTCATTTTATTATGTGCAGTAATTTGGTTTCACATGATATGTCACCCAGGGGGTTATTTGTACATAAAGGGAGAGATGTTAAACTCAATCTCTCTTATCATGAGTTAATGAAATTAAACCACAACAAATAAATTGATGTAATTTGCTGGCACACATTAATTTCCATATCTGGGCTGCTGAAGAGCAGAGCCCACTAACATGTGCAGTTAAAAAGTGATTAAATACTGCATTTTTTGATGGCCTAGGAGGACATACAAGTAATTAGGCAGAGCCTCGAATTACTTTTGGAATATTTTGGGAAAGCTACTACAATATATATATAATGTAGTTGTGTATGCCTTACAAAATTTAATTCAATTCAATTAAATTATTGCTTCCAGATTTGTTGTCACTTTGGAACCTAAACCTGTAGTTCACGTACTTCATATCGAAGAAACTATTATGGGATATTCCTTCAGAAGCCATCTGTATCACGTGATAAGTTGTTCCTCAGTTTTGCTTCTCTAACACTAGTGGCAGGATCAGTAAATCTGCTGGGAAAAACTCCCTGTAGCCGTAGATTTGTTCACCCAAACAAATGGCCCTGCTTGAGGCAGCCAGCAGATGCTGTCATCTACAACACAGCAATCTTTTTCTCTGCTCCAACCCACACTGATTGCAGCTCTGAACTTTTTAAATATACATGGCTTAGAAATATTGTAGCATATATTGAGGCACCAGCTGTGGGTGACTTTTAGTTCTTCTCTTCTTTCCTTTTGCTTCTCCTGATCCACAAGTTCATCCCTGCACTCACAATATGTCTATGCTACACTCTGGAGGATGGTTATTTATTAGTTTATTTTGGTAGTGATTTGCTGCCATTGAATAATTCATAGTACATTGTACATTGTCATATCTTTGCCATGGTCAGGTTAGGCTGGACATTTACATGAGTTCCTTTGGCTTCCCTTTGCAAGTACACATGGTCTGTCCTGACCTAACTGCTGGAATTTTAAATATTGCATGAATAGCATGTCAAATCTAAAATGACCATGGTTGTAGAATATCAGCCACCACTGAAAGAACCAATTAGTGGGGTCTGTCTGTGACTACAGTCTCCTTTTCCTTTTTTAATAAACTTCTCAACCTGCACTTGAAGTACCACTCTGGCTGATTTTCCAAACATTGGTAAAACTGCAGAGAAAAAGGTACGCTTTTATTCTGTTAGCTTTCGCTATTTTTTTTTTTTAACCAACCCTGCTGGCTTTTGTTTCATAGCAGAAACAAAATTGCAATTCACTTTTCGGTGACATAAATCTGCCAAAGTAACTCAAATTCCCCTTTCACTGTCCACAAAGTTAGCGTGCCTTCCGCCCACCACAACGTGGCTGTGGCCTTGATTGATTGTATGTTTTGGAATATCTGTTGCCTGGATAGACCAGATGCTTGTTTGTTCCTTTCTGGCATCTGTAAGCCTTGAGGAAACTGTCTTAGCCGTTTCCAGATGGAAATTTATTTGCAAAGCAGCATTTGTATATGGCTTTTTTCTTTTATTTATCTAATGCCTGGGAGTGAAGCACTAGCATGAATGCATTTTAGTACAGTCAGAAAAGCTGGTAGCTGAATTGGGCACTGGGGAAGGTTACAGGGGTGGATTCTGTGAGAAGTTGCCAGAAGATTTCCCCATGTCCAGTAGAGCCAACATCAGTCAGCTCCAAGATGGACCTGCTGCTGGCCAAGGCCATCAGTGGCTGTGGTGGCACCTCTGTGATTTAAGAAAAGGGAAAAAAACCCCAGCAATGGCAGTTGGAATGAAGAGTGAGAATATGTGAGAGAAACAACTCTACAGTCTCAAAAGTCATTGAAGGACACACATTTATATGTGCACACACATACATACATACATATATATATATATATATATGGACAAATGCAAAATATTGGTTAGGAATGAAACTAATAATTATTTTCTGTAATTTTTCCATGCATAAATTCTTTGTTAACACAGACATCAAAATGATGGAGCACAGATAAAATTCAAATAATGAAAATTTTGATGTGTTGTTAAGTAAACGTTTCTTCATCTTTCTGTACACATTTGTGCAAAGAACAGACCTAGAGATGCAGGTGCAGTTAAGCACAGTTTGTCCTCTAGTGATAACAGTTAGCAAGGGTGTTTCAATGGTAGAAAAAAGGATTTTCATTGGAGTAAATCACTGAAAATACTTTTGAGCAGAAGAAAGAAAAATTCTTTTGGAAAAATACAGTTATTGAATTACAAAGATACTTTATTTAATCCTTCTCTCCTACCCTAATTAATTTCTAGGATATGCCCTTTTAAAATACATAGCAGACAATACAATGCTTTTGTGCTTGTCACCGCATGTTAACTGTACAGATATATTTAGGACCCTGTGTGGCTTAGGCTATTCATCCATTAACTTTCAAAAGCATTCACGTTCTTTCATGTGGTTTATTTCTTACCTCGTGACAAAGGCCTGTCCAGTTCAGGTTTGTATCTGAGTACCTCACAACTTGTGTGTTTTATCTGTACAAATGGTAGGTTAGGAAAAAATATCTCCACTTTGATGATGTGAGATGGCCTATATGCCTTGTGAACACTCACACAAGTCTGTTGCTGTAGACGCACCTCTAGCACCAAGGTACCTTTCAAACTGTGCACAACAGAAGAGTAATGAGTTGTATTAGTGAGATATTGACTCATATTCTTGCTCACTAGTAAGTCTAAATAAATATAGAGCTGCATTAAACTTTCTGGTTCAAACAAGACATATGCTATGGCAGGTCTGTCTAGGGAGCAAACAGCAGCAGCACTCTGCAATACACAGAATATCAAAAATTTTTAGCCTTGACTCCATGTAAGTAGCTATTAAAAAAAAAAAAACATTATCACTGGACTGCCAAATTTTCAGTTGCTGATAAATTGTTAAAATTACCTGGTTTTGTTAGCATGGAGATCACACCTGGCTAATTAAAGCTTCTAACTCCTGCATGTATGGTCAGACACCATCATAGCTCCCCTCAAATATGTTATTCAGATAAAAATACTCTTTCATTAAGTGACAGGGATTTGCTCTTTTAGTCAATTTATGCCTGATTGGGGCAGAAGAGGGGCTGGTGTTGTTTCATCATCGCATCCATGCAGGTCAAAGGCCCAACCATCAGAACCTGTGCATCTTCTATATCCAGACTGCCTCTTGTGCTCAGCTCCGGACATTAGGAGTTCACCATCAACTACAAATATATTTCATACACTACACTACACTACACTACACTGCACACTGTTAATGTGGAGAGAACGTTATATCAAGCCTATTTCTTTTCCCCATCTAGAATAATGTTCCATAATTTATTCCAGGCATGTGAAAATACAGAAAAAATTTTGACTACTATATGGTATACTACCATTATTTATGCATAGGGCCTTTGAAGAAAATATTTATGTGAAGTAAAAGACAAAATGGAGGTATTGGTTTATGACAAAGCTATTTCACATATTAAACTTATAAAGCATTAGAATCAATGTGATACTAAAAGCAAGTAAGCTTTTAAAAGTGAGCTGTTTCTGAGTTAATTTTTTTTCTGCACATCATGTATAATGGAGAAAGAAATGGCAAAAGACATCTTTCTGTATCCTTTTTAATAGTTCCTTAATGAAAAAATATGAAGAAAGGAAGCTGTTTGGTGCAGAGATTAGGAATTTACCCCCTATTTTATGTCAGCATATAAGACATGAATATTTCAAATAATTAATAAGAAATGATAAACAGTTCATTCAGCCCTGAGTCATCCATCAAACAGAAGTGCATATTTATACATCCCTGCCAAGCACAGATCTTTCAGGCAGCACCTGGGAAAACTTGACTATTAAACTGCTTCAGGCTGAAGTCTGATCTTTGATACCATTTTGCTTCCAGACCTCAAACCCAGATCTGGATTTTACCTCCTCAGCTGCAGGTTAGCTCATCCACCCTTGGTCCACCTTGCTACTTTCTTGCCTCAGATCCTCTTATTGTTGTATAAATTCTCCATTCTTGACTCCAGCCTGATCCAAATTGCACTCACATCTATCTCTTTAGAGAGATACAGAGAGAGTGATACATCTATCTCTTTAGAGCATTAGCATACAGAGTCTGCTTTTTGATCCTCCCCTAGAATTCCAGACAAATTCTTGCTCTTTCTCTATCTGCCAGCTTTTCTGCCCTCTAGATCAAGTGGTCAATATTATGGCATCTGTGTTTGGCCTACATGGTGCTGATTTCTATGTCCTTAAAGACTTCCTTGAAAAGATTTAAATTGTACATTTATAAAAACCTTTGGTTTGTGATTATTTAATTGCATTAATATAAAAAGAAATAAAAGTTACAGTAAAGAGGCCATTTACAGTGTCTCCAAATGATTTATCTCATGTATTTCTTTAATCAGTAAAGCATAGAATTGTTTTCCTCCATGACAGTCAAATGAGGGGAAACAACATAGATTCTATCTCTTAAAATTGGACTGTGTTTCGTATCAACACTAGAAAGACAGAGGCCAAATTTCACTTTAATCAGTATTTAAAAGTTTGGGTAGTATTCTGCAGAATGCTGATGACTGCATAATCCTGAGATATGTTGAAAATTTTCAGTTTTCAGGAAAGTCAAATGAGTTTAGACTGTTAAAAATGGGCTGGACTGGGCTGTATCCCTTGTACCAAGGAGGAGGCAGTATAGTGCATGATACACAATTACATAATCAGAATTTTAAGAGAAAAAACCCAATTTTTTCTTTAGATATACACTAGGAAAGGTGACATTTTAGTGAATAATTTTCTTGTGAAGCTTTCTTCAGTATGTATATGATTACATATCATGGGAACCACTGCAAATAGGGGGATCAAGATATTGAGAAATAACAGGCTTCTTTGGGAACAGAAATTTCAGAGAAAGATACAGAATAATTGTAGAAGGATCTGCTCTTTTGTATAACAGTTTGTCAATCCATTTTAGGTCTAGTCAGTGGGTGAATAATGAAAAGGAGATGATGAGAGATTTCAGAGCTTCTTTTACCCTGAGTGCGACATTGCATTTCACTGGAGATGTCCTTGAAGGTACAGTGATCCATTTTGCTTAAACTGAGCAAGTCACAGAACATATTTTGTCTCTCTTCCCTACCTCTTCTACAGCAGAAATAGGTGCAAATCCCCTTAAAACCTTAAGTATTGTCCATAGCATACATTAAACACACAGGTGTGTTACGCTGTAAAATAAAGGTAGAAGTTATACTCTGACACACAGAGGACAGAATAGCTGTGAATAAACTGTTTAAATATAATCAATTGGATGTTAATAATATTTTAGTTTGACATCAAAAATCAATAAAAAGAGAAGCAAAGTACAGCAGAGGTGAGACATGTAGGCTGAAGAACCTCTCTACAATTTACAGGAAGTTTTCTTGGCTTGTAACCCAGACATTGCCCAGAAAGGCCAATAATAAAAGGCCTTTGTATATCATACATAACATATATATTTTATTTTTTTTAGTCTGTGAATAGTTGAATATCCCTAATACCCTAATACTGCTAATACTACAATGATCTGGGATCTTAACCACTATTAATGCCTGTCCATCTGTGACCATCACAGCTATGACAGAAAGAAAAGAAAACCCAACTCTTGTGTTTGAAGAAATCATGTAATATATTTGAAAAGGATATATATAGTACTTAATCTCATGTTAAATGAATCTGATCTTTTTTTTGCAAGAGAAAGATTAGATTTTGAACTAGGTGAATGAATATTGCTAACTGAAATGTACTGAAACCTGCTTACCTAGGAGCCATGTGAGAATTATTATGGTCTTGAAACGTTTTTTAACAGTGCTGTTTCCAAGGCTTTTATTTTCACTGGACCATAGAGTAAGAAGTGTTGTGGCACTGCTGTACAGTGCAGCACAGTGATGTGATGCAGCACAGGATATCACAGCCAGTGTCTGTGCCCTGACATATCTGTAGCCATTCTCCATAATATCAGCAGGTATGCATGGATCAGAAAACAGGAAACACCTGGCTTCTTGTCATATGGGAGATGAATTTATGATTCTTGGATAAAGAAAGGTACCAGATTAGCTGCCATTCTTACTTTGGTGGGTTTTCTGTCCTTCCTACTGCACCTAGAAGGTTCTGCAGCGGGGACATCACAATTGCACAACCCCAAGCTGTGACGGGGTCTCCCATTTGTGAATTGTATATGGCATCCATACCTTGAAACTATTGATTCCCCAAGATTCAAGTACAGATTCCTCAGCTCTCTTGCTTTAAATATATTTTAAAATTAGTTTTAAAAACATTTTTAAAGTTTCAATCTTGCTCCTTGGTCCAGCCCTTTGAGTCTAACACTGTAGCAAGTCCCCTGTCACCAATCTGACCCACGCAGAATATTCACACAATGTGCCCTCATCCCAGCATTTCCATCTATCTATCTGTCCACTCTATCAGTCTAGTCTAGTAAAAGCACTTGGGTTTAATATGTTGAAATTGGAGTGGATGAGAATCTTCTTGAGCTTTCCATGGAGATTCAAGTTTGCTGGTGGTCAACATAAAATGTTTTGGCCTTTTTCATTGAAATTTCATTTACTTAGATTTACAAAACATTGCTTGTTACACTCTCCTGGAAATGTTTGTGCTCTCACCAACTGAGAATACTTATTTAATTAAACACTCTAGCTAATATGTACATGCTGATAGTACTTTTATTTTTCAAAATTCACATGTGTAAGAAATTACATCCCCTCTCCTCTGAGCATTGTTTATCACTAAGTAAACGTCATATATTTTATCTGGAAGGCAGTTTTACCAAGTGAGAAGATTTGCTGCTTCTAACTGACAATGATAAACTGTTCCTACAAAACCAGAAGCAGTGGCGTACATTTTTTTTTAAGGTAATAGAATTTACATGCCCATAGTGAAATTAATGTAAGCTTTTTACTTTACTGCCATTTGGCAAAGCTTTAGACAGAAATAGGTATTTGCTGAAGCAGCAGAAAGTGTTGAGACTTAGTTCTGATGTATATTATATTGCATTTAGTGCAACACATACAAGATGTGATAGTGCATCTTAAATACACTCTGTAACTTTAACATTACTTTTGTTCCAACAAATTCTGAATGTTTAGGGCTAAGATTTACATTCATTTATGCTGATATTTGTAAGTCATAAATGCTCAAAAGACTGCAGATATTTAGATTCTGTCAGGATAACTTAGAATTCAAAAGCTGTTTATTTGAGAGAAGACATTTGTTTACTTTACCTGTCCCCCATCTGAACATTTTCAAATATTCCACTTAAACCATCCTGTTAAAACCAGAAGGTTTACTTATTGGTCTCTGAACCATAAAGGTTTTTAAGCAAATTGTTTTTCTTTAGACGCAACACAAATTGCATCAAAAATACATTTTCTGAAGGAATACTAATCCCAAACCTGTCTTCAAGAATTGAGTTCTGTAACATCTCTGATAAATGACTTATTTTGATAGGGTGTTCTCTGACCAGAAAGTCAGAATAATCTGAAGTACATTCCTGTCCAGTGATTCAACAAATTCCAAATAAAGAGGAATCAGTCCTTCCCTGTGAGAAATACTGGAACTGGATCAATGGCAAAATGCAGGGGAAAATGAATACATTACTATTTGTGTGACATTAACAATGTAAAATATTCCCGTATTTGTTTTTTCTGTGTGCAGATTACTTCCAGTTTTGGTTCCATTTTTTTTTCTTGCTTCCTAAGACTGAAAACCAAAATTTTGTTTTAGATGCTTAGAAGGTGATTTAAGGTATTTTAACATTTAAAAGAAGTTATCCATTTTATATATATCATTTTTTCGAATTCTAGGTGTCTTCTAGAATCCAAAGTTACAAAAAATGTGGAGTCTATAAAATGCTATTTGTCATTTTTACTTTGAATATACACTTTTTGAATATACATATATGATAAAAGCCACTGATGAACCTAAGCTAAACTGCTTCCCTGGAGATAACTTCAGCTATTTGAACCCATCTAGTTAATTTAATATATGGTTTAACTTCAGGCTACCTGATATATATATATTGTTATTTTAAGTGCTAAATCCTTGACAGGGATGGGGCAGGGGACGGGGGGTGTGTAAAATCTAACAGTAAGACTGGTATTTTTCAAAATGTGATGCCTTAGGTTACATGCATAACTCACCAGTATTTAGATATGAAAGGTCTTTTTCTCAGAATGAAGGTATATTGTACATTAATATCTGGGAACAAAGTTCCTCTGAAAATCTTCTGCTGCTTTATTGAGATGCTAAAGTAAAGATTTATGCTTTTAATGTTATACATGTATGTAAATGTAAAGCATCTCATTTACAAAAATCATCAGCACAACAGGTTGTAATTGGCTTTCAGCTTCAGCTCAAGTATACAGGATTGAATGCTTGTTCTTAGCAAAAGTTAATCTTCTTTCCAGATGAAAAATGAAGACATTTTGGATACTGGCAGGATTTTGATACCTCATTCTGCCTATAATCCTTTTGCAGAGATGCTTGCATGAGATGAAATTTTTTAATATTAATTTCAAAACCGTAAATAAATTTGTTTACTCAGTGGCAAAATCCTCCAGTACATCCTTTGATCCAAGAAGCAACTTTCAAACCTTTAATCCTCAGTTTTGGAAATCTTTTACTGAGACTAACTCCCACTTAATTTTATTCATCACCATAAGACTGATGAATGATAAATCAGGCTCACTATTTAGAACTTATTTTCTTGTCAGTTCCTTTTTTTTTTTCCTTTGATTCCCTTCACTATTTTTGCTTTCTCCTATTTCAACAGATTAGGTGGATAGTAGTTACTACAACATGGTTTACATTGAGCACAGCAGTCAGTGCACTCATTTGGAGATCTGTGTAATGAAGAGCTGGGAATGCTTTCACCACCAAGCCCACCCCCAAGCTATTCACTGACTAGAAAAATACAGTCAAAATTCACGTGTTCTTAATGCTCATTGTGTTGAAAATACTGATGCAACATCATATAAATCACAAAACTGACTAAGCTGAAATGTTGTTGCATAAGATACTTTACATTCACTTCAGTGCCTTCTTATAAGATTTCTAACATCTTTAAAGAGATAATAGCCAATGAAATGTCTTGAAACATTAATACCCTATTATTGATCTTATTAAAAATGCTCTTGCTTCATGGTGCCTTTGAAGAAAAGCAAATTTTTGAATGAGAAATGAAAGGAAAAATTAGAAACAGAGTATGTGGGCAATACATACATTTTTGGCTAGCAACTCAAACATTCTGTTTGTAATGATGCGTCTTGGTTGCCATAAATAGCAGGAATTTTCATGGAAAATGTTAGCCCTCTAAACTGTTTCATTGATCTCACTTATGCTATCAGGGCCAGTAAACCTTCTTTGACCTGAAGGTCAGTGTAGGAATACTAATCTAATGACTTCTCTGGAGATGAACAACATTTTGCATCATGTAATCAGATTGTTCCTTTTGGAAATAAGTGGTTCCAAAAGGAAATTTATAGTCATCGAGAAGTAAAAAGGTCAGATTTTCTGTAATTCTTCATATTTGCAGCCAAATATGTGCTGCAAATGCTAATAACATTTTTCTGCCATGTGAAAGAAGCTATACAGCAAGAATTTTTAACTACATAACAGATATATTTAACAAGTAAAAATTTTCCTCACATCCATCTGAAATAAATGTACAACTATGAACCAGGATTATTTATTAAATGTATTTTTATTGCTTCCACATCTCTCATTTTCATAAACTGCTATATTATTTTGTCTAAAAGATGCTCAAGAGTTTATTAAAATTTCATTAGCCACAAATAACCGAAACAAACAAATGAAGCAAAATTTAAAAACCACAAAAACAGTCCACCAGTACAAAACTGCCTTTTAAGCTCAGACCTAGTTTCATATAAGACTTCTTCATTCTTGCTCAGTAGACTTACAGGAATACTATTTTACTTCCATACAACACCTACAGGTGTTATTTTCCACCATTTTTGCATGATTTTTTTTTCTTATGTAGATTATTTTTCATTTAGGTTATATTCTTTAGTTTTGAGCAGAGAAACAAGCCTGAATTCATTTATTTTTAAAGTCACAACAGTTGATCTGACCTTCTAACCATAAACTTGTTTCACAATCAGAGGAAAAAAAGTCATGTGAGAAGATTAGTACACAATTGGAGAAGTTTCCAACCAATCACTAATTGTTAGAAGTTTTGGTATGTCGCAAAATTTCAAATAGGTACCCATTTAAGATTCAACACATTTTTGAATGTTCTTTCTTCACACAGGAAATATGTGCAGGTATAAACCTTTTTTATGTTCTGGGAGGCAGCACAGAATTGATTTTTAATGAATTTGTGGATTCACAATGAGAAAAATCATCTTTTGAGTTGTAAACAGAGGACCAGTTGATCAAGGAATTATTGTAACTAATAAGTACAGAATTCTACAATTTCCTATCAGAAGACGTACATTAAATATCTATTTCTGCCAATTCTGGTGATAAATCTGTCATTTAATTCTTATAAAGTGGCTCGTTTGTGGGGAATGCTTTCTCCGGCTAGCTGATTCCCTAAGCCAAGTTATAGTAGTCTGTGGGTTCTCCAGGTAGCTCACTGAGCTCTCTCTGGGTTAGAAGGGTGTTTAATGGAGAGGAGAGAAAGGGAAAGGGAA
>JBBMKD010000216.1:19178473-19214354 GCA_037834095.1 Argya squamiceps | reverse complement strand
AAAGGGAAAGGGAGAGGGAAAGGGAAAGGGAAAGGGAAAGGGAAAGGGAAAGGGAAAGGGAAAGGGAAAGGGAAAGGGAGAGGGAGAGGGAGAGGGAGAGGGAGAGCGAGAGGGAGAGGGAGAGGGAGAGGGAGAGCGAGAGGGTGTGTGTCCCTTTTCCCAGCTTGGGGGCTGGGCGGGGACACACTGACCCAATGGGGAAGGAAAGGGGTGGGGTTACATCGGGACGAACCAAGTACACTGGGGACGGGGGGGGGGGAAGGACTATACCAAGTACATACAAATACAATCAAATACAATTTCAAAAACAAATTCAAAAAGCTTGAAAGTCGCACTGCTTACAAATTCTTAAGGTTTTTTACCAAGATTTGAATGTCTGTGGTTACCTAAAGAATTTTTTTTTCAAAATAAATGTTTCCTTGCTGCTATAATAATTTCCTAACTTCTTAAATCTCTTTACTACTGCTACGGATATCAAGAATAAAAAAAAAAACAAAGAACAAAACCTAACCCTAGGCTTAATAACTCAGAAGACAACTTTTATGTGTGTTCTCTTTAAATTCAGTGTGTAAAGAAATAAGAAGTAAAGTTTCTAGTGATTTAGAGTGATTCCACTGTGATGTCACAGTGGTCCCCTCTTCCTGTGCAGTGCCCTGTTTCACACTGTTTACATACACGTATTCTAGAAATGGTTTCTTTGTTTTATGACACTTCAGAAAATTTAAGAGATTCTATTACTTAGCTGCACTGCAGCTGAGTAGAATAGTATAAATCTCTGTTGTCACTTTGTTCTTCATTTCCCTAATCCTTTCAGTGCCACTGGAATAACTTCAGGATTCTTTTTTGAGATTGCGTGTCAGTTGTCTTCAGAGAGCAATGCCCACTTGAATTAAGAGCACTGCTTTGCACACTGAAAAGTTAAAGGTTGTGCAGTTTCCTTTAACTAGGAAACCAAATACATTTTTTCTCACATGAAAATATATTTCTTAACTTTTCACGGTGAAAGAACCATTTCCTTTTCTCTCGCGCAGCCATCACATTTCCAGTAGTGTCCTCAGAGCACATGGCCCTGCCCCACAGCATGTAATTATCTGTATAAGCCAGAAAGATCCAGCTGTGAAAGGTATTCTGCTACAGGTAGCATATGGCTCTGCAGGGTGTCCCATCTGCCATGGCTCCAGCAACTGCAGATGGTCTCATGAAAGGCTTCCAAGGGACTCAGTGGCTTTGAGACAGCATTCCCTCTTCTTGTGTCCCCTCACCCTGTTTTCTGATTCCACACAGCTTTGATTCTAACTACTCTGTATTCTCTGTCATGATCTGTTCAGCAACAGTAAAGCAGGCACTTAGAAAATGGTACCCTCTGAATGAAGATTAAATCCCTTAAAACTCTGCTTTAGAATTTACGTATTTTCTCTTCTCATTTTATACCTTTTGACAAAAAACAGATTCATGGGCCTATTGATAAGGAAATGGAATGACCTTTTCACCTGGGAGATAATTGGACAATCTTGTCAGTGTAAGACAGTTTGCAACTTTTGCCTGTATAGAGATGAAGACTGAAGAAGAGGTGAAGTTTACCTGGACCTTCTAGTTGCTATGAAAAATCGAATTTTTAGCCTAGGAATGTGTGTTTTTAAGTGCAGACAGTTGTCTTTTGCTCAGTTCTTGTTCAAAATAGAATCAGGCCATGGCATGGACACATCAGTAGCATAACTGAGGGACAGCTTTTTCTTCTTTTCCCTTGCAAAACATTTTTCATGTCTTCTTTCAAGACTCTTTGGGGTTGTTTTTCACACATATGATAGTGCACTGTCTCACCAGTAGTCCATCTCATAAATGACGCCATGAATAATTATGAAGAAACCTTTTCATCCTCTCCTTTTCCAGAACTGAGGAGAGTTTGCTTGTTTGGAAGCTAAGGTGCTCGGGTTTATATCTCCAGCTTCTTGTTGCTGAAGAAGCTAAACTGGACCGCATCAACCATTTGAAACACAAACTGGCCAACATTCAAAGCTGTCCTTCACTCCTTGACAGAGCCAGAGATCTGCAAGGCAAAGACAAGGGATTCAGGAAACATTTCTGTCTCTAAGAATTTCTCAGAGTTTTCAGTTGTCTCTTCCTCTCCTTATTTTTCTTACTTATATTTGTTGCATTCTGGGGGGGTTTTGTTTGCATTTTGTTGTTTAGCATATTTACCAAAAAATGTCTTCTTGTTTCTTCCTGTGCTGACTGAGTTACAGCTTGATTTCCTGTAGAAATATTCTCTCAGGGGAGAGAATAATTCTGCCTGTTTAAAATAATTTTAGCCCTACTTGTCTGCAGTATTTTTTTATTTGAAGTTGAATTGACTTATGCTGAGACTGAAATTGGCTTAGTATCTTTCAAGGTACATAGCTACATTTAATATCGTTCAAAATTCTGTGAATGTTTTAAAGATGTCACATCATAATGTGCAAGTGAAACACAATAAAGTATTAATGAAGCTTTATTTTGAATTTAGAACATTTTTTCGTGTTTGTATTGAAGAGCGCAATGGCAGGACACTAAAATAACAGGGCAGCAATATTATGTAATTTCTGCATGTAGTTGCTTGACCATTTAATATCATATTTATAAACAGTGTAGGTTGAATTGTAAACACCACTAAATTACAGGTTTAATAAAATTACTATTTCCATCCCTGCTGAACAGATATGCTTCTGAACAGATATGCTTTTTCAAAGTTAAATTAGACACTATGACTAAGATGAATACTTTCAAGCTCTTTAAAGTTTATTGTTGTCTCCAACAAGAAACAAAATATTGAAAATAATGTTTTAAATTGTCCCTTAAAGCAGGACATAAAAACTTGTATCTGTAAATGTAATCTGCTAGCACTGAATATTTTCAATGTAATAAACCTAAACACATCTCTGCTCTGAATGCTTTTTTGCTTGTACAGAAATATATGGCTTTGTTAAGTGGATGAATTTTGTTGGAGTAAATACACTAGACTCCATTTCCTCTGATGCTGTGTACACATCCTAGGATTTTTCAACTTTTATCAGGATTGACTAACCTACTTGGAAAGTTCAGCACACCTTGTTAAAAAGAAAGGTAAAAGCCTTCTCAGACAGTCTTCCTCTCTTCTCACTTTATTCAGTGGCCCAGGTCAGTAAAGGACCTCTCCAAAGCCATTTGCAGTAGTCTTCTCCTCCTCTATTAAAGCACACCCAGTTAGATACTGTTTCTCCATGCAGATCTTAGGCCAATAGAATTTAGCTGAGATCTTTTTTGGAGACAAGTCACTCCGCGGTGTGGGGAGACAACTGCAGGTGTCTCTGACCCTGGAGAAGGGGAGAGAGAGAGAGAAGGAGGGAGGGAGAGAGGGAGTGAAGAAGGGAGAACAGGAGCACCCCCATTTACAATACTGTGTGCAAAGAGGGATGGAGTCAGGAGGACTAGGACTGTGCAGATTCAATGGCTTGAGAACATTCTTGTGAGTCCTGACAAGACAAAAAGACTGAGAAGAAAGAACTAGAAAATCTTTAGAAATGCATTCCTCTGTCACACTCAGCATTGTGCATGCCAGGGAGGAATCTAAGATTTTGAGAGAAGTATGTTTATTCAGATGCTGAAGATATGGTCAATAAATCTCTTTGTCCTACACACCACTTTAAGGAATTTTGATTTCTGCAGCCCCAGGATACAGGGGTGGATATGCAAGCTAAACTATCAATATGCAAGCAATGCAGCTCTACCACATAAGCTTTACTGCAGCCCTTGGCTACACCACCAGCTGCTGCCACACTAATCCTTTCCACATGGTTACTTTTTCCCATGGCTATGGATGTTATTGGACTATTGTTCATATCAGTATCTAATCCAGGCAGTTTTTCAGCTCACACACTGATGCTGAGAGAACTGCCCTGCAAAGAGTAACACATAGCACACACACAGGGATTTACAAGTCTTTTTAATGATCATCTATAAGTTATCTCTGAAGTTTAAATTTAAAAGGCCCAGCTACATATATAATTGAAAGTAGTACTCACCAAACAGTCATGTGCTTCATGTTCCTAAGATGCTGCAAGGAGCTATATGCAGGATTGCTTTCTCTGGGCTGAATCTTTTGCTCCTTCCCCTGCATAGCACTTCAGGGCTCACATATTATCAGAGATGTGTTATTTCTTGTTCTCTGTTGACTCAGGGTGGCATAGTTACCCTGTTGTGCTAAATACGCTACCTATCTCCTCACTATCATCTTCCAGCTTAACAGCTCCTTCCCTTTGGCTTTTCATCCCCACTGCCTTTAGCTTTTTCAGCTTCAACCTGTGTAGTCATCTTCACTGGGTTTAAAAGGGCCAAATAGCAAGTAGAAGATCCCAACATTACTCACAATGCTATGTAGAGAGTGAGCTCCACCAAAGCACAATCAAAATTATGCTTTTGTGTGAGCTTAATAAGGTTTTGTCTGAGGTAGAGTTAATTTTCTTCACAGTGACAAGTATAGGTCTGTGGATTTGTACTGGAAAAAATGTTGATAATACAGACATGTTTCTGTTATTGCTAAGTGGTGTTTGCCCATCAGGACCCCATCAGGGTCTTTTCTGCATCTTTTATCACCCCTCCAGTGAGAAGGCTGGAGTTGCACAAGAAGCTGAGAAGGAGCATATCTGGGACAGCCAATCTCAACTGACCAAACAGATATTCCAGACCATATGGCATCATGCTGAGCACGTAAATCAGGGAGAAGAAGAACAAACTGGGGGAACTTTTGGAGTGTTTTGGAGAGCATTTATTATCCCAAGCAAATGTTATGCATGACAGAGTCCTGCTTTCCTAGAGATGGCTGAACACCTGCTCAGGAGAAGCAGTGAATGATTTCCTTGTTTTGCTTTGCTTGCATGCAGAGCTCTTGTTTTCCTTATTAAACTGTCTCTATATCAACCCATGATTTTTTTTTTCATTTAACTCCTCCAATTCTCTCTCTTTGTTGGAATAAATACACTAGACTCCATTTACATTTACACTAGACTCCAATCTTATGGTGAGGGTGTGAGCAGCTGTGTGGTACTTAGCTGCTGGTTGGTGTTAACCTCAACAGAGACAAAGCCAAGGAAAGGATAGAGGATGAGGACATACAGCCAACTAATTAAGCAGTTGTTTTCTAGAATGATCATAGAACAGATTGTCTTTGGGCACTGCAAGATGAAAATGATTTATAAAGAAGTCTGAAAGAAAACAGTCTACATGTGAAGCAAAATACAATGGAATGTGGCACATTAGTAAATAAAAAAGACATGTTAAAACTCGGCAAAAATTATGAATACATTTTAATGAAAATTATAGATAACAAGAAAGTTCTTGGTCTTTGAAGTTAAAAATACATGGTCATCCTGGTGTGGGCTTATGTCTTGTTGTGTATCAGTTTCATTCTTGGTTGTTATTTCTCACTTCCCTCTGCCCCCGCTTAAATAATTTTACACCCATTAGCTAATGTTGAACAAATTTGATATAGCAATAATATCTCCCAAAGATATGTTAGTCATATGTGTTTCCTGAAATAGATCTATAGATACAAATTGGAAGCTTTCATTTACTCATCTAAAAACTTTTGATGATACAAAAATGTTACACTGAAAATTTATACCATTTTAAGTCCTGGAGAGTATGCAGAGGACAGAGGGAGAGAACTTTTAAATGCTCTAATTATGGAAGAAGATTCAGAAGGGTCTACCAACAGTAGCAAGGCAGAATTGAATAAAATCACATCGAGACAAGACTGTCAAAAAAAGATAAAAGAGTTGAAGGGTACTGTTGCATCAGTGGAAATAAGGTGAGATGATATCAAGATTCTTAACAATCAACCACAAGGGGGAAACAATTTCAAAAAGCTCAAGACATAAACCCAAAGAAATAATTACTAAAGTGAGTGCATTAGAAATTAATTTTGGTGATTAATAATGGAGCTGCAGCCAGCAAGCAAAACCAAACTATTTGAAAGATGACTAAAGATGGGAGATGTGAACTTTGGTTTTAAGATGTCATGAAAACAGACAACTATAAATGGACTATAGAAGTCCTAAAGGTGAGAGGCATTCCCAAGAGGCACAGGGAGAAATATTAGGACAGTATCACCACAATGATCCATAGTGGGTAGATAAATCATGGGCACAGCTGTTGACCAAAATATCCTGCATTTTGTGATCTAACAAGTGTCTTCCATAATGCCATTATAGAGTCTATGAATGATATTTGAATTACATTAAATTCCATAAAACAATGTTAAGGGTTTTAAAAATATTTTTGACCATTATTAATTCACAAGAATTTTTTAAAAAAATTAAGACACTTGTTTTTCCAGTTGCCAAGTTCCACAAGCACAGAGCCACTATTTAATGTAGAAAATGGCATCCCTTCACATGGTAGTGCCGAAGAGGAACTTCAAATGAATGTGAGCAGAGCACAGCCAGCTTAAAACAACACACAGAGAGAAAGACAGCAAGGAAACGAGACTGGTCTTTGATTTATAAATGCTTCTCAGGAATGAATTCGTTTCAGGAACGGAAGACAATCTCTTCTGAAGAAACAAATAAGCAAAAAGAAAAACAGAATAAAGAGCCAGAATGTAAACTAAACACTTGTCTGGCTCAGAGCCTCCAGTTTGATGTCTTGGGTTATAAATAATCAAGTGCACTTGTATTATCCATGTTGTAGAGCACTAGTATTCATGAATACTTTAAAATCCTCTGACAACTGCTGATGTTTCGTCAACCATAAAGTACAAAAGGCAAATTAGTGTTGTTTTTTTCATCACCCTTTGTGGGCAAAAAGATCAAAAAAGAGATTTCCATATTGGCAAAGACCTTGTCAGTCTTTTTCTCTACTTATACATAAAGATGTGTTTCTGCAATATGACAATGAAGACTGGCAGATGTTAAAATGAAAGTCACCCCCTGCATAAATTGAGAAACTTCAGGATATGAAGTCTTTCTTGAGTGTTTTATGAAAGGATTTATTCTTCTTTCATGTTTTTAAATTATTTTATACTGAGAACTGGACAAGTCAGTTTTTCTGTGAAACTTGCTTCTGGCATATCTGAATTTTCCTTTTTAACTGAAGAACAGGAAATCACTATCTCTGTCACAGAACATAGCTTCCCAGAATTTTTATGTTTAACATAATTACATCACTAATTTAATGACAATATCCAGTGAGTAAAAATTGCAACAGTATTGCTATGTGATGTTATGTTCTATGCTCTATATACTATTATATTGTATAGTAAAATTTAAAATGCACATTTTTCAACAGGAGGGATTGCCTTGTTGGAACAAACATTTATACGAAACATTTCAGAGAAGCTCTTTTTCACAGAAACTGCAGAACAGTGTCATCAAGGTGTGAAAATTTTCTATTTACTCCTAACTGTCCACCTTTGAATAAAATCACATCTTAAAACTGCAGTTCTGCTTATGATTATACTGCATGTCTAAAGTACCCCACAATATAATTTCTATCCTAAACAAATTCTGCACATATATTTCTTTAAGTTAGGTTCTTGGAATTATTTTTAGTTATTATTCTGAAAATGGGAAAATATAAAATTGTAGCCACTGTGCATTTTCTGCTGTTCTATAACCATTTTCTCTCTTGCCAGCCTGTGCACTTCCCTCAGACATTGTCTCAAAATATGCACATACCAATGCATTCATGCCTGAAAGAATCTAATGGAAAGAGTGACCTTCACTTTTCTAACAGTCCAGAGGTGAATGCAGCCCAGAACTGATACCTGTCCCCATCCCTGTTTTGCATCTGTGGCTCTGGCTAAGAGCAGCTTTCTGTAAAGCTATTTACCTGGGGTGCTTGTGGGATGGATGTCACAACCTGGGGTGGGGTGAGCATGTCCCCAGGTCTGCAGCTTGCCTGAGCCTATGTAGACCCCATGGTCCTAGCAGGGAAAGCTGGCAGCTTTGGAATTCGTGTCACCCTCCAAAACTGAGGATTCACTCAGCCTGAAACAGAACTGTGGCAGGAACTATGAGCAGCTCTTTGAACAGTGCCTTAGTGAAAGTGAAGGCTGAGCATGCTATAAAACAGGGTAACATGTTGCATTAGGGGTTTTGTGAAAGCAGCCAGATGAGTACCCATTACATCTCATATTTAACATTTATGTGATGAGTTTAATTAAGACTATAGCCTCTTTTTATGGGGCAGATTTTCTCTGGATAGCATTTATTTTCACCTCTCCTATGAAGAAAGGGTACTAAAATGAGAAAGAAAGTTCAGTCTTTTCAGGTCTGTAACTCTAAAGAAATACAGTGTATTCAAAGGCCACTGAAAGGTGCCATCTGAAAAATCAAAATAATTACAGATAGAAATTGTTTTTCATATTTTTAGACTCATAAAGAAAATACACTACTGTGGTCACTTCTGAGCAACTTGCAAGATAATCTTTTGCTACACAGTATATTCAGAAATGCTTTCTTCTTTGATTTTGGAAGGGTGAACTTCAATGACTAATGAAGAGTGGTCCCCCATGTTCCTCCCTTCTGAAACAATCGGTGTGATTTGAGGTCATTGGAAAGCTGAGGGGAATTCAGCAGAAGTGACATCTGTATTTTTGCCAAACAAAATTCTTGGAAGATATTTAATATATAAACAGGTACTAACTTTCTCTCTTTTTAAAAACTGCTTTGACACACCAGCAGTCTTAATGCTAAAAGCGGATATCCCAAAGTTTCTTCATTTTAGTGACCCATGTATGATTATGCTGCAATGCATAATAAAAAGACTAATTTTATAGAAGAGGAGCTAATTAAAAACCTTTAGATCTGCTGTGTTGTAAGAAGGTGATACTGTTAAAAATAAAATACTTAAGCATTCACCTATAAATGGAAAAATCTGTTAAGATATCATTGATTTTGCTGTACAGCCGCTGTAAAAACACATTAAAATTCTCTGGACTTCTAACATATTTGGCAAAATGTATGGCAGTGTCTAAGGTTACAGCACAGTCCACAAGCTGGCAATGTAACTTTCAGGAAGTCTGAAAGTTTTTGATCCAAAACTTCATAAAGCCTATCCATTTCTTATTCCCTTAGCTCTAGAACTTCCAAATAATAGAGACTGTAGCACTTTAGTCCTACTGCTGTACAAAGAGATTTCCCTGTGGTTTTCATGTGTTTCCTGAAAATAATTCTAAATCATTTTTATATATTTTTACAGGTCCGAATCTCACGTATACCCTGGGAAAAGGTCTATTCACTTGCTGTCTGTTCATTTTAAATAAGAGAATGAAAGTTGGTTTCACTCAAGTAAAATAAAAAATAAACTCTTTATAGCCAACTGGCTAAAAAGAGTATGTAGCAAATATATAACTGACTGTATAGAGCATATAACAAATTCAATCATTTCAACATAACTTTTACAATGCTTTTTTTGTAATTTTAAGCTTTCTTTCACCAGAGTATTAATTTTTCTGTCAATTTATCTGCATAGGCCTTAAGGGCATTACAGTCTCTTAAGATTTAGTGATTTAATATATTGAATTTCTTGTATTTTCTTATATTTCCATTAAAATTGAGCTACTTTACTGGGAAGGGGCTTGCAAGCCCTTTACAGTGTTTCACTTAACTAAAGATCAAATATCATGAGGCTGGAGAAGAACGTTGTGTATAAGTCATCTGGGTTATACTTCTCTTCTAAGTTAAAGGATATTAAGTCACATGCAAGGAAAAGAATATGTGTTAATAAGAACAAATAAATAAAAAGCTGACACCTGCCTTCCTGGTTTGTTTTGACTGTTTTAACTGGAGGAAAGACTCCTTGGTTTCCCAGATGTAAGTCCTGTACATTTAAAGAACAAGCAAATGCCCCTTAAGCCTTGGGACATGCTTCAAAACACTTCTTTGGTGTTTTCAGCTGCTTTAATTTTCATTTACACAAATTTTCATTTACACTCTTGAAAAGACTTTATTTTCAAAATACATATTCTCAGTAGTTTTGTTAAAATTCAGTTCAAATGAAGAGTCTATGGCAGGGCTTCCAGAAATGAGGCACCCACTTACAAAGAATTTGTAATCTCTTGACCAGGAAACTACGATTTATTCTCATTATTATCTCATTAATCTCAGCAAAAAGAATAAAACCCATCTTCCTGCTTTAAAAAGCAATGTAATGTTCTCAAAGACAATGAAGGATAGATCAGTTCCAAATATTATTGTTTTTTCATCCTCAGTATTTCACAGTATATGGGCTGAAATTGTGCTCTTAAAGTCCCATTTGATTTAGTCTTATTTAGTGCTTCACTGTCAACTAAGGATTTCCTCTTCATACATACTCTATTGTTTTCTGCTACATAAGATTTTTGCTGGGTGTTTTTCCTTCTGTTTTGCTTTAAATATTTCACATTTACAGTTGAAACCCCCAGATCCACATATACTATTGTAATTTACACAATTTCTCCAGCTCTGGAGCTCTCAACATGGGAAAAAAAGTAAACCTGTTGGAGTGAGTACAGAGGAAGCCACAAGAATGACCAGAGGGCTGGAGAACCTCTCTTGAGAGAGGAACAGGCTGAGAGAGCTGGGGTTGTTCAGCCTGGAGAAGAGAAGCTTCAGGCAGACCTTACAGAATCTTCCAGTACTTGAAGAGGGCTCACAATAAAGTTGGAGAGGGACTTTTTACAAGGGCATGTAGAAAAAAATTGTTCACTGTGAGGGTGGTGAGTCACTGGAACAGGTTGCACCAAAAAGCTGTGGGTGCCCCCTCCCTGAAAGTGTTTAAGGCCAGGTTGGATGGGGCTTTGAGCAACCTGGTCTAGAGGAAGGTGTCCCTGCCCATGGCAGGGGATTAAAACTGGATGATGTTGAAGGTCCCTTCCAACTCATGCCATTCTAATGATTATTTGCCCAGAAAAAAGTAGAAATTATTTTTCTTCCTTGTGACAACTCACTGGATATTAAGTTGCTCTCACCTGCAGCTAACACATGGTGAGAGAAGCAATTTTTAGGCTGCTTGGACACAGCCAAGGTGCGGGACCATGAGTGGCTGTCCAGCATCTGTCCAGCATCTCTAAGAAAGGAGTCAGTTGGTCAGGAGCTGGGATGCTCCTCCTGTGGAGCTGATGAAGGATGGAGGCAGTTCAGTGTCCTGTGGTCCCTCATTTCCTCGCAGCCCTGGAATCTTAACCTTTTAGACAAGATCCTTTGCTTCAGTGTGATCTTACTTGTTTGAGCAGAATGCATTGACACAAAACGTGTCTGCAGAGCGCTGGAGGAAATAATAGGATACAGCCAGTTTGCTGGAAAACCGATTTCAGAAATTCTCTCAAGCAGGTAATTACTCCTTATGCTGATCTTATAGAGAAAGTCTTATCCAAGACAAACAGAATACTAAAGCTTTCTTTATCCGTACGTAAATGCATCAGAATTGTATCAGCATCACCTGGTCTTTTAATTGTTTATAGCTGAAGACGTACATATACATAGTAGGAAAAAATACTCAAAACTCCCACAAATATCATTGACCAGGACTTGTGATGTAAATATTACCACATTATTGTATGTTAATGTATGTTAATCTTTGTTAATTTAAAACTCCCTGCATGGGATTATGACCTTGGTTTACTCAGAGGAAACTTTTTAGAAATTTACAGTTTTCAAAATTATCAACTTAACTAGCTTATTTTTAGGGCTACAGATTTAGAACTGTTGAACCTTAGCTATGACTACTGAAATGAGAATGCATAAAAGAAATATTTGACCTCACAAAGTAAGCAATGCTTTCACTAGAAACATTTTTTTTTTTTTTTTACTTTATCCACTTTAAATAAAGATAAGTAAGAAATACGTCATTGTTTAAAATGTCTTTTATATCCAAGACTAATCATTTCCCAATCATAATTTACTGGTAATTTTTTACTGTGTATTTCTATAATTGCATTAAATTCACCTAATCAAACTATACATAGAATTACATCAGTACAAATGTCATTATTGTGTGTAAGAATTGATGCCATGTAACTGAAGGTAAATTGTGGAATAACATCACCATTTGTTACACAATTAGGACTTGAGAATCTGTGACAAGATTTTGAAGTCTCACTTAGCCACAGAAGGGCTTCATTCAAGGGCATTCACAAAACAGATCTGAGAGCAGGTCTGGAACACTCTGGAATTAGATCAGGCACAGGGAATAAAAATGGCAGCTCTCACAGGCTGAGAGAAGCAAATAGAAGCAAGCATTAGAATTGCTAAGGAAGAGTATATCTGGGGAAGGCAGAGCAGTGGGAGAACTTGCCTTAGCCATCTATTGATTTTCTGATGTGCCAAAGTGGCACAGAGGAGAAAGGATATGGAACTGAGCCTAAGAGAACGGTGGTGTTCATGCAGCAGTAATTAGAGGTGAATTATCAGGCTGCAGAGAGGGGAATACATGTGGATAAAAGTCCCAGGCTTATAGAAATTATTATTTGTAAGGCCAGTGAAGAGTAGTCTAGCTCCTGAATGGCCCATTAAGCTTTGAGCTGTGAGGGAAATTGGTGGAGAGGCTTTGCAGACAGAGCCGGAGTCTCGTCAGGCTAAGGTGAGCACGGAGCATGAAATCCACTTACACCATCACTAATGGGGAATTCTAATTCACACTAGGCAGTCCTCAGCTCTCTGAGCAGCAGGGGGCGACAGGGTTTTAAGACCTGTCCTGTTTCATTTCCTCAATTTTAAGACCAGAGGAAACCCGTTTCTTGTAAGCAGAGCTATATTCAGCTGCTGGAGTCACAGCTTAATAGATTTCAATGGTACTGCTGGGAGCACACCACTCCTGCTTCTCTGGTGTGGGGAGGGAACTCACTAGACAAGCTGAGAATGCCTAATTTGAGAAAGACTTGAAAGAAAGCTTGCATCGCAATTTGGTGTTTAATACCATATTCCTAACACCTTTTTGTTGGATTTTGTGACTTCTAAAACAAACCAAACCAAAATTAACAAACTAGAATTGCACATTTTATAGGCTTGCTGCATCTTATCAATATTATTCTTACCTCTTGAATAAGGTCCAAAATGCTAACCAAGGAAAAAATTCAATCCAAAACTTACTTGAGTCTAATTAAGAAAGAACTTTGCTCTGACTTCAGTGTTTGCTGTAGCATCTCCAAGCACCACTTTAGAAAATAAATGCAAAAACTCCTAGTGCTGATATGCAGCTGATTCAGTTAAGAGAATTTGAATATGGAAGAATTTCTTTTCATTAAAGCTGGGTGAGATCTGTTTCTTTCTCTAAGAGGATTTTAATGTTCCCTGCAAGTCATCAAACCTGACCCATGCCAATGCCATTAGGAATCAAATAGTAGATTTCTACAGGTTGCTCAGATGTAGATGTAAGGTCTGCATATCCTGATCACAAGTGTCATGCTCATTCTAATGTATTTGTGTGTAAACACCCATGAGGGATTCGCATCTTGAATTAAACTCCCATATGTCCATGAGAAAGCAACAGGGGCTAAGATGAAGAAGTCAGAGAAAAGAATATGAATCAAAGTCTGAGGAGAGTAGGGGGTCTCTTTATCCTCTACACCCTAGGAAGTGCAAAATGCAAGAGAAAGTGTTTTGTCTTGCTTCTGATCAATGTTGAAATATTAAGAATGTTTTTTCTTTCTTCCGTAGCCAATGTGTTTGGTAATTTGTGGTGAGTTGACTGTGATTGGATGCCAAGTGCCACCAAAGCTGCTTCTCTCGCTCCCTTCCTGCTGTGAGTGATTTCGTCCTCTTAAGGAAACACCATCAATGGTATTAGCAAAAAGTAGATTTTAAGATGAGTTTGTGATAGTGCTACTTTTAACAGAGTTCAATGATAGGGTTTGCTCTATTACTTACTACATAGATGAAGCATACATAGGATGCTGTAAAGAGAGATAGGTGCTGTCATTGTGACTTTGTTTTAAAGGTGTAGGACTCTTCCTATTTGTCTGAACACAACACTGGGAGGCAGCTGCTTTTATTTTTATTTCAGACACAGAATATTATTAGGTAAGTTATTCTTCTTCCTGTTGTGGTTTAACCCCCATCAGCAGCCAGCTAACCCTACACCTTAGCCCAAAGCAACACATTCCATCTTGTGAAGACATGGTGTTTCCTCAGCTTAAAATAAAACTTAATTCCTTGAAAACAGAACTTACTGAACTAGGGACAAAGACAGTATAAAATTACTTTCTTCATTTACGGTTATATTTAAGAAACAGAAATACATTTAACATAAGGAACAGAAATCAAACAGAAATCAATTCATTTTTAACATCCCTAAAAAAATTTTGTATCCTGACAGTGCATTATACTGCCTGGAAAGTGTCTGTCTTTTTTGGTTTAGATTTAGCTATTATGATACTGCATAGTTTAAAATATTGTACTCCTCTGTTTCATTCACAGCCATTGTTGCAGTGGACTAAAAGAGTATTTTCCTTAAGACTCATAGCCTGTATTTCATATTTAAAACATGAGCAATAAAATTTTTCTGCCAACATCAGGTGGGTTGTCCTTGTCTGAATATGAGATGCCTACCAAGGTGCTCTATCACTCCCCTCCTCAGAATCGCAAGGAGGGGAGAAAATAAGATGGAAAAGAAAATGTGTGGGTCCAGATAAAGGCAGGTTAAAAAAGCAAAAGCAGCCCTCACACCTTCTTTTCTCTTAGTTTGTGTGTATGATCAGTCATAACATGGTATGGAATATTCCTTTGATCGGTTTGGATCACCTGTCCTGGATATGTCCCTACATCCCCTGCCAAGATTTTGCCCAACCCCAAGACTAGGTGTGTGTGAGGGGAATGCTAGCGAGGCAGCCCTGATGCTGTGCAGGAAGTGCTCAGCAGTAGCTAAAACACCAGTGTGTTCTCCATACCCTTCTAGCTATCAGTAAACAGCAACTGATATGGGGAAAATTAACTCCACCTGAGCCAGACCCAATACTCAGTCTTAAAGAGAAATGTGATCAGAAAGACAGAGCTACTTTGAACCGAGATTATTCTTGTCAACCTGTCAATAAAAAGTTGCTTGAATAAAAATATTTTTAGAAATATTGTGTGGAAAATATACTTCTGAAGCATAAAAGGATTTAAAACGTATTATTAAATCTCATGTTTCTTGGGAGAGAGAATTAAAATGGGATAAATGTTTTTTAGACAAATAATCAGGGACAGAGAGTTTATAAAGAGAAAACACGCAGCATATCATCCTGTTAAAATGTGTATAAACAAGATTGAAGCCAGTGAAAGATAGTGAAATCCAGATGCTATGTGAAGGGACTTATAAGAAGACTTGATTCTTGACTCAGAACTGTTAATGTTATTGAAGCCATGGAAAATGAAAAGAGGGGACACTACAATCCTCTATTCTCCATAATGACCTAGAATTAGACCTATAAATGGATATCAGCCTGCAATTTAGAAAGGAAGCAATGTGAGTTTCCTTGTTGCATTGCTCTTTCAACAAGAAAAGCATTCACTTAGCAGCAGTGCTACAGCTCTAAGCTCAGCATTAAGCCTTTTAAAGTGTCACTTTTTTCAGCATTAATCTAATGATAAGAGAGAAAGGCAATTGCAAAAGTCATTCTTTATTGCAGCATTTAGCTTCTTGAAACTTCATCAAAATCAGGAGGGACCCCTTTTTGCTGTGACTGCCTGACCCAGAATCTTTAATCCCATTCATTAAAACCATGCCACTGTGTTTCCTTGTGAATTGCCTTCTGAGCTCCAGGAAATCACCAGGCACAGACGCAGAGCAGAGCTGAGGGCTGTACCAGAGCACAGTTCTGACACCTGAAGAGCACAATTCTGCACTGAGGAGGCAGCTGTTTGAATGTGAGACATAAAACTAACTTCCCATTAATGAAAGAGAACATTAGAAGAGTAATTTTACTTGATTAAGTCATCTGCTTAGACTTCAAATCAAGACGGAAGTTTTCTTCAGTATTTCAATAGCCCTTATAGTAGCATGTCACTGTGATTCCAAAGTGATAGAAAAGGCACCTGATTTTTTTTTTTTTGTTATTCTCCTTCCCTTCAAAAAGCTTTCACAGGGTGTTTGGGTTTTTTAAACACTAAACTTTCATAGTAATGTTTGGGAAATATTTGGAATGGTAAACATATTTTAACACTTTAAACTTTCCTGATGCCAAAATTTACTTAACTTCCTTGTTTCCTTTCTTCCTTTCCTACCTACAAATAAAAGGGTGATTGACAGAACAACAGCAAAAAAAGGGTGCAGAGCTTTATTTTTCTCAGGGAGGGTTAAATGCATCAGTATAGCTCTAGCTAGTAGAAAACAAATGTAAAATTGAATATAAGACCTTAAGTGATGGTACAATGAATGAGAAATTAGGGCTTCCCTATTTGACCAGCTTTTATTCTCCCATAAGCAAGATTGACAGAGGACATGGATATATTTGCCTGCAGGACTGTCCTTCCAGGAGCAGAGGTGACAGCCAGCGCAGCACCCTCCTCCACTCATTTCCCGGAGACACTGATGATCTAAAGAGGTCAGCTCCTTACCATTGTAGGTAAGGGCATATTTGCACAAGCAGCACAGGCTTGAAAGACTTTGTTGTCTCATCAATAATAACAGGCAGTTCAGCTCAGACATGCTGGCAGGAAGCCAGCTCAAAGTATTTTACAAGTGCTGCTGGTCATTCTGCTGGTGAACTGGTAGGCTAAAACCTGTTTATGTCATAACTTGACCACTGGATGATAAGCTAATTTTACTCTGGAGCTTCACAGTCCTCCAAGTCCCAATTCCCATAGAAGCACACTGATTCAGTTTATCTTAGAAATCAGGAGCATCTGAAGGTTTGCCATCTGGAAGTGTCTAGAGCACAAAATGTCTGAGGCTCTCACTGCTGACACGGGAGGGGGTGTGTTATGTCCATTGCCAGCAGGTTTTTAACATTTGCATTCTATTTCAGAGCCAGAAGTGCTCAGAGCCATAATGCTACTGTTGCTGAAAAGCCTGTTGGAAGCTGCATAACACTGTTGGATTCAGTGGTGAAATGAAGCAAAGCAGAAATGGTGCTAATCTATGCAGTGTAGAACATCCAGGGTCTTTATGATTTTCTCACTAAGCTGAACCTTTTATGGTATTTTTTCTCTGTGATTGTGGTCCATGGGTTTGCAGCATGCCTGATGTTTCTTCTCACTCCAGTCTCTGCTCAGGATAATTTCATATCTCCAGTGCTGGCAAAGGGCAAGGCTGCTGCCTCAGCTTTCCAAACTGTGAAGCCTGTTTGAGTTGGCAGGAAAAAAACAGGGGCTTCACTTGGCTGTGATTGCTCTCTGGTCTTTAATCAGAGCAACAGAAAATGCCTCAATTTACCCAGTAAAACCATATTAAACGAAGTAAATTATCCTGTCTTCTTTTTGACCAGTGTTTCTCTTATAAAAACTAAAACCCAGAAAAGAAAATGCCAGACAGATTTTTATAGGGAGTAGATGAACCAAAAGCTTCTGTTTGAGGTTGAAAGTCTGTTCCCATCCAGGATTTGTCCATAATAAAGGACAGTAATGTTGTATCATAGCTGGCTTAAGTCAGTCAGGCACAGAATCTATCACAGTTCTTTATCCAGAAAACTCAGGGTGTGTTTTGCTGCATAGATTTCAAATGCCCAGATTTAAATCACCATTATTTCTGTGTAGAAACATATAAAACCAGTTTGAGCAACCAGGACTTTAGTGTATATACTTTTTTAAATGTTTTCCTGGTTTTTCTTTCTTACTTCATTGGCACAGATTGAACAATGAATACTTCAGAAGTCTAAGCATGTATTGAGCAAAAGCTGGGAGGGGGATCACTTCACACCTCCTACTTGTCATGAAAAATTCAAATAAAAACATGCAAGTCAAGTATGCAGCTAAACCAAGCTCTAACTCCGAAGAGGCTGAGAATCAATAGATTTAGGAAGAAAACAGTAAGATATATCTGAGAGTAATGACTCTACTGAGAGTAACATGGCAGCACTCTTCTCAACGTAGTATTTAATGTATTTTCTATCTATTATTTTTCTATGATTTGGCAGTGTAACAAACTGCTTTTATAATGCTAAACTTAAAGATAACACTGTCTCCTTTGATTAAGATGAATGAAAATAAAAGCTATCCTGAAGCAACGGTATTTCAGATGGCAAGATATTAACAATAATATGGAAATATATGACATTAAAAGAATTTATGGAACACAAAGAGTGTTCCTTTATCTGTCATATAAACTAAAGGTTCTCTTCAATCTATGAACACTTTTTTTTATAGTTTAAAAGCACTCTGACAAACTTCGGTGGAGACTTTAACAAGAAAATCAAATCTTTATATACAATCTACCTGAAAAATAAAAGGCAAAATAAAAGGCAACTTTTAGTACTGTCTCAGATCACCTTTGATGTTTTCTCACCTCTGCATCACTATTAACAAAACTCTGCCTCTGAAAAATTCTCTGTGTGTCACACTTCATGACCTATGAGAGGGAAATTTTCTTGCTGCTTTCTTCAGGAGGGAATAAATATGATCAGGGCTCAGGTCAGCAAGGTCCACTCCTGAAAAGCTTTCAAGTTGCCAGCCCTGTTTCTGCTATCCTCATTCTCAGTATAAAGTTAAAGCTGTCAATAGATGGACTTCAGAAAGTTGAAAATACTATGTGTGCTGTATAAAAGTTATAAATTAATCATTTTTCATTTATGCTCTGGTGAATGTCACACAAAATCTTCAAACACTAGAGGTTTATCACAGTTGCTTTTGGAGTGATTTGGAATGATTGTCAGTAGTGCAATTGCATCCTATGCATAGTGTATGATGTTTCCACAAACACCGGCTAGGATTTTGTTTACATTTATCTATGCTGCTGTGTTTCCTTGGTTTCATAAATACAAGGTAGTTTTCCCACTCTTACTTTCCTTAAAGTAGTAGTCAGTTATTGTGTTTTCTGTTTAGTTTTTCTGTGTTTCTTTGATTAGTAAAACTTTAAACTCTGTAATATATTTCTTTGTGTCACAAGACACTGTTAGGACTGTATTAACACCAGTTAATTCTTGTTTGTCAGCACCATATCCTTCTAGGAAGGCATCCCAAATTGATTTTCAGTTTTAATGCAAGGATCATAAAAACTTTATTTTCTTTTGTTGTCACTAGTGTACACTAGTAGGTAATGCAGAATCTAATTGTTATGAAACTCAGAAAGTAGAACAGTTCTCAGAAGATTAACTAAAATCAATTAGCAGAGGGAACGAAGCCACCATTGGTTTTTGATGCTCGCTCCCACGAACACAGCTATTCTCATTCCAGGACATAGAGGGATTATTTTCATGGAAAAGAATAGCTGTCTTCTAAGCTTTGACTGCCAACAGGAGAGTCAGTTAATTTTGAAAGCCTCTGTGGATTTTCTCTTTTAAATATTTTTCTCTGAGGGAGCACAGAGAAATAGCTGAAATATTTAATATTTTAAAATTAAATTCTTCTAGGATTGTTGCTTTAATTTTTTACACTCCAGAATTTGTTTGTTCATAATTTTGGAAAAGTTGAATAGAGATGAATATTTTGATCCAAATACATTGCTTTCAATACAAGCTAAGTGAAAAGTGATTGTAACATCAGTATTATGTGATGTTTTGCTGAGTTGGTAGCAATGAAAACCCATGTTGCATTTGGTTAGTGTTTTGCTGTAAAATAAATGACTACTTAAGAGTTTATGGGAAATAGGTAATCAAATCCATGTATTTTTGTAGGAGTTTTTCTTGAGAAGGATCTTAAGATATGTCTGGTTTTGGCTTTCTCCAAATGTGCTTTCATTTTCTTTACCCCTTTTTCATACCCTTTATCTTAGGTACTGGTTTTCTTTATATCTTCTGAATACTGTAAAAAGAAAAGCTTAGCAAAATATCAGTTTGCCTCATATAGCAATCACATTTTAGTTACTTTATATGTTTTAATTTGATTGTATTCTTGTTTTCTCTGTGGATTTAAGGTCACATGTAGTTTTAAAGAGCATAGGGAGGGCCCAGACATGAGGAGGCCTTTAGTGTTATTTCCAATGCCCTCTGAGCCCACACAGCATCCTGTATGTCCATATGGTACTATAAATAGCTTTTCTTGGACAGATACCACATATGTTGAGATACTGATTAAATTAATTCATCATATTCACTTCCATTTCCCCACGGGTTTCCATGCACCCATGAGTGACTAAGAACATCTTTCCATCCATTAGTTTGTGTAAATTTTAAGACAAAAACTTACTATTTTTTTAGTTTGTTTTTTTTTCCTCTTCATTACTTCATGTTTGTTTTCTTGGAATACAATGTTTTTATTACATTGATTCAGATATAATATTTAACAGCAAATTCCCATTTTTCTTTTTTTACTTAGGGTGGATATTGGAAAAATGTCTGCAAGAAGGATAGAAATATTTCTCTGAGATTCAAATATCTCTATTTCATTTACAGTGAGACTGCTTTACAGTCCTTCCCACAACTTTTTCCATACTCTTTTTGTGCAGATAAAGTTGGCTACTATTTTGACTTAAATATTTGGATGCAGGAAACTGAATTGCTACTTACATTATTTCCAAGGAGTAAAAAACAGCTGTGATCAGCTGAACAAAAAGCAGCCATTTTACTAAGACATTGGATTCATTGCCTAGGTACAACTTCCCCTGGTTGCCCTCAAAACTACTTTCAGCAGCTCACAATACAAAGGAAGTTCAGCTGTAGCTGGAAAACTCTGTGCAGCTGTCTGGTCACTACATTCATCTGGAGCTCCTGAACAGATACAGCTAAAAAGACAGGATGTAACAGTTTTTGGAGTCATCATGACTTTAGTAAAACCTCAAAAACTTCTTGATACACTTTGCCATGTGTAGAATTGATGCCCAACAATCACTTTGTCATAAGAACAGTTGTGATATCTCTGATGGAATTGTTAAACCTGTGGGATCAATCTGGAATAGTGGCGGTTTGAGGGTAAAAAGAACCTCCTATCACTCCAAGAATCCCAAGATATTGCTGACATCTATATTTTAAGCTCTTGTAAAATCAGCTTCTGGCTTTGTAAACTCAGTAATTTGTGGCATAGGGACATAATACAAAATACAATGCTACATTCATAGATTCTTGTATCATATACAAGTGTAAAATGCTTTAACAAAACGCTCGCTTTTAATTTGTGTACATATTTTCCTACCCCTAGGGCTTGTTTAAAATGCTCAGTATTGCATTCAGCTTGAAAAGAGCACCAAATTATGATGATAACTTCTAAGCCAATACACAGAGCATGAATTTTCAGAGTTCTGGATATTTTTGTATTATTTCTTGTGATTTTTCAAAGTTGGGTAAATAGATTTACAGGAGTTAAAAATCCTGCTAAGGAACACCACCTTGTGAAGGTATGTATTTATGAATACAGCCTTATTTAAATTCTGAATAGACAATTAGCACATAAATTGCTTCTTGTACATTTTTTCTGTGACTTTAATTTTTTATTATTTTAATCCAATCTTGCAGACTATAAGAGCAAAGTAATAACACCACTACTTCTGTACAACAAATGAATGGAAATTTTAGTTCAGCTTAATTAATTTCCTGTTAGAGAAAATTTAACACACAAAATTAAAAAGAAATATCTTTGAGATTGCACAGTTAGTTTTACTTTCTTTCTTCCATTTCTTATGTCTGATTCTGCCTTATCAATGAAAAGCATTTTTCTCTCTCTCCTTCTTACTCACAGTACACAGTAATCCTCTTCTAATTTCAGCTATTACTGCAAGATAGAAATCAAGGCTGCTTTGCCATGTTTAAAATGTATTATTAATGCATACAGGTAGAGGAAAAATGTCCAGAGGATATCATCATTTTGACATCTATTTTACTGTCCTCTGCCAGGCAATGAATCAAAAATGTCTCATCTAGAAGATGTCAGATTTCTATTACAGTTGATGGAACTCTTTGTATGATGTCACTAAGTGAAGAAATAAATCTATTTAAATGCATTTAAATAGCTCACAGATGTATGCCATAATCCTACGCTTCCTGGAGTTGAGTTGTCAAACCAAAAATATTAAGGATGCTGAAAAACATACCTCAAGGTTGAAGAGATAGGAAAGGACATGCTGTTACTGTGATGTGATAGAATGAGAATTGCCAGTCTCTTCAGCTGGTCTCTAGAAAATAGTGCATCCCAGATTCAGCGATGGAGCAGCAGCAAAATTGGCCTGTATTGGCCTTTGTGTCTAATTTTCAAAAGTGCTTCATTTAGCCTTTCTCACAGAATTTGATATTGAATCACTGACACAAATTATTCCCCTTCCCTCAGAATCTTAACAAGCATTCAAGTCTCTCTGGTTTAAAAAATAAAAGATAACAAATGATTGATCTTTAGTATGTGATTAATCCCTATAATAAAATATATCTGTCACTAATAGATCCAAACATATATCACAAGTTTTACTTAGCCAAAGGCATTATTGGAACAGGAAAATTTGCTGTTGCAGGTTAGCTTAGGTGATTTTATGCTTCCTCCAAAGTTATGATCTGAATATTTAAATCAACCAAATTTTTGCTGTTTAGTTCACTAATGAGGATTTTTTACAATTGCAAAAAATATTCATGTTCATTCCTCTTAGTGTTCACTAACTTTGTCTTCATGCAAAAGAAAGGTAAAGATAAGCAGTGATAATCCAGTGCCTAAAATGCAGAGGCAGGAGTGGGAAATAAAAACTTCTGCCCTTGTTTTAGCATTTCCAACAAATGTTGTCCAGCAGCTATGCCAGGCCAAACCACTTTTCTCTCTGCTGATAGTGTTGCATGCATCCATTTACTCACAGTTTTCTTCAGAAGGACTTTGGGGTAGTGATCTGAGGGAAACATTTTGTGGGACAGGAGCTTGACCTCCCCATACAGAGATGGAAAGGCTCTAACTTCATCTGTCATGCTGCACTTCCTGTGCTTCTCCATGGCAGTTCTGTCCACAGTCCTCAAACACTTCCAGCTTTAATGCTGAGACTCAGCATCTCCCAAATTATTTAGCAGTATGACTTCAAAAAATTACAAAAGTGACCTTTTGAAGATTTGTGTTTATCCATCGTGATTTGTAATTGAGTGGTGCTATTTAGAAACCAGTTTACATAACTATTGTGGGCCTATGTTTGTTGAGACTCTACCCATCTTTGTAAAGATATTTTTATTGAGGATACCTAATCATATAAGCATATGAAAAGTTATTCTATGAAGGAATATGTCAGCCAGATATTTACAACATATTGCAACTACAGAACTAATCAAACGAGACAGCTTCTAAGGAGGGTAGAATAAAGTACCATGTCAATTTATGTAACTCTAGCTATATAAGGATGCAGTTAAGAATTTGCCTAATTTAGTTACAAAAAATAACAATGAACATCTTCTGAAGAGCACATCAACCATTTGCATTTGGTTATTAAGAAATAGGAAATCTAAGTGTAACATAGCAAGGAGCAGCATTGGCATGTGGAAGTTTTAGAGGTCAGGGAAAAGTAACTTCTTCCTGAAGGATTGCCAGCAGTTAAGTTTAGTCATGTCTTTTATAGTTTCTAGAGAAATACAAGGCAAGATAAATTTCCTGAGGAAAAACTGACTCTGAATCTCACTTTCTACTTAGTTTCAGAAACAAAGATATGGTCAAAGGTTTTCAGCACGATCAGCTTGAAAGACCAATTGAGCACAACATTTTTGGTCAATGAGGTTCAAACTTACAAAGTACTTACAAACTTTTCTCCCTAGAGAGTCTAAAAGCTGATTCTGTTTACACTTCACTCCTGAATTCTGTTTCTTCCTGATGACTTCCTCAAAACTCCACAATCCAATTCAATTAGACTCAAAACTAAAGCCATGAATCTTTGTTCTGAACTAAATATCTTGTGCTTCAAATCAGAGAAAAAAGCATTGCAGTATCATCTTATCCCGGACTTAAAGCTAAATGTGGAGCACTGCACAGATGTCTCAGAATCACAGATAAGAGAACAGGAGAGGAGCAGTATTAAGTTGAACCTTGCCTTCAAGACAACTCCATACAAATCTATGACATTTCTGAAAAATATTCATCTAATCTCCATACAAATTTTCACCAGCAAAAACTTTTGTAGCCATTGCAAACTTTATTATGATAATTCCCAGTGTTTCAGATTTCTTCTTTTCCCCGTGAGTCTCTAGCCTGGATCTTCTTTCTTGCAGTTTAAGGCCACTGTTTCCTGGCCTACTCAGCAGGGACAGGAGAGTAGATTATTCATCTTTGGCAGAAGACAGCATATTTGAAGACTGTTACTATGTCTCCCCTATATTTTCTTTTTTTGTAGGCTTAATAACCCCAGTGTGTTCTCTCCTTCTCCAAAAGTCATAAGTTTCAGATGTTTGATCAATCTTTTTGCTGTCCAAATGGTCCACTTCATTCTTGAATTGTGGTGCACAAAATGAACACAGTACATCACCTAAGGCATCACCCATGCTGGAAACAGTAATTACTGTGTGTGCCTTGCAGTCTCTGTGGCTGTTTATACATCCCAGTATGATACTTTTTCACAACAGCATGACATAGTTGACTGTAATGTGCGTGTCCTCCACACAGATTTATTATTTGATAAATTGCTCAGTAACATGTGCATACATACATATATTTGGCACTGAAGTTTCCAGAGGCTTTTTTAGTTTTTCAGTAGAAAACATATAGTATATTTCCTATTGACTTGGCAAAAACAAATTAAGGTTTTATTAACTCCTGCACAATGACATTATTATTCTAATTATGCAGGAGATTTGTTGATACTCTGGTATATTTTCTTCTAATTAATTACACACATTTTATTTTGTGAATATATTTTGGCTTTTTTTGTAGAAGTAAAACAATTTATGCAGTCTGAACATAGCGTAAATATACACAGGATGGAAAACAATATCAAAAACTCTTCTAAAATCGGGTCATGTAATTTTCTGAAAAATATTACGTTCCTTTTTTTCTCTGGCTTCTCCTAGATTGCACTCAACTCCCATACAGTTTATCAAGCAGCCTAAGAACCACACTTTTCCATACAGTAGAAGAAAAAATACACTTTCAGGAGGATCCTGTGCAGCTTAGAGCTCCACCTGCATCTTCAGTCTTGCTTACTGAATAAACCTTTCTCTGTGATCCTAAGTGAGAAGTGTTGTCCCCAGCTGAGGACCCTCAGGATAACAAAACATTTCCTAGAGCAGCTGTTTAAACCTCACTTTACCGAACAAGTGGGTGTTAAGTGATGTAATCTACTTTACACCTCACAGGGATCTCAGGGGCTTAGTGCACTGTCTGTCTCAGATGCAGCACACTCACCTGGTTGATAAGTGATTGAACATACATTATATGCTTAAGAACATACATGTTCTTCTAGACACTAAGGAAGAATTGCTGGAATCTTCAGCAGGTATCATTTCTCTTCCAAATTGTGCAGATGATCAGATTGAGGGGAGATATGAATTTAACTGTAACCTTTATTTTTTTCCAGGATGGATAGCACTTCAGCAGTGTGGACTTCAAGTGTCTGTGTTAGATTGGAGCACAGGTAAGAAAGATACCTGAGACTGAAGTATATAGAAGAAACATACTGGTTTCCACACTGCATTTTTCCCTCTATTTCCAAGCAGAAAAGAGGTAGGCTCTTAATTTATATCTCACTTATTAAGATCTACATATTTCTTTAGATTCTACATGCAAATCCTTCTTTATATTAGGCCTCTTGTTCTCCCAGCTGCAAAAGGTCACACAGAGCAGGGAAAAGGTAGTGAGCTGGTCTGCCATAGCTGTTCCTCCTGGAAAGAAAAGCTCTGTTCTGCAGAGATCACTGAAGCAATGCAGTACTTCAGCCCTGACTGTTAACAAGCTGAAGGGTACAGTGGTGACTTTTTTCCTCATTTTCTCTTGGCAACACTCTATGCTTTGCCAAAAATGTGTAGGTGCTCAGTTTCACAGATTTTGTAGAAAAAGAAGCCAGTAAGATATATCAATTTTTTTTAGAAAAATGTAGTAATTAAAAAAAATGTATTTTCCAGTTCAGATAATCATGGGATGGGGACACAGGTTCTCACAACATGGACAGGTCTGCTTACCATTTTCTGTTCAGCCATTATTAAACTCCTGACTAAAGATATGGCTGAAGATAAAGATAACTACCATAGTCCTTAAAGGCTTTCTCTGAAAAACTGTTCAACGTTAAATTGCTACAGGATTTCCAGAGCTCCCACCTGAGTTTTGGGCGATGAAAATAAGCTCGTTTAGAAACAGGATGGACAGCCTTATTTGACAGGGAGTTAGAGGACTCTTGTTCTAGAAAGAAAGTGGTTTCTATCTCCAGGAAAAACAGAAAGCGTTTTTTCAAGGAACTGCCTGGGAGAGGTGGCTCAGTGATGCTGGTCCATGCAGCAGTTCAATGACCCATTTATTTTTATTGGTATTGATGTGGTGCTTAGGGCAGTGTATCAGGAGCTCTATTCTACATTCAGTGCTGCAGAATTGTTAGCCCCAAGATGTCACCTACTTCTCGTTTTTGGTTTCCCTTTATTTCATTGCAACATTCAAGTTTACAATAATGCAAGAAGTTAAACAGGTGTTCAAATAAGAGCAAAACGTTTGTTTGCTAGTATTGCAATGCTGAAGGTGTAGTACAAATAATAAATCAGTTAAGAATCACAAGCAGTCAAGAATTAGAACATGTCTCAAGAAAACGATATTTAAGATATTTTTCAGCAAAATACTTGAAAACACACATACTTTCAAAAATTTTTTATTTAATCTTTTAGTTCAAGACAAGAGCCTTGTGTGGTAAGAGTACTAGAAAAAGTGACTTGCCCTTTGCAGAGCCAACCATCAGGAGGTGGGGAAGTACACATGCTTTATGGTGTGATGGATAAGTCTGGCAGCTCCAGGGAGATCTGTGGAAGCTGTGTAAGGGTGCTGCTGCCCTTGAGGCAGCCTCTGCAGGCACAAGGGAGAAGGACAAGATGTGGAGCAGTCAGTGCTGAGTCCCCTGGCTCCTGCTGCATCTGCATCCCCTCTGTGGCCACAGGACTGTGGGAATGCACAGGAGAAGGAGGCACCACCCACACAGCCCTCCTGGCAGAGCCACAGCATGGGTTCCAGTTACAATCTCAACATCACTGTCAGCATATTTTTTCTTTTCACAATTAACATGTCCCCAAATTCCACCTTAATAAAATTAGTAAGTTAATTAATTTTCATCGAGTCACTGGACACTTATCCCTGTTAGCATAAATAAAGATTAATCAGCCATGAAAAGATACTTTCAAAGCACATGCCTTGTAAATGCAATAAATTTTTAATGTGAAGATGAAAGAACTGTACATAGTGCTGACAATTCACTCTCTGGACCTTCTTCAATCCCTGTTTTAGTAATCATCTAAAACTCACTTTAAATCTATGCCTGGAAGTTTAGGCAGCTGATGTTCTTGAAGATTTCTATTACTATCTTTCTGAATAAAAGTAATTAATTTATTTTTCCCTCAAAACTAACAACTAGAATAGCTCTCTGCATCATTCTTCATCAAAATCCAATTTCACTCTGTTTTACAGAGGTCTGAATTTTTTCTATTGATTGGTAAATTAAATGAAAAATACTTCATTTCATAGCATAGTATGAAAAATATTAGTGGGAATGATGTGCAGAATTTTGTCAGTCATAGTTATTTACTTTTGTGTCTTCTATTATTTCATGTTTGTGTGGAGATTTGCTATTTTGTTTTACTTTTCTTGTAAGATTTCAGAGAGCAAACTCTATATCAGGATAATAAACCCACACTCCAGTGAGAATATTTAGTGTGATGGTAAGAAACTGGAAATATTTTAAGCAGAAAAAGAATTGGAATTTTATTCAGTGATCTGAATAGTCTTGCTTACATCACAGATGGGTGGCCTGTGGATGATCAGTACAATATAAATAACAGCAGAAGAAAATATGTCTTCTGCATTTGTAATATGAAACCCATTCTCATGAAAAATGAAACCCCATTTTTCTTCAAAGCCCAGAGAACTCCAAATCACCATTTTTAATCAAGGTCATTGATAGTATTTTTTTTTCAAAGTAAAGATATATTTTAAGTTATTCTCATACAGAGCGATAGTCAAGTGACTTTTATATAGGCACATTTTATTCACTTAAATGAACATTTTTGCTTATAAGTTTTTTTATCAATTCATATGGCTAACAGCTTACTATCTTAGCAATTAGGAAAAGCAAAGTTAATTGCTACCTATAACAAAGTCCAGGCATTGCAACAGAACTGGTGCTAAGGCTCACATTTCTGGGTTTCTTTATGTAGTTGGTGAACAGTTCCTCACTCGAAGATTTAATGTTGTTAGTATTCATCTAGGCATTGCAGGTATAATTCAACTCTTCTAACTCTAGCTGTGTATGCAGTATACAGCTAATATTATGTCTGAAATTTTCTTTTAAGTCAATGCAGACTGACAGTATGTTCAAATGGGTCTTTCCATTTTAATTACTTATTTGACATGAATAGGATTAAGCCTATGGAAGCAATTTCTTGCAGTGATTTGGCATAGATAAAATTAGTTCAAGAGAATCCTGTGTGTCTCTGTTGTCCCATTAGAAGGTCCACTATCAGATCTGGCATTAAAATCTTTTCAGCCATTCCTTTGAAACCCAGTAATTAGCAAACAGTCAACTAAAGATTTTGATAATGTCATAAGTTCATGGTAATGAGAAGATCTAGGCCACAAACAGGAGGCTGTTTTCCACTTAGGTAAAAAAACTATGAATTCAAAGAGGAAATGTCAGAAACATTATTAGTAGAAACATTTCATTCAAGACATGGAATAAAATAGAAAACATCAGCTGTAATGGGATTTATCTTGCAGTATCTGGATTAATTAAAAGTGATTTGAGATTGTGGAAGATAGATGGGCTTTGCTAACAATAGCAGTTGTGGTAGCTCTGGATGTGACTTTTGGCTGCATAAGAATTGATTTTTTTTTTAATATTAAATTCTGTTCCTGAAAATTGGGTAGGAAATTATTTATATTACAGTATTACATTCAGCATTAATGAACCTGAAGATGTACAACATGGTTTTCAGTATTTCTTCCAACAGACATGGATAATTTGTCTTACAAAATATTCAAGCATTTAAATGACAAATATTTGAAGGTAATTGTTAAATTGAAATTGTTAATTTAATTTAGGAATAAATGTTGGATCTCAGCCTCTTGGATAAATACAGAAGAGAATATGTACCTACTGATACTCATTTGGTTATTCCCCTACTTTTTATGTCAAACTAGATACTCTGCTTGGACAGGGTTGAAATTTATTGAATCTTTTTTTTATCTACATTATCTGCAATGACTTTGACTTCCATAGGTGAACACCTTCCAAAAGAATGAAAATTTGCAAGCACAAAGCAGGAGGCAGCTCCAACCTGGAATCTTTTAGATGCTATTTGGGCCTTATATGACTTGTTGGCAATGTAGGCCTTATGTTGCTTCTTTCATTCTGCAGCTTCATTTTTGATAATCTATTATTTTTGTCTTCTGGAGAAAAATCCTGTCTTGTTATTTTTGTGTCACCTGGTGGATTGAGAATTTATAAGCAGGTGAAGGATAGCCAGGGAAAATTCATGTGACTATAAAAAAAACAACCTGACAAAATCTTTCCTAAATGAAGCACAGGAGTTTTGCTTTGTGTTGAAAAAATAATATTTCTGCTTGATACCTGATCTTCCAATGTGATACGAATGGGTTGCACCAGTGTATTTTCCACCAGAAAATTATGTTTTGTCATAAAATGCACCAACAAGACAGTTCCATTGCTGTGTCTCTGGTCTGTCTCTTGAATATACTGTCATGGGCAGCATGCAGTACTATAAAAAACTGAATTCAACTTTTGTCATTAATCAGTCTCTCCAAAAGAAATCAGGATTCTGGGACAGATAGGAGAAAATTATAGTATCACAACTTGTTGTAGTGTAATAAGTAAAAATATAAAGCTTTTGTTTCCCTTTATTCTAATTTGACATTTTTCAAAATTACCAGATTATCTTAAAGAAACTTAATTTCTCATGAATATTTTTAAAAGCAAACTTTTGAAATGCAAATCTATACTGTAGTCTTCTTAACCTTTCAGTTTGAACAGACAAAAAAATCAGTCTGACTCCTCTTGATCTGACATGAGCTGGCTAATTAGTTGGTAGATACAAGACTGATAAAAAATGGTTCACACCTCAGAGTTATGCTGAGTCTTATATTAATCACTGAAAATCTCAACTCTTGCATTAAAGCTATGAGCAGTAAGTTGGAATAAAGAAAAGGAGTTTATTATAGTCCAGCATACCAGTGAGCACTGTGAGTAGCTGCGAAGAAGAACCAAGCCTGTCAGACAAGTGCACAGCATTAGAGGCACGACCTGTCAAGCATCCTCTGGGATGTACAAAAGGGGAAGCAGAGCAGTGGACTTTGCCCAAAAGACAGGGAAATACACGATCCAAACACTGCATATGGCCTCCAAACTTTGGTACAAAATCACGTCTGAAAAGCAATCCCCATCTGTGATTGATCATTGCAAGAAACTTTCCACAAAGGTTCACCTGCAGAGTCACCATCCAGTACTACCAGAATATTTGCTGTTTGTTTATTTGCAGAATTTTCTCCAAGATAAGCTACTTTGGATGTTAGCCCCTATTTCACTGGGACTGGGTTTTCTACTTCTTATTGCAGCACTCTTTGTACATCATTTATTTTCTGTATTGCATGTCATATGTTTAATATTATGGTGATATATGCTAGGCAATAAGATAGTGGGGGAAAGAGAGCAGCACATTCTTCCTTTTCATATGTATTACTGGTGCTTCATCCAGAACATATTTAATGAGGCTTCAGAAAAAATGTGACTCTCATCCCTTCAAGCATAATTGGCAAGCAAAGAAATATAAAGAAATAGGTTACACAGCACTGGTTGTTAAAGCACGTATAATGGCTTCTGTTTTTAATAAACAAATAAATGTGTGCATAAATTATGTTCTTTACAGTAGGATATTCTGATCATTCATGAATAATAAGAGAAACTGCTCATGCACTCGTTATTCCAATGTGGTGGAAAAATCTGTATGCATTGACTATTTACAGTACAATCCTTAACTTTTGTTATCACAAAAAATACGTATTGCATGCATTATCGCATACGGAAATGTATGTGCTGTAATATATTTTTAGTGCTTTATTTTAGGGAAAGCCAGAAGGCTACAAGTTGAGAATTTTTCATCTTTAAATCAGAATTGGTTTAATATGTATAAGTTTAAAGTTGAGTGCACATGGCATTTAAGGGGCACTACCACAAGCCTCGTTTTGGGATTCTTTTTATGGTTGCCTGGTATATCCAGGGTATTACAAATCACCATCTATGCATTAGGTCACTGGAAGCATTTGAAAATATTTTACAGAATCAGAGAATATGCTGCCTTGGAAGGCACTCACAATGATCAATGATCATCAAGTTTAGCTCCTGGCCCTGCACAGGACATCAGCAGGAATCGCAGCCTGTGCCTGAGAGCACCCTGTCAGGCTTGGTGCTGTGACCACTTCCCTGGGTAGCCTGTTCCAGTGCCCAAACACCCTCTGGGTGAAGAACCTTTTTCTAACATCCAATCTAAACCTGACTGACATAGCTTCAGGCATTCCCTTTGGTCCTGGCGCTGCTCACCAAAGAGAGGAGATCAGTGCCTGCCCCTCACAATGAAGTTGTAACTGCAGTGAGGTCTCCCCTCAGTCTCCTTGACACTGTGCCTGTTTCTCAAGCCTGGCTAGCCTTGGCACCAGCATCACTCCAGCAGGATCTTTTTGCTCAGCAGCGTCTGCGTGGCGAAGGCAGGTGGAGGAAAGGAGGGACTCCGGAGCTGCTGTGTCACTCGAGTTTATTGGTACTCCTGTTGAGTTCTCACCTCGGGTGTCAGCATGTCCAGAGACCCTGACTAAACCTTGAGGGGGACCTTTTAACCAGGGGTGTAACACAGGGGCGGGGGGGTTCAACTAGGGACCAATAAGGTTTAATGGGGAGGTGGCTCATATCAGAAACAAACATATAAAACAACCATACACTGACCATTAGAAGGTGACAATCAGGATGCTGCCCAATCACTCAACACTTCTCTCAGAATCTTCCAGAAGTGGGGAGAGACCCCCAAAATGATGGACAAGAACAGGAGGCTACCTGCCAGATGATGGGCAGATAACTGTCTTTGCGGGGAGAACTTAGGGAGAACACAGAACCGATCACAGAACTGTCACTGGGGAGAAAACAAGGATAAACCAAAAGTGGGTAACAGAAAGGGTACAAGGAAAAAACCATTTTACAAAAGAACATTAACTTATGAATTAAACTTAGAATTGAAAAATGCACTCCCACATCTCCTCCAGGCTGAGCAGACCAAGTGACCTCAGCTGCTCTTCACAGAACTTGCCCTCACTGCCCTCTCCTTTGGACACTTCAGTAGTTCACAAGTATGAAATACATTCATCATTTAGTCTGAAAGTTTTCTGTAGTGGACTTTGTCTGGTAGGTACATTTTTAAGAGCTCAGCTGATTTTCCAATAACTGTAGTTTAGTCTTACTGTGGCCAGAGAGTCATTAGACAAAAGACTGTAACATATAGACAATATAAATTGCAGATATTTAGTATTTATAATTAAAAAGTTCAGGATGAATTATACATGCAGCAAAGCAGCAATACTAATTTTTCTCTTGATTTTCTAAAATAATTGATTTGACTAAGCAACAATTGGCTGGTCAAATACTTTAAAAAAAATCAGCCAAGTGTTATTAATCAGAGCTTTCAGTGAAGTGCATTATATTATAACACCATGAAGCTGTCATCAGACCCCAGTGAGTAACACTAAGCACTGTTCAGACATGACTGGCTCCAGTGAAATTCTTCAGTTTCCAGCAGTAAAGAAAATTAAGCCCATGTGCATAGCTTGAACCAGCTGGTAGCTCTTTAAATTGGATAGGCATGAGCAGTGTATAAGATTGGACACTCCTCCAGATGCTGCCCCAATTGAAAACAAAATAGTTTTCCTTATATTAAACACCCACATAATTTCTGGCTGTCAAGAGATTGGCATATTTTGACAGTTTAACTAAAATGGATGCTTTCAGGGAAATATATAAAAGCTGTAAATTTTCTTGACAAGGAGCTTCTTTTTCCCTAAACATGTGTTTGATTATAAAAAAAAAATTAAAAACCCAACAAACAACCCCACAAGCACTGAGAAAGAAAAACTAACAAAACCTGGATTCTAGATGTGTTGTGAGAACTTTAATAGAAATTATTAAACTTACTCAGAAACTATCAGTGATGAGGAGTTCTTTTCCCTAGATACACAGACATGTGAAGGCATTAAAATACCCACCATCTGCTTTCGCTTGTGCTTTGTTTAGTATGCAGAGCAGTGACAGGGAAAACTCATAAAACTCCAAGATTTTATTTCCTTTTTCATTATGGTACAATTTGTCTGACTAAAAGTAGTAGCCCAAAATTAGGTGACACAACATGTCCAGACTGGATGTCTGCTTTTCATCACAGTTCAGCTGCTCAAGGACAAGCATCTTTCTCCCCTGCTTACACAGAAGGAAGCACTCAAAGATGTCAGATGGAGAAATTACATTCCTGCAAATCTTTTCAGGTCATTGCACCAGGGAGAAAGAAAGGTATTTCCAGAGCAAATATGCAACATCATCCTTCAATCTCCTACTTGTATAGCTCTACACATGTAGGCTAACCCCTTCATTACAGCTCTCACTATGTGCTTCTTCAAAGAAAGACCTTCAAAGTTCATACTCATACAGCACCAAGACTTTTGCAGAAAACAAGGCAGCAGGACTACCCTGCACAGAAATAGGAGGCTCTGTTTGAGACATGATGCCCTCTTTACTACTTCTCCCAGGAAAGTAGACTTGATCTTCAGCTAAATCCAGAGGAGACAGTTCTTAAGCAGTCATACAGCAGATGTGCCAGCAAGCAGGATGATACCAACCAGACCGACTGTTGTTCATGTCTGAAGGTAGGCTGTCAAGAGTATGGAGCCAAGCTCTTTTCAGTACTGCTGAGCAATATGATAACAAGCAATGAGCAGAAACTGATGCACAGAAGTTCCACCTGAACACGAGGAAGAACCACTTCACTGTGTGGGTGACCGAGCACTGGGACACATTGCCCAGAGAGGATGTGGAGTCTTCCTCACTGGAGATATTCAGGATCTATCTGGATGCAGTCCTGTGCAAGGTGTCCTGGAAAGACTGCTTGCACAGGGAGGTGTGATCAGATGACCCCACCTTTGGCCCCTTTCCAACCTTGACCATTCTGTCATTCTGTGATCTCCAAATACCTCCCTAGCATCACAAAAGGACAGCTGTTCCCAATCTTTGGCAGGCACGTGTCCTGTGAAACCTCTTTTAAAAGTGCATGTCCTGTGAGACTTCCGTCAGATGTTATCCCTTAGCTTTTTTAATACCAGAAGCTGAATGAAAAAAAGTGTTTCCTTTTAAAATCAAAGACTGTCTTAGCAGTTTGAATTTTAAAATGTATCTTTACTGATATAGCAAAGACAAGGCTAAATATTCAGCAGACAGCTGAAGCAACTAGTGTACATCATAAGCCAGACTGCAGCACGTTGTTATTATATGCTGTAAATAAACAGGATTTAGTGCTGAGACACTGAAATCTGTTAAAGATGAAATAATTCTGTCCTTGTAGTTCACATTTATGTGAATGTTACATAAATGTTCATCAGTTTCTAAAACCAACAAACCAAGCGAACACTTGGCAAAGCTAGGCGAACAAGTTCTGGTAGGTGAAACAAGCCATTAAGATTGCCATTATTTTCTTTCAGTGTATATTTGACTTCAAATAAAATACCATTTTATCAAAACAAACAAGCAAATAAATCAGATGCATGCTGATTGGAGTTTTCAGCCTATTTCTAATCAGGATTCGAAGCTTTTCTAAAAAAGGATCTCTCCTTTTGAAAAGTGTATCTTAATTGTTGAATAATTAAACTCCTAGATAAAACTCCTAGAATATTAATCATATTCTGACACAGCATCTCCATTTTATGAACTTGACAAAGCTAGCTCTGTGATAGCCTCAAAGTCAGTAAACTTGATTATTTCTTCATGAGTTGATTCCCTACAACTCAGAAGTGTCAGTCATTCCAGAGACTCATTTAATATGTCTCCCCATGCATTCACTGTCATCTTTTAATGTTCACAACATCTGCTGTCAAAAAAGAAAAATAGAAGGAAAATTCATTTTGATTTTCATTCTTTTATGATAAGGTATTCCAGACACATATTGTCGCTATTCCAGATTTTGGAAGTATTTTTTTATCAACATTTCTTTGTGTTATTTGATTTTTTCCCAAATTCTACTTATTTTTAATTTTTTTAATAAAAATTGTGTCATTTGAAGTGTAGTAACTGAGGCAATTTAGGTGGAAAACAAAAGCAATATAAGCAAAAAGCTAAAAACTGAATATAAGAAATAAATGGAGAAAAATGAGTAAGATTCCAGGCTTGCAAGATAAGCACTGCTTATAGCTCTCATAGAGTGATTCCTTGCACCAAAATAAAACCTAGGTGCAGCATGGGGATGTCGTGGTTTCACGTTCGCCGAATCAAGTGTAGTGGTTTACTCTATTTTTTCCCTCTGGGAGATAAGATTTTTGGGAGAAAAAGGCACAAACAGGCCCAACTTAAAGTAAACAAAGAGTTTGATTAACACACACTAAGGAAAAAAAAAACAAATGAAAAATGAAAACCAACCCCTTCTCATACCACAAACTGTTCACTT
>JBBMKD010000216.1:19159559-19178373 GCA_037834095.1 Argya squamiceps | reverse complement strand
CTTGGCCCAGGGGGGCCCCGGCCTCCGGCTACTCACGAATCCATCCGAACTCCTTGCCAGCCAGAAAAGGAAAGGACCGGGTCACCTGAGACCTTGATTTTTAAGGCTGTGCCTCCAGAGGCATGACCAACTCTGCCATTGGTCAGTACCTGCTACAACTTCCCCAGGAAAAAAACTAGATGTGTGCTAAACCATCACAGGGGAGGTTTTTGTTTGTGTTTTAAAGAGAGCTTCCCTCAAGCAGTGAAGGCTCAGAAAAAGTTTTAAAGTATTCATTTGAAGTTTTACTGTATTTAAATGATAAACCCATAGTACATTTTAGCTTCTTGGTGAGTTTACATGGAAGCTCAATGAAAATAATGTTCCTGCCGAAATCCTTCATATGAAACGAATTGCCTGTCCCCAGAATCTAAAGGGTGATTTGCCCATCCCAAAATATACAGCTTGCTGCAGTGACATGCCCTACTGTTAGTTCATGGACTAACTACACCCCGATGCTTCTCCAGTAAGGAAAAAAAATCTTTAAGCTATAATTAGATTGCTGAACAAATGGGAATAGTGGCAGGCACATAAAGCCATATAAGGTGAGCCCATTGTTCGAGAACAGAATTTGAATAATTGGTTTCCAAGATCTCTTGGAAGTTTTACAACCCAAGTTCTATGTCATTTGTCACGTAGTTTGGTTTTCTCATAATGCGTACAAAGGTTTTCTATTGTCATTTGGTTATCATGATTTGTCCATTCAGTTATGAAGTATTCAGTGTCATTTATGTCTTTTCAAGTTCCTTTTGCATGTCTGTAAATTAGAACCCTTTATTAGTGTTGGCAATGAGCTGGAATTTCACTACTGCTTCAAAAATTATATGTCTGCACTTCCAACCTCTTCATATCAGTGCCAGATTTGGAAAATTAATTCTTCTTTACACCAGCTGTACCAGGAGACAATTTAACAAGTGGAAGTGTGGGGAGAAGATAACAGAAAACAGGAAAATGGAGAGCTGGGATTAAAATTAATTTGTCAGTCTTAGAAGGGTGCACTTTAATGATGTCTACTGCATGCCAAGAATCATTAAAGATAATTCCAATTAAAGGTCTTAAACCAAGACAGACAGCAGAAGTGTCCACCACTGTTTATTGCCTAAGACTAAATCTGAGAGGAAACTGAAAATCAGGGCCATGTTTTCTACTAGATTGAGTAGAATGTGTAGGATGCCAAGTGGCACCCATGAAAGATTAGATCTTTAATGAAAAGATCTGCCTGAAAGGAAAAGAAGGTTGCGTAGAAGGAGTCAGAAAGACCAGTTTAAACACTTAGTACTGGATCTGCATACATTATGTAACAGCAAGTCCGGTGGTCCTCTTTCTAGGGCAGGTTTAGCAGAACTCAAGAATCCATCTTCATGACAAACAACAAAATAAGTTCTGCCATATTTATCTTTACTTAATTTTTCCATATGGGATCAATCAAATCCCCATAACCTCTTGAGAACTCTTTTTCAGTGTTCACCTTTATGGGTGGAAACCAGAAATGTGGATGATGAGAGGAGCATCTTTGTAAGGGCAACATGCTTTGCATGCAAACTTGTGCTTAGTATTGAGGCAATGCTCAAAGCCAGTTAAACTGGAGAAATTCTCAATTTGTATCAGACAATATTAAATCCCTACTGATCTGAAGTTATACTGCCTTGTTTCTGAACAGTATAAAACCTTAGATGTAGCTCATACCTGTAGCCCTGTTAGTCTTTTACTGGCAAGGACACCCTTTGTTATTCTGAGAGCATTGGATGAAGTGCTGCAGAAGTGGATTAGACATCAGGCAGAATCAATATCAAAGTATAAATTCTAGCTTTTATATTTATTTTCCCCCCTTTTTTTCACTTCTCTCTACCCCTACCTCCCACATGTTTAGAAACTTAATGATAATTTATGTTTAATATGTTTGAGATATGTTTAATAAACAAGTTTCTAGGGAGAATGAATAAATTTTTTTCACTAATAGACTTGGATTTTTTTACCTCCTATTTATACTTCTTCTTCTGACTGTTCACTATGGAAATTTTCCAACCACACTAAAGTGATCTATGATGGTATGTTTCATACTTCCATTATTTATTAGTCCAAGACCATTACCAGTAAAAATTTATCAGTTGAATAAAAATATTTACTGGTACTCCTGGTTATAATAATTAGATAATCCCATTCCTCATCCCTTGCCTGAACTTTTCAAAATGAAGTCTGAACAAGCACATGGCTGTTTCAGTTAATTTTACCTGAGGAAAATATGGAGAATAAGCATAGGTGGATCACAGGGTAATCTCTTCAGATTGTCAACCTTCATTCCTTTCTGAATTAAAATAATTTTTTTAGACTATCTTAAAAATAATTTTTTAGACTATCCTGAATATTTTAACATTGATTAATTGACTGACTCATACTTTCTTCAGCATTTATTTTTATCAATTTTAATGAGAGGGTTATGTTTTTCAAGTTTTTCAAGGCTAGCCTAAAATATGGTTCTGGAAAGTTTATTTATCAGATTCATAACTGAAAATAGAACTAATTTAGAGAAAAATTTTAGCTGAGCACCTGGTTGGGATTAAATGTTTTTTTGTGATTGGGCTGGTTTGTTGGGTTTTTTTAAGTATTACCCTTTGATGTGCTTTCCTTCTGAGAATTTTAAGTAGCCTTCTGTACACAAGTGCGTGAGTACACATTGCTGCCTTTCATTTACATCAGATAACCTGCATGATTGTAACAAAAATTGGGACAGCACAAAGAGGCCAAATTTTCTCACAAGTTAAACTGGGAAATGTGAGGGGGGAAAAAAAAGGAAAGTTGCCAAAAAAAAGCCAAGACTTGAATAAGAAACCTGGAGATGGTGCCCACTCCAAAAACTCAGAGGAGATCCTTGGGATATAAAATTTGGAAAAATGGTTTTGTAATTATTTTATCCCACTGCAGAGGTCAAGTAAGGTAAATGAGGGTAAATGATCATGTGTAGATCCAAACCTCAGGAAAGAGGTGGAATCAATTTTTAATATTAATGCATTTTAAATGCTTAATAGACTTTACAGACTGTAAAAATCATCAGTCCTTTAGATGTAGATTTTGCTCAATGAATTTGAAAGAATGAGTTAATGCACGATATGACAGGATTAGCTTGGGAGCATTATAATCAACATAACAATTTTTTTAAGGGTTTAAGCTGATTTAATAATCCAAACATCCCTGAAAGTTACAAAATCTTCACATAATGTAATACAGATTCCAACAAAATTCATCCTCATTAGTCTCTGCCACTGAGTGTGCCCTTCCCCTCTTCCTCAAGTCATAAAATAATTTAACCAGAGCATTTTATAGATAAACCAGAAATACAGGTTTCCTTGGATGATATCTGACCAATTTTGAGGACTAGTTCTTGGCCAGTGCTGTAACAAAAGATCATATGACACCATAAGTTAATTTATAAGGTCTCCTTGTAATTACTCTAATCATACTGTCTTACATAGTCCTCTTGTAAGCATGTGCCTCAAAAACCACCCTAAGGAAACTAAGTAGAATAGGATACATTATTCAGAGAGAAAGAAAAATAGCCTCTAGCCCATAGTACTACTCTTTGGTCTTTGCAGTCCTTGGCAAAGTAAAATTGGATGCTTCTGATGAGCTAACAAGATGGAAGTAACACTGTTAATGACCACTCATGAATGAAATGGGACTCTGATTGTGATTACATGTTCCTACAGCTGGTGTATAAGTTAGGTTGTGCTAGTTTCTTTCTTTAACAGAAGGAGAAAAAGACTGTGTTTTCTACAGCTGCTGTTTCACTTGTGTGCTAGAAGTTTTATACATGTTTTCCATTTCAATGGCTTGAATACTGATGTTCTTGCACCATTTTAGATCTTCCTTTTGCTTATACATATCTGTCTTGTCTGCTTCTCATTTTTTTTTGTCCTTTGACTGAAGTACTTAACTTTCTATAGCTGCGGTGTTTGCTGTTCCTTTGTCACTCAGCTATAGCCTTGACAATTTTAATAGGTCTCCATTTCTCTGATGTCTCCACCATTTTAACAGGTTTTCTCTCTTAGCTAAGAAACAAGCCTTGGGACGTGGCATGTTAAAGAAATGAGTATAGGTTTTCCTATGGCTTTTGCTTTCACAAATGTTTATAAATTCTGGTTAAACGTAGATAAAGCTGTACAGCTCACAGCTACAATCTCATCCTTCCTCTTTACTTCCCTTTCTTTTAGATATTTGTCATAACTATGATGCTAACTACTATTACTTAAAACAATGACCTTGTACGTTTTGTATTTACTAAGCTGTCTTAATTCCAAATAGGCTTGATTATAACAATGTGGCACAAAAATCTACTTCTTTACACCATATATCAGCTTTTGAAATGTCCCTTCTGTTCAAGCTTCATAAACACTGCATTTTGACAGAAATCACTTTGGAACATATGGAACTCATGTTACTAAAAAAGTCTGAGAAAGTGACGGCAGTTCCCCGGGGTTAAATAAACAAGGTTACATCTTGACAATAAGGCTTTTTCCCCCCGCGGTGTTTGGGCTTTATAAAAATATGCGAGATCTCATCCAATTCCTCTATCCCAACACTAATCACTTAACTTGTTTCCATTTGTAGTTTAGGTTTTGTTTTTTCCTGTCATCAGTTTCAGTGAACACGATGTCAGAATGTTTATCACAACCTCATTGAGGGGGAGAATCAGAAAGTCCCCCAAAAAAATGCCTTCTGGAAATCAGAAATCTGTAGAAGGACTTTAAGTGTGTTCTGAGTTTGTAAAATTTTCCTTCCGTGCATCCCTGATAATTCTCTTTGCCTTACTGGAAGCCTACTGGCTCTGCAGATTACAGTACCTTTGATGACTTTTTGGTCTGATCCAATCTCCTAAATTGTCCATCCTCAAAGCTATCAAAGATCAGTCTAACAAGATCCAGTGTAGGCATACAAAAGCATTTTGGATAAAAATGTTTTCAGATGTTAACTCTATTCTTATAGTAGGTGATGAATTCTTTAGGACCGGTGTTTGACACAAAATGAATATAATCACTATGGAAAACTTCTTTGGTCTTTTGAGGTGTGTGCTTGTTACAATAATCTTGTAATCAAAAAAGCATGAATTCAACTAAAGTGAATATTTCTGAAGTATTTCATCTGGAAACAGGCAAACAGATATAAAGTTTATATCTGTTTATATCACTAGCCATGTAGAAAAATCTTATTCATGTTCCATTATTGTTTGCTATTTGATAAAGTAACTACTCAGCATTTGAGGGTCTTAAAATTTATCACCTCCGTGAAACTTTGCTATCAATTCTACAGTTCTTACGAGCCTGTAAATGTTGATTTATTCTAGAGCAGATGAGTCATTATGGTGTTTCTGAGTTCAATTGTTCCTCTATTGAAATTTAAAACATTTCAGGAGTTTGTAATTGCCAGACATAAGCCTGAGAGAAATAGAACACGTATAATATCTGGTTTTCATGTTTCATCTTGTACTTCCTTTAACTCATCTTCCCTCCATTTTCTTCTGTTCATTGTGTTTTGAGGATAGTGATAAACAAAATAACATCGCTACCCTTGCATTTGTTCTGTTTTACTGACACGTTAGCACACTATCTTCATGAATTTCTACTCTGCACAACAGTTGGTGAAAGAGATGGTTTTCTGTGTTCACCAGCAAAAATTAATGAGACTCATTAGTTAATTCATTTTTGGTGTAGTCATGGGGTAAATGCCAACTGACAAGTTATCTTCAATAACTTCGTAGTATGATATATGCCCCAAATTAATGTTTTTGGAATTTATAAATGTCTTAAATGCAAAAGCAAAAAATAATTTCCAATATATTGTAGGAGGCATTGAGCTTTTAATACTCCCTTTTCATAAAACTAATTTAGGGAGGGAAATTTTGATTGGCTAACACAATACTCTGTGAAAGATACTAAAGTTACAGAGACGAGCCTAAGGTGAACATTGTAATAAAAGTTATGTGGCAAGGGAACAAAGAAATTGTCCCTGAAAGTGAAACTTAACTTTCTCAGGAGAAGTATACAATTTTATTACTAGTGATGTCCAAACGGCCCATTTACTTAGATTGCTTTCTCTGTTTACACAATAGTTAATTCCTTCTTGGTGAGTAGGGCTGTTACATGGTCGCCAACACAATTAGTGTCTATACAGCAGATTATTTCTTTTTGAATCTGCTAATAGATATGCTTCTGTGAACTGGGGTATTTTGGAAAAAAGTATTTTGAGGTTCTCAATCTAGTCTTCTATTGTCTTCTTGAATGCTTCCCTTTCTTAAACAAAACTGCTTATTCCATGAATACAGAAGTCTCTTCATAGAATTTCTCTGTAACTGCATGTTTATGAATATTCTTTTCCGTTTGGAAAATGTTAAGGAGTAAAAAAAAGGTTGTAAGTCTCCATTCATCCCACAACAAATCAATAAATTCTATACTAATTTAAATTCTTTTGCTTCTAGGAATAAAAAAATGTTTAAAAGAGCATTAAATAACACTCTAATGTTTTAAGAAAGATTGAAGAACTCTGATGTAAAAGGCAACCTGTCTTTCAATAGAGAAATAAACATTATAAAACCCTCTAGCCTTTTCTCCTTTATTGAGAATTAATAAGAAAATTATATTCTAAAAAAAAAAAACACCAGACCAGCTAACAGAAAGCTTTTGATTGTGAGCATAGAATGCATTTAGTATGATCCAAGAACTCATCTTCTCTCATTCATTAAGTTCATAGAACCACAGAATTGATAATGTTGGAAAATGTCTCAGTGAGTGCTTCTACCAGCTCTTCCACTATCCTTGGGCAGATCTCACCTGGTCCCATAGGCTTGTGAATGTCTAAGTTATGTAGCAGGTCTCTAACTCTTTCTTCCTGTTTCATGTGGCCTTTATTCTGCTCCCTCTCTCTGTTTTCCACCTCAGAGACCTGGGTGCCTGGAGAAAAGTCATCTTGCTGTCAAAGATTAAGGCCAAGAAGATATCTGCATTTTCTTCATCCTTTGTCACTATGTTTTCCCTCACACTCAGCCAAGCATGTGGATTCTCCTTAGCTCTCCTTTTCTTGCAGATGCATTTGTATAAACATTTTTGTTGTTGTTGACAGCAGTAGCCAGATTAAGTTCTAGCTGGGCGTTGACCTTTCTAATTTTCTCCCTGTATAATCCCATTACACTATTATAGTCATTCCAAGTTGTCAGGCCCTTCTTCCAAAGATTGTGAACCCTGGTTTTTTTAACTCTGAGCTTGAGACAAAGCTCTCTGTTCAGCCAGGCCAGTCTTCTCTGATGACACATCTATGGGCACAAGGGGACAGACTGCTCCTGTACCTTTAGGATTTCCTTTTTAAAGAATGTCCAGCCTTCCTGGGCTCCTTTGCCCTTCAGGACTACCTCGTGTGACTGTTTCAAGATAATTAATTATCTACTGGTCATTTCTCTTATTTGATTAATGCTCTACTTTATTATGAAAAGCTGTTTCTGACAGACAAAAGTAAAGCCTGGCATTCACTAACTTTTGTTTTAAAACAGATAAATCTGCGACAAATTATTTTATCACTGTTTGAAAATTGTAGAATAGTAAAAGTTAAGAAAGAGATTCTAAACTCTATCCTTTATCAGTGTTTTTTTTCTTCAGATTCATTTCACATCCTATCATAGACATCCCAGAAACATATCACTTCTAGATTTATCTAGTTCCTGAAAGTGACTAAAATTCCTTTTAGTTTTTTATAAAGAATGATGTTTTGACCACTGAAGACAGAGATTAATTTGCTGATCTTAAATCTCGTGCTATTTAGAAAACCTATATTATAAATACTAAACATGAAGTAATATTCTCTTACAGGATGAGAAAAAGTTGCTAGCATTTGCCTTCCTTTCTGTGGCAAACACGGGGGTGGAAAAAAAAAGCTGTGACTTTACATATACGTTCCTTAGCTGCTTACAATTTCATACTTCATTTAACTTTTTGTCCAAAGCTGAAGAAACCAAAGTCATAAAGTAAAATGCAGCTTCATACTAGCAAGATGTTCCATATATTTCGGTTCAGACAATGAATGAATTTGGGACTTTAGAAAGCCTTTCTTCACTCAGTAATTGTGTAGAAAATCACTAAGAATATTTATTTCTGTAATTACTTACTAAAGAAATGTGTAATTTCAGCTTCACTTCTTTCTATGTCTGAGGAGAAAAATAAAGGAATATCTATCTCATTTTTTTTGTTAAAAATAGATACCAAACAGTACTCATTAGAGTAATGATTTGGTTCTTATCAAAGGCATTTTATCCCTTAAAAAGCATCCTTGCAGAAGCGGTCACTCATTTTCTCAGGAAAGACTGCTCTTAGTGAAAGAAATTGTATACTAAACTATTTGTTTATACCTTTGTATGAGATGTTTTTTGTACTTCTGTATGAGATGCTTTTTGTTAATTCCCTTCTAAGTTTCTTAATTCTAAGTTTCTTAATAGTATCACTTACCCACAACCATTCAACTATTGTATGATACTATGATAAAAAGTAAAGAAAAAGTTTGTTTTCTTTGCAGACACACAGACCACACGTATTATTAATGAACGTGCTCAAGATAAGGAAGATGATGTTATTAATGTTCAAGGAATAACAGCCACTGAAGAGAAAATTTCAAAGTTTCAACTGTCACTCTTCATCTCCTTCCTAACTAAAAGTAATCAGACTGTTGTGAGCATTCTTATCCTGAAAGTTAATTAACTCTTCTGTCTGTCTTGCATGTCCATTGCCATCTGCACTGACTCTTTCAACTTCTCCTATCTTGAAATTAAGGACAGTCAGTCATACCAGCAAAATGTCTCTGAGAAATACGGATTTTCAATGGAACTAAAGGAAGGGGCAAGAAAGTGGGGAAAAAAGCAGATTAAGGACTTGCTTTACTCTTCCTATTTTTGCAGTGTAACTTCTACACACCACCAAAACCTCAAAATTTGTGTACTATTTTGGTATTTATAAATTGTTCTTACAACTAGAGAAGAATGGCATTCCTTATTGAGACAGATAAGATGCAATTGAGGCTAATTTGATTAACAGAATTAAACAGATTGAGATAGGAAAAAGAGGCCTTTCATTCTTTATGGGCAAAGCAGTGTCAGATTTAGGGTGTCTTTGTCTTCATTACCTTGGGCTTAGAATACAGAGGTATGGAGGTTTTTTACAGTAAAGAAATTAATTAGGTAGAAAGACTTAGTTTTTGTTTGTGATAGATTATTTTGCAGGCAGGCTAATTTAACATATTACCAAAAATACCTGAAACATATTGTGATAGCTCAGTCAAAGAAGCATCATAGAATCACAGAATATGCTGAATTTTAAGACAATCATTAAGTTCAAATCCTGGCCCTACAAAGGACACCCCAAAAATCACTCCATTTGCCTGAAAGTGTTCTCCAAATGTTTCTTGTATTCAAACAGGCTTGGTGCTGTGACCACTTTTCTGTGTTCATCCACCTTCTGGGTAAAAAACATTCTCCTGATATCTAACCTAAGCAAGCTTCAGTCTAGTAAAGTTAATAATAGTAATATTATTTTTCTAGAAATAATTTTCATCTGGGACCATCTTCTCATTTTCCCCTTTAAAATTAGTTTAGGAGGAAATAAGAAGTAAGTTGGTTTTTAAAAAAATATGCATTATAAAGGGCAAGTTAGACAGTACTTAAATCAGACATGTTCTCTAGTAACCTAATCAAATCTAACCTCAAGCATTTCTAAAAGCCCCAGGATCAGTTACATACATATAGATATATATATATTTCTGAGCTGTATTTCTGAATTAAAAAATACTAGTTGAAAACTATTTTAAGTGACTGGGATGAAAGAAAATGTACTTGACTTGCAAAAGAACTGAGAAATTCCAGTCTTACTGTTTTAGTTTAATTTCCCTGAAGAAAAAAAATAATCAATTTGTAGAAGTACTCTAGAAAAAAACTAATTGTTATCAGATATTTTACCAAAATATGCAGAGTCAATAGCAACTTTTCCCACATACAATACAAGTACACACATGAAATTGCTGTAGGTAAGAATAACCTTGAGTTCTGTAAGGCTTTGATTGCCTCAACATCATGTTCTCCTGAGCAAACTAAACAGCTACAACCTAGGAAATCCCAACAGATCCTCCAGAATATACTTTTTTTAGAGGGAAAAGCCAGGCTACAGTGACAAGGGAGGGAGATAACTGGGAGGACTGAGAACATGGCTAGTAGCAGTGGAAGAAATGCATTGGCTAGCAGGTACAGGGAACTGTGACAGAAAATGAGCTGTGGTGTAATCAAAACAGAAAAGGGCAATTTAAGCTAAAAAAAAAAATAAATAAAACCCCAGGAACTTTCAGGAGGAAGAACAGGGGAATTAACCTTGCAAATTACACAAAGCAGACAAAACTGCTAACACTCAGCAGGACAAAATTAGAACACAGTAAATTGATAAAATTTATCAGTAAAACACTGATAAATTGAAGAAAGGGTCTGAAAAGGTTTAATAGGAAAGCACTGTGTGTAAATAAAAAACATTAATGACTTAAGTACAAATGATCCAGAAGAGGGCCACGATGATGATCAGGGGGTTGGAGTCTATAGAGCCTGGGATTATTTACCCTAGGGAACAGACTCTAGGGAAACCTTATAGGAGCCTCCCAGTGCTTAAAAGGGGGCTACACAAAAGATGGAGAGGCTCATTACAAGGGAGCGTAGTGAAAGGACAAGTGAAAGCAGATTTAAACTGAAAGACGGTAGGTTTAGAATGGATATTAGGAAGATATAAATTTGGTGAGACATTGGAAAAGATTGGCCAGAGAAGTTATGGATGCCCCATCCCTGAAAGTGTTCAGGGTCAGGTTGGATGGGGCTTTGAGTAATTAAATCCAGGGCAAGGACCTAGATGATGTTTTCTTTTTCTTTCTAAGCATTCTATGATTCTAATACAGAATTACAAGACATAGCCATTCTGCATTTATAATTAAGTTTATTTATTATTCATGTGATATAAATATTCTGCTTCATTAAAAGTAGCATTTTAGCCACAAAATATCTATTCATTTATAGACCCACCTCCGTTTTGACCTGAAAAAACATCAGATATTTCCTTAGAAAAGGAAAGCAAGTTGTTCTGTGTTCACTGAGTGTAGTACAAGGAAGGATGTATTTAAACAGCAGCATTATTCTGTTAAATGTGAGTGAGACATTTTTTATTATGACAGCAAACAAGAAGTAGAGCTGACTGTTAGAAGGATCAGTAATATTCTTTTTGGAGATTTTCAACTAGAGATTAAGCTGGCATCTTCCAGAAATGCTTTTGTTATCTGTTTTAGTATTTTGTCTTGACTGTGAGCTCTGAAAACACCTTTCAGACCTCCAGCCTTTGATTTCCTAATAACGCATCTAAAAGAGCTTCACAAACTGAATCTTATAAAGAAGCATTAAATGCTTATTAAATGACTGGCTTGGCTGAGCAGCATGTAGACAGTGTTTTCTGTGGATTCTATCACTATAAGGTTAACTTTCAGAGTAGTCTCTTCTACATTACCAAGTTTTCCCTCACAAGCATTTTCTATTGTTTGGCCTATGGGGGCTGTAACATAAAATTATCTTTTACAATTTTTTTTCTCTAATTGGACTGCAATAACATTCCCTCAAGAAATGGAGATTTACAAACTGGACATGAAATGTTCCTCTACAGTTCAAACTGATCTAGATTTCTTATTTTCAATCATCAATACAAAGTCTATTATTTATGCCCAGAGTTTCATCACCTTAAGGCTTAATTTTTTCTTTAGTCAGTATTTGGAATACATTGGAGTTTTTTTCCAGCTAATCTTTTGATGATGGCAATACTAACAAAAGACAGCTGACACAAAGCAGGACATCATGCATGCTCTCTGTGAATTTATGTGTCTTCAGAACAAACACAGAATGGAACTTGCACTGCTTTCTGGAGAAATTAATGTGTTTCATTAGGCGGGCTGGTGTCTGATTCCATCTACCATTATTTGATACCAAGTGTTTTTATGGTCCTATTTTCACTTGCAGTTCACTTACACAGGCTCAAGTGAGTATACAAACATCGCTCTATTTATAGATACAGGGTGTCTGAGTTCAATCTGTTTGACATACATAGATTTAAAACCATATATGGATGCAATACTTCTGCAACTACATGTTATGAATATTTTAACACCTATGTCGTTACAATTGTGTCAATGTTTTCATTTTTGCTTATATTTGCTTGACTGTCCTAAAACTGCATAATTTCTTTTTGATTGCAGATCGAACAGAGGGTTTTGTTCCTTACATTTATGAAATCTAGGAAAAAATGCCTACCATCTCCTAATATGTGTTTCTTCATCAAGAGCCAATTAAATACTCTGAACATTGGAACTCTCTAATAGGAAGGATATTGAACCTTGTTTCAGAGTAGCTGCTATTCTCAGAAATGTATAAATTAAATTATACATTTTAATGTCATTATAGAAGTGCAGTTATTAAGCATATCTTTGCTAACTGTGCAAAAAGGATGGGATAAATTTTGTTCATTAATGTGAATCAAATGAAAAGAAAGCTTGAATATGCAGGTGAAAAACAGAAAATTTAGGTAGAGGTAGTGTTTTTTTGAAATCAAGAGCTCGTAGAGCTTTAAAATGAAACATTTATAGTTGATTGCTATGACTTTTAACTTAAGACTTCTTTTGTATCTTTCCAGGATATGTAACCTGAAAATAATTTCCTATCTATTGAATCCTCAATCACAATAAGACTGAAGTCTTACCGTGCCTATAGCACTATCTAGTCAAAAACCTATGACAGCACTCAGCTTTATGAAGAGGGTCACAATGCAATTTTTAACCTTGTTCTCTTTTTATTAAATAAGGATATTAAATGTCTAAAGAAAAAGAAACACCAGCCTATTCTAGGATTTTATTGTAGGCCCAGTTCACTTGAAAAAGACAAACATCACCCCAAAACTATGGACTAAAGCCTCACATTCGGACATTCTTTAAGACTGTAGCTCAGAAAGAGAGAAGAAAATTAAAAGGTCTTTGGTTACACTGCAAAATTTTTATGAGATCCCAGCTGCATAATTCTAGCTTGTCAATAATATTGTCCAACTTTAAGAAAGCAAAGTCAGTTTCTTACCTCATGGCTTAGTATCATGTATAAGATTTGATTGCGAGCTACCAATATATAATTAAGATTAAATAGAAATTGTTCCTGTTAGCTAAAATAATTCATTTCCTCTAAATGCAGAGCAAAGACAGTCACTGTCACAGCATATTGCTGGCAGCAATTCTAGGAAAAAAATACTTTAACCACTTTTTCAAGAAAAATTGTTAGAATATGCTAGTTGTTAAAAAAAAAGGAAAACACAGAATCAATCACTAAATTCTATGCAAAATATGATTAAGTATAAACTGTCCAATTACCATTGTTGAAATAAAGAACCAATATAGCTATAGTGGCAACTGCGGTTTCTATTTCCCAAAAGATGTCCTGGGCTAGTCCGTACCAGGAATAGTTTTGTTCAAAACTCTTGTACTCTGTGTAAGCCTCACCCTATGTCTGCAGCTTGGAGGGGAAAATACTGATACTTGAATACAGTGATCAGCATCTCTAGCTTCATACCTCCACAACCAGAGAAAGTTTTTCTTTATATTTTATAATATAAATTTATATTTATATAAATTTACATTATGAAATATACATTATAAATATAATTTCTAATATAAATATATAATTTTATAATTTATGTTATAAAATATATTATATAAATTATAAATAAATTTTAATTTATATTAAATTATTTCTTCAATAATTCCCATGTCCCCAATACACAATTAATTTCTGCTTAATGAGTTAATGCTTCCAGTGATATGAAACTGTTGCACATCAGGATTTTTGAGTCAAAAAATCACAATCTCTGCTATTGCAAATGTGTTACTTGTGACAACTACTGCTTCTTGACATCTGCTGTTTACTTTCATGTTTTGTGAGAAAGCAGTCTCCTCTGCCTCTTCCTAATTTAAGGTGACGTACAAAGGAAATAGTAGCCTTTGGTACCTCTGTTGGATTCCTCCATTTTAACAGGTGAACAAAAATACAACAGCCAGAAATGTTATAAATGTCTCCATCTACATAAATATCAATAGCTGATTTAGAGATTGCTGTGATGAGTGAGTTTCGAAGGCTGATTAAACCAGATTTAAACTTTAGACAGCAGCAGGGTAGACTGATACTCATTAACATACTTTGGGCTAATGCCTGATTCTTACCCAGTAAGATCTTAACATCTAACTAAAATTGTTGTGACTATACAGTAGTACAGAGGCCATGCTTATGTGTTCAGCAAAATGCCCTTTTCATTTGCAGGCCTTTGTGCTTATTTTGTATGCTATTCTTAATCTTGAAAATTGTGCTTCTTGTAGTAATACAATGTTTTCCTGTGCCATCTGAGTACAACTGTACCAGTCTTTGCCTTCTTTGGAGGTCATTTGCCCACACACTTATGCAAAATGCTCGTACATCATGCCCGGCCATGCAGTCACAGCATCACAAAATATGTTAGTTACAGTACTATTTTATGCTTATGTTTGGGTTCAAGACAAGCTAATATTGATTCTGCCCAGATTAATGCACTTCTCAGGTGTAGCCATTACAAGCCTCTGTTTTGACTACACAGCTGTAAAAATTGTTTATTGGACAGAGGTGTATTTGCTGCTTAAAGAAAAAGTGATCCTGTGTGAGTATCTGCATTTATACTTTGTGAACAGCTTCAGAGCTCCTGTAACAAATTAAAACCCACATATTTTATCCATAATAAATGAATTGAATAATAGTACAGTGCAGAAAGCAATACTGGAATATCAGTTTTTAGTCCTTAAAGCCAATGAGTTCATAAAATTCCAACTCATAAAGACTGATGATACTGAGTAAAATAATGATCTGTGAGTATAAGGTGAACAAAATACTTTGTGTCTTCACAGAGTAACAGCATAGCTGGCACAAAACACATTATAGGCTCAATCCCACATGCAGCACTTGCATCAGAAATAGAAAATGTGACCTACTAAATCTACAGTACAATTCTTCTAATTCGGAGGATTTTATCTACCCAAATGGTTTCTGTATCCAACAGGTCTAACAAATGCCCCCTTGGTTTTGGTGAAGTATTCAGGGAGATCTTTTTAAGGAGACTTCATAGGATTAATCTCAAAACTACAAGAAATATTAGGATTACATTTTTTAAAGGAGAATTTCTTTGAATAATGTCATATACAGCCTGCTAACTTTTCTGTAATACTCTACTGATGATGTGAGAATACGACGGACTTTCAGATTCAGTTTCTGGGTCATCTATGCACCATTTCTCCTACCTTCTCTGAGAGTGTTTTTCTTGGTTCATTTGGCCACACTTGTTCCAGGGAAATTCTCCCTAACTTTACAAATCTTGTGGTTCACTTCACAATTGATGGAATCTATCTAGGTGGGAAAAAAAGACTCACATTTCCCATCACTACTAAATGCTTGGACTTTTTGCCACAAAGTTTAATTGCCTGGTCATTAAGGTTAAAACACAGAACCAAGTTTATTGTTTCATGATGAGATTTGAGATTCTCAAGGAACCCATATCAGTGTTTTCTAGGTAGATGATTGATTCCACATCCCTCCTGCAATCCAAACAGCACAGAGCTCATGGAAATACCTGAGACCTCTTAACTCATTTCAGATGGATTCAGAATGCCTAGCCTGAGTATCCATCTGTGGAATTCTGTCTCCAATTGTGTGTAGTCCTGACATGGCATGGCAAGTCACCTTATCTCCAATTATAGTCAACGTGGTCCTGACTCCACATCTGATTTTGAAAATAGCCTTCAGTCTACTCATGTCAGAGAGAGCTGCCTTTTGCAAAAGCGTTCGCTAATAGCCCAGACAAAGACAAAATTTTATTCACTAGAATGGTTTTTATCGTGTTTTTTTGCTGCACGGTCTTGGTACACACAGGTGCACATTTTTGGGAAACAAAAAATAATTAAGTCAGTCTGTGCAGCAAACATAGGTTTATTAGCCTGGAGCCATTTCTGATATTTTCCCACATGCACTAAAACTATTTAACCGTGCATTGATTATCAAGGGCAAAGTTAGAGGACATCTATATTTAAAATACTACAAACACTTTGATTTCTGTCGTTTCATGTTGACTAGACCACTAAGGCAGGCTGCTGCTTTTTATTAAATCTAGAGGAAATCTATCAAATAAAAAGTGTTTCATCAGCTTCCTGTATGAAAAGAATATAAAGGGGGACATTAGATTTAAAGTAGTGGAAGACAACCAGAAACTGTTCATATCTAAGTCTTTGTGTTATCACCTTCAGTCTAGGAATATATACATATTTCAGACAAAGACAAAAAGAGTACCTTTTATTGCCTTTGCTGCAAGATATGGAACAAATTTAGAATACTTACATAGAAATAATTAGGCTGTCTTCAGCAGAGCTTGGATACACTGTGTTTTGATGTGTAAGGTGATATGAATATAGCTAACCTTGAATGTGAGTATATTTGGCTGTACAGTAAAATATTTCTGATAACACCATTTCCTGAAAGGTTGATACTGCTAAGATATTATCTTTTAGATTCTCGTCAAAGACATTCCCAATTTTTGGATTTTTTAATTTTTGATAAGAGTCTTTGCCAACACTGATATTCCAACAAAATTAGGTATTTCTGGAGTAATATTAGATATGCCCAATTAACAGGAGATGGTTTTTGTCTTCACATGGCTAAATCAGCAAGTAGTATGGGGAAAAAACTGAGGGAAGAACTGTAATATTAAGGAGAATTGCATATATTATGAAGGGAGAAGGTAGCCTGCTTTGAACTAGGTTTCTCTGGTCCCAAGGTGTGAACATGGATTAATTACTGGAGTGCATCAGGTGTGGATTGTGTGCACATTTTTTAGTGTAGTTTCACCCAAAAGAAATACAGTTCATATGCTCTGAGGCTATTCTGTAGCTGGGTTCAATCAGGTTTGTTTCTAAACTGCACCCTTGATTCTCACTAAAACACTCATGTACACCTTTCACTGTTTCAGTTTATCAAAGATTCAGCTTCAGTTGTCCCTAAACACAGCATACAGACAATTCATCCAAACAAAGACTCCTTTTGCTTTTCATGCTAAGTGTCCTAAGCTGAATGGGAGAGATCATCTTTGTAGCTGATAAACCAGTATAATCTGGGAGCAATATGCACAGTTATGATGACAGGCTGGAAAGTTCTTCAATTTCAATCTTCCGCTGCAACTTGTACTTACTCTGGAAGAAACTTGGCATAGTAACACTTGATCTCTTTTTTTACTCAATGGTTAAAAAACGAAAGAGGGTAAGCAAACCTGCTTTCCACAATTACTTAGCTTCTTGATGCTGGCTGATTTGTCAATAATAAAGTGTTTTCAATATTATGAGTCTTCATCAAATAAGGTCTTTCAGCTAGTACTAAATTAACCCATAGCATTCATAAGAGTTGATTTAACTTTCTCAGTTTATCTCTGGAAAATTCAGGACTAATTCCTGCACTCTTTGACAATTAAAAGGAATGGGATATTAAGTATCAACCTTTTGTTCCATTACCTGCCTATCAGCCTGATGAAAAATATTGGAATAGAAGAAGCCAAAAAACTCATTTAGTTACTTATAAAGGGTTTGTTTTTCAATGCATGTTACTAATCTAACCCCACCTCTTTTCATTTTTAATCTTTGTTTAATATAACAATTATACAAAGATGGATTTGTGCCTTGGATTTGTAGTTTGGCTTGATTAATACTGGACTTTTTACTGAAATAGCTAGTGACTAGGGAGAATGGCTTCAAAGTGAAAAAGGACAGGTTTAAGTTAGTGTGATGGTTTAGCACAGGTTTTTTTTTTTTCCCTGGGGAAGTTGTAGCAGATGTTGACAGCTTGGCTGACCAATTAGAGAGTTAGTCACACCTCTGGAGACACAGCCTTAAAAATCAAGGTCCCGGATGACTCGTCCTTTTCCTTTTCCGGCTGGCAAGGAGTTGGCATCAGTTCGTGGGTGAGAGAGGCTGGGGCCCCCCTGGGCCAGGCCTGGTGCGGCCTCCAGGGGGGGGCCGCTGCCTGTGGAAGAGCTGCCCCGGCCCGCAGTGTCCCCTCTCCCCCCCAGCCTCCTCCAATGGGGAGAGGAGGAGGATCACAGGTCAGCAGTGCTGGCCCTGCACCAGGGGCCGCAGCAGCCGTGCTCTGGGCCTGGTTGCCGGAGCCTCTGGCCCGGGGGAGGAGAGAATTGAGAAGTCTTTTCCATGAGCTGTCTTTCCGGAGCTCTAGTGAGCTGATTCAGGTTTGAGTGGCTTTGGATTGACCAGGGGTGGAGGAGGGTCATCAGCGTTCCTGGACATGTTGCCCCCAGTGGCCTTGGAGTTCAGCGGCCATGGAGTTCAGCGCCGGGAGTTGGCTTGAGAGAAAGACTCTGAGCAAAGACATTAACCCTTTTCTCTCCTCCATGGAAGAGAGAGTGATTTGAAATGTAGAGAGACAGCATTGAGACAAAGTCAGCAGAAGAACTGGTAAAGATTTATGGAAGAAGGGATTGAGGAAGTGGACATTTTTGACCGGACTTCTCTGGATGTAAATTATGGAGAAATGGACTATTATAATGCTATTTGGGGGAATGCAAGTTCTAGCCGAAGGGTTGTGTAACTGAGAATTTTGAATAGAGTATGTCCCCGGCTCCTGGGA
>JBBMKD010000216.1:19075699-19159459 GCA_037834095.1 Argya squamiceps | reverse complement strand
TTCTGGGCGGTTGCAGATTTGTGACTGTGAGAGCCACCAGGCCTTTTCCTGTGGCACGTGTCTCCATAACCTCTAGAGGGACTCCTCTCCCAAAGTGATGCAGGATTGTGTTTAAAGGGTTGCAACTGACCGAAAATCATCGTTTTCTCTCTGTATTGAGTGGGAAAGTGAACAGTTTGTGGTAGGAGAAGGGGTTGGTTTAGAAGTTTCATTTGTTTTTTTTTTTCCCCTTAGTGTGTGTTAATAAAACTATTTGTTTACTCTAAGCTGGGCCTGTTTTTGCCTTTTTTTCTCCCAAAAATCCTATCTCCCAGAGGGAAAAGAGAGTAAACCACTACACTTGATTTGGCGAATGTGAAACCATGACAGTTAGATACGAGGAGAAAATATTTTACTCTGAGGGTAGTGAGATATTGAATAGGTTTTTAGAGAAGTTGTGGACATCCCACACCTGGAAGTGTAAAGGACAGGTTAGATGAGGCTTTAAGCAGCCTGGTCTAATGGGAGGTGTCCCTGCACATGGCAGGGGAACTGGAACTATATAACCTTAAAAGTCTTTTCTAACACAAACCATTCAGTGATTCTATGATTTGTTTAAAGAATCAACCTGGGGTTTAAAAATTCATCTATAATATTTATGCTGTTAATGACAGCGCAATTCTATTTTGCTGATCTGGAGCTCTGTATAGGAGTGAGATTATCCAGAGTAATTAACATTTTTAAACATTTATCCATCTTACTCTCTAAGAATTAGCAATTTGACTCCTGCAGTTCCAAATCAGTTGCATAAGAGTAAAATTGATATAAAGTGTTTTGGGGCTAGTCCTCTTGGATTTCAGCAGTGATAAAGGGAGAAATTTTCAGAGTAAAATGCTAGTTGCCATTAAGAACAGAATTTCACTGCAGATTGTCATGAACAAAAATCCCTTCAAAATATTTATCTGATGGTCTTTTTCTTTATAATTTGAAATCTAAGTAACTGGCCACAGTAGTTACATCAACTGGTTTAAATGTATTGTTTATGTATTTTGTAAAGGATTCATTATGGGGCAACCTTTCCTTTATCTGCTATGGAGGGGTAGACAGAGTCTGACACTTTCAGTGTTAATGAAACAATAACACCTGAGAATGCAGATGAAGTCAGAAATAGCAAGAACTTCAAATTAACTTCTACATCTTATCTATAAATGTGCATTTAATTTGAAATAACTCATTGGGAAAAGAGAAATATATATTGAGTATAGCAAAAACTAAGATGGGATGGTATGGCTAAGCTATGGACTTGATTATGGGTATTGCTGTCATCAAATACTCTCTTTCACAGTCAAAAGAGACTTACTCTTAAGCTCTGTAATGTATTTATCTGGTTGTGCGGAACAAAATTACTTAATAAGGTGCTACCATGCACTTTACAGTTACAGGTTATATGGAGGTTACATGGAAAAACATCTTGTCATTTGCCCATTTAGAAGCAGAAGAAATAAAGGACTAAAGGGTAAAGGAGGGGTAGATCCTCTTCTGTGTGAGCTGTGTGTCCTGCCCAGCACTGCACCAAACATTTCTGTTCCTCTTCTCCTTCACCATGGCACTAAAAGGAAGGTGTACCACCAGAATTGCAATTAGGGATTAATAAATTGATTAATTATCTTCTTCCTCAGCTCAGGAAGTGGGCTTCAAATAAGAAAGCAGTAAAAATTTTGAAGACTGTGTGCAAGAATAAAAACAGTACCTAAGAAGGTCCAGAATAATTGTTCATTTCAGTTCCTTGGTAAGTTCCAACAAATATATTCATGGGTTCAAGGAAAAGATTATTTTCTAACTTTTGATCAGAAGAATTTATAGAATATCTAGAATATCTAAAACATCTAGATTATCTAGAATTTATAATTTTGCATTGAACACACTCTACATCACATGATTGGGTTTTACGTCTTCTCACAAATCTATCTGTTGATACACTGTTTCCCAGCTGAAGCTACCAAAACTGCAAGGTTTTCTCTGCCAATACTCAAGACTTAGGCATGTCACTGGTCTAGTTGACCCACTCTACCTTGGCAATTCTGTTTATCACTAAATATCACTGAAGAAGTGAATAATGATGGGGTTTGGGTTGTAGGAGTTTCATCTGCTTCAACAGAGCTGTTTTGCCAGTAACCATCAGGATATTTCGTGCCACCTGAGTTTGTGCCTGGTTGCTTCTCTGTTACACTGCCTATTGAAGGACTTAATTTTGTCTGTCAGAAGTTGTAGAACTTTTAAAAAACTTAGAAAGCATTTTGTGGATATTTTTAAAAAATCTATAGAGTTATGAGTGTAACTTTCAGGGGGATATGGACTCCTCTATTCACTTGATGTCTTAGAGAATACTGCAAGTATATTTTCCTTCTTATTTTAGCATGTGTGAAACTTCACTTTTATTGCTAAATACATTTGCACAAAGACAGGATTTATTTTGCATACTTCGCTCACTCCTGCTGCCTTTTTCTCCCTGAAAGTTGTAATCCACTGAATGTAAATCCCAGACTACTCCACTGCTAATTGTGATATGGCAGGGAGGGGATTATGACTCTGAAGGAGAAAAAAGCAGCTGGAACAGATGAACGCTTACAAAACTGAAGTCATCTTTGCATGAAACTTATCACACATTTGCTTTTCCATTTGCTTTTTTAAAGCAAGATGAGGGAATGGAAGTAGCGGAAAATATGCATTTCCTCACAGAGAGAGGATATCATCATAAACTGAAGGATCTTAGGATCTTACAGACTTTAATAAAAAGCAGGTTTTGGTTTTCCCAGTGGCAAAACACCAACAAGAGTCAGAGAAGGTCCAGCACTTGAGTGATATCTTAGCATGGTTCAGGACACTAGCTTCTATAGCCTAAGGCTTCAGACACAGTTCATCAGTCAGAATTGACTGAAATGTATTTCTTAAGCAATGTTCCAAGCTGTATTTGATACCTTCAGCCATTTCATCATCCTGCTTTCATATACACAGAACACAACCATAGGTCAAAGGAACATGGACAGATTTAAAAAACATGCACCTTTATATCTGCCAATCCATTATACAGTCGATGAAGAAGTGTTTCAAGGCTGTGACATGCCTGAATTTCATTTCATTTGGCGCAACAAGGAAAATTGCTTTTCATGTACATTTTCACTGCATGCATTTCTCTGTTATACAGAGAAAACAAAGGAAATAATCAAGGTGTCTTTCAGGCACCTATTTCAATAGAGAGTTCATCTGTAAATTTTTAACTCAGGTCAAAGCCAGGATGTTAAATGAAACCACAGTTCTCTCTTTCTGCCTAAAAACAATTACTATCTTCTTGTCCAGGGAGTTGCTTTAACCTTCATAGAATTTCAGGATATATGCTGCCATAAAATGAATTTCATTCATATAAATCACAACAAATGCTACCTTCTACAGGGAACTGTAGCTGATGTCCCTGGAAATATCATCTTTATTGTTCTTTTTAATGAAGCTCAGGATAAGTTTTGCTCTTAAATTTCCAGAGCTGATCAAATCAGGAGCTTGTATATCTGGATATATCTAAATGAAGTCTATTTTTTTTTTTTTTTAAAGAGGGGATTTTCAAGTTAGCAACCAAGTCGTGCAATGCCTTTTAGAGATGGGAAATGGAAAGGGAGCAGATGTTTGCTGCACAGAGTGACTTAAAACTCCTCCCTTTCTGCTCTCTCTTCCTTTTCTATAAAAGAAGTACAAAATGTCATCTTCCTCTTCAAATGCAAGAATCTGGAGGACTGCCTCCTTTCTCTTTGAGAAAAGGACTGTAAGGAGGAATGATAGAAAACCTTAAGAAGTCTTCCTACTAGTGATAAATAACTGCCTTCCACATGCAGAGAAGTGCAATACAAAAGAAGGAGACAGAATGGGTGAAACACAAAATGTGCAAGGCAGGATTTGGAGTTGTCTGACAGAAGTGTCAGCAGATTGGTGTAAGTTATAATGTTTTACTTTCGTTTACAGGCTCAGAGCTGGATTCACCTCTTGCCAGTGACGAGTTTGGCAAAAAGTCTAAGAAATTCTGCACAATGGATGCTTTTGGCTGTCAACACTCTATTTTAGGAGTCAGAAATATATAGAACATGAAAAATGACCCAACAGCACAGGGACCAAGAATCTGCCCCTTATACATAAGCCTTCCAAGGTGTGGACAAGCCACGCTGGCCATTTTAAAGCTACATTTTTTGGGAGTTTTAGGAAATTCAACATGAATAAATCCCAGAGGATCCAGTTCTGTTTTACTTAGTTTGGTTTATAATCATTATCTCTATTGTAATCTTTTAAGTAGAAAAAAGTGTGGAGGAGCTGTGGTCTTGTATTCTTCACTTGGTCAGCCTTCACTGCACATTCTCAGTGTTAGTTTTTGAGCACTTAGCACTTACATTCTGGACATTTAATTACAACAATTAAGAAGGCCAGCAACTCCTGGTATACTGTACTTACCCAGAAGTGACATACTTAATTTCTGAACTCAGCCTGCAAAGAAAAATTCATCAGCACTTAATATTATTAACAAGAGTTTGACATCATTCAGAAATGTTTACAAATCACTACAGTCTGTCCTTGGAACAAGATCCAGAATTCAGTTTACATTTTTAAAATCCCTAAAGAATGGGGCTTTTGTCCAACAATATGGTCCTCATGACTGCTTGAAAACAAATAATAAATATTAGAAAAACATGTGAAACACAGATGAAGCAAAAAAAAAAAAAAATCTTTTTTTTCCCCTCTTTTGCAGATGGGAAGGCTCTAGGCCCTCCAGTGCTACTCCTGGCCTTTCCCAAACTCAGGCAAGATGCTGTTTTAGTTAACATTCCAGTATGGTTTATGCCTTGTAGTTTTTTCCCAATTATTTTGCAACAATGCTTTTTGGCAGATGGAACTGCTCCAACAAAAAACCAGGTGCATGCTCTGGCAGTTTCCCTGCTAAAAGGGATTTAGTCAGATGTTTCTTCCACCTGTGAATTGGCTGCCCAGTCTCAGCCAGTTCCTATGAATGTAATTATTATGCTCTATTTCAAAAGGCTGAAAAAACTTCAAGTTGGTTCTGTCAAAAAAAGAGTCTGATACCATTACAGTTTCTCTCTATTTTCAGAATCTGATTGTCAGTGAAATAATTTCTGTGACAACCACTTTAGTTTTCAGTTTGAGGGCATATCCTGACCCGGATTTCCAAGAATGTACTTCAGATTTACACCAAAGCAGTAATAATCTACGACATTCTTTAAATTATAAACAGATATTCACATCTTTAAATCTGTTCCCAAACAGTCAAAGTCCCTATTTTTTTCTGTGACAAGATGAGTCATATTCAGGCAGTAATGAGTGACTGTGCCTGCATGGCTTCATGGGGAGCTCTGCTACCTGGAGGAAAGGCTACCAATATGTGGCTTCAGTGTGATTTTTAGATTCTCACGCTTTGAAATCTCCTTTCTCTTTATGAAGACTATATCCATATTCTCAAAAAGACAAATCAAAGCAAGATTTGCTTCTTTTCCTGTGTTTTTTAGCCTGACATGAAGAAGCACATTCAACAGCATGAAAATTCAAATTTACAAAGTTCTATACTAAAATATTTTTTTAAAATCTGAGATAAATTTGAGGCAGGTTCCATATTGATGGACTGAGGCATAAAACTTCACGTGTACCAACAATGCAAACACAGCCCTCTTTATTGCTGATCAAAAGCACTTGGGTAGAACTATCAGTCTTCACACAGATCTACTCCAAGACAGATTTGTGGGAGTTACAAATTGAAAGCAGAGAAAGCAGCAGCCCAGCATGAGTGAAGAAAATTCAGAGGCAAATAACTAGTCAGACTGCCTAGGGCAAGGCTGTTTGGATGACTGGCTGCCCAGTCCTGTGCAGAGAGAGAGAGGGAGTCCTTGATACTACTCAGATTCCCAGGATGAACAGCCAAATACAACCACAGTGTTCACTGAATGTGTGATATAGGATGTAGATTTTCCTTGAATTAAACCCCATTCAAGTTACTGTGTAATACTTAGAAAGAATGGGCAAACTTCTTTTGATTTTTTCATTAATAATTGTCATTAGTATGGAGGGGGATCCTGAGGTAAAAGTGCAATAGTATTGTGAAGAAAAAATTATCACTGCAGATATGTTATCTGTACCCAGTGGGAAAGGAACACATGAAAACAGATATGTTTCCACAATACAAGAGTCTGTGTTGTGTCCTTTGTAATTCAGGCCAGTGGATGATAAGCAATATCAGAATTAGCAAATGGGGAACAGAGTTTTGTGATGTTCACTAGCCAACACAGATCAATGATCTGGCTCAGATTTCTGTTAATATATTTATTAATCATAAGTTTTCTTCCAGAAATTTGCATGAACATATGTCAGTTTGTGGGGTATTTCTGAACTGTTCACTTTGATTATTTGCTGTGTGATTGACTAATTTGCCTATGTGGATGTATGAAGCATTAAACAGGTGAGTTGAAAAACAAACAGCAAACACTGCACTTCGCCCTGTAAATGTACAGCTGAAAAAAATAACTACATTAAAATACACTAAATGTTTGAAAAATTGTGACATTTCTGTAAGTACATGGTACCCCATCTTCATCCTGTCTTGCTTTGAACAGTGCAACACAGTAACATGGGAGCCGCATGTGTTTATTTTATTTGATAGAATAACAAGCACCTGGTTTCCTATGAAACTGCAATCAGTAGTATCCTGAAATTATGTATGAAAAGTAATGGGAAACAGCCAGAATGTGGTAAAAAACCCCTTGGACTGTATTGTGCTTCTCTTCAGGCCTCTTTCCAGAGGGTATGAGCAAAACAACATCACCAATCTTTTTTAGGTTTATATTACATCTAGATTGATGATGTTTACACTGATAGTATTTTCTCATAAGAGGATTGTAGAAGAAAAAAAATACAATATTATTTGGAACATAAAAATTACACCAGCTTTTTCCATGAAAGTATCATAATATCTGTTTTACACTGTATATTACTTGTGCCTGCTTCTCAAAGGTGACAAAAGTAATCCAACCTTAAATTCTTTGCGATGTATAGTTTTCTCCTCTATGGATTTCTGTATGTACTGAAAGTAACTTATGCTATATTATTATAGAGTTTAACTGGTCTAACTAATATAGCCAGATTTTCTTTAATAGGAAAAAAAACCAACGGGGGGGCGGGGGGGGGGAAATCGCTTTGACAATATCAATCATTTTTATTAGTAAGTAAACAGACCCTGAACTTCAGCTGAATTTCTGTCAGGTTGTCACACTGCAGTTACAGTGATGTAGCTGAGCTAATCATCTGGTAGGTGCTGGCAGGAACCAGTAGCAAAAACAGGGGTTTAGCTCTTAAAGCTTGTTTTGAAGATGTCTTCAAGCTGTCAGCAATACTCCATAAAACATAGACGTATAAACATTATATCAACCTGAACCTGACACCTGACAACTAACAAATTTCTGTTTGTCATAAATGTGCATACAGACCAGGCTATTATGTACTGATAGTTTTTTCTGTTTGAATAGCTTGAACTAACACCAATATATTTTCTTTAAGACCCATAAAGTGTAAGAGGACATTTTTTTAGGTTTGTTTTAAAAACTGCACAGCTTTTTTAAGGAAGAGACAGCATTTTTTTTTTCTTAGACCAGCTGACATAGTGCACCAATCTACAAATCTTTGAACATCATGGTTACAACATCACACACAGCTGTAGGGTTGACATATCTCATCTTGAGATTCTGGACTGTGTTATACAGGTGAAAGTATTGACAGTGGTAGTTTGCATTTTTCCATGTGTACAGGCTTGCAAAATGTTTAAAGTCTTCCAGCAGTTGTACTAGTTGAAAAACAAAAGCCTTTCAAGGAATAGATAGGTGCATACACAAAATTCAAAGTGGCTAAACTTATGACTACAAAACCAGCAACAGCAGAGATTCTCTAATGTTGTCTGGGCTGGGGGTCCAGAGGTAGGTAAAGGTGCTTTAACAATTTACTGTTAAAGCAAATATGTAGAATCCTGTATCTACTCCTTCCAGGTACCTCAGCACAGGCCCTTTGGAGCAGTTTTTCAAGGAGCCACTTTCCCAAGCGCGAAGAAAGACCAAATGTAGCCATTTGAAACTCTGTCTCCCATGAGGAGACATGGATTGATTTCTTGGCTCAGGCTAGCTTGGAGAGATTATTGCATTTGTTCAAGATCAAGAGACTCAAAAAAAAATTGTCTTCTACATTTTATTTAGGATCTCATACTAAACTGCTTACCAGTGCTGAGCAATTTCACCCTTAACCTCTCACAAAATCACCAGATCGTTCTTCCTTAATCTGTTTGCTGCCAGTGTGTGTGCTACAATCTCTTCACTTTTCAGGAAGGTAGATAACTAGCACAAGGTAGGATACACCAATCTTTTCCAGGCAAGCAGTCATGACACCAGTACAAAATCTTCCCTGTCTTGCTGTGTGGCAGCAGAAGCTTCCATTTGTTTTGCTAATATTAAAAATTAGCAAATTAGTATTGCTCAGAAGAATTTCTTGTGTTACGTACACCTAGGATAAATTCACACTTAGACTAAATTAATTCTCACAGCAACCAAAGAATACTAGCACAGGTATACCTATATGGATAAAATCTGATCTTTTTAGTCCTGTAACCAGAATGCCCTCCAAAGAAAGCTGCAGGAAACTTGTCAGTAAAGGATGTTGATCATAGGAAAAAAAAAAAACAAACCCAAATTGCAAACATGTTTGGTTTTGGCTTTCAGCACCTTGTATCTGCCTGGCATTTCTTAACAATTAGACCATTACTTCCTTCTGTTTAGAATTATTGAAAAAATAATTTATATACATTATTCTTGTGCTGCAGTATATTTGTAGAGAGATAATTCAAACATTTTGACATTTGATGTTGAAGCAGAGTTCATTAGACCTCTACCAGAAGGTCACAAGATGTGTTTCTCTTTGAAGTTTGAATGTGTAAAATTATTGGAACAAAGTTTCTGGAGCAAATACTCATAACTCTTATATAGTGAATTTCCCTTAAAGCTTATGAAAATTTCTCAATGTTTGCATAAAATTGTTTCAATATTCATAGCAAAAGGGTATCTATTCCTTAGTGTATTCATAAATAGAAGGATATAATAGTTGGAGACATGGTATACTCGTTAATTTTTATAAATAGACATGTCAGCTAAGTTACTTAACAGTTTTCAATCAGCTCTAGTAAGTGTGGGTTTCACATCTCACTATCAGTTGAATTTGTTGAACACAAATAGACTGGTTGTCTAAAACACAATCAGCTCTTTCTGCTTTGACCAAAAATCATCCTGATTTCCTCTGTATGATGCTGTTAACTCTGAAAGATCAAGCAAACACCATCAGTCCACTCCTGCAGGTGTCTTCTTATGTTCCCTGTATCATTCAGAGCACCAAGAGATGCTTTGACCTGTCCCCAGCTATGATTAGTGCCCACTTCTGGCAGTAAATGAGACCTGACATTTTCCAGAGAGAACACAGGTACTTGTATTTCCTCATGGTTCATTTGATGGTGTATAAAGATGGGCTATACCACACAGGGAAAGAAAACTTGAAACATGTCTCTGAGGGTATTTATCTGCCATGTGGTGTGAAAAAGATGTATGGGGGAAAAAAAGCTGACAGAATGAAAGGAGCATACTTCAGTTCATTATTACCACAGTAATAATAAGAATCCCAACTGCCTCAGATTACAATGTAAATATTTTGTGTGTTTTAGAAGTTTTTCTCTTTTTTTTTTTTTAATCACTTGTGGTGTGTTCAACAAAAACGAAAAAATAATGGATTTTGGCATCTGGTGCTTTAGGTGATGACTTTTGAAACAAAAAGCTGCAAGCTTGCTATTTAATTGGCAGGAGACAGAATGAGGGAATTTGGAGCAGTTCTGATAACCAGCCACCCTCAGGGACAGCGTTACATGAAAGTTCATAAATATTGTGAGGTACCCTTACTGTTGTTATTCATACTTGCTATATCAATTTCAAGAACTATATATTTGCAAATATTTTACCATTTCTGCTTATACTTGAGCAATAAATCTGATGGTGGTATGTTATCTATCATAAACCACAGCTCAGCAGTGTAGCACTGGTGGAAAATCCTCCACTAAAACCAAAACTTTGAATATCATTTTACTGATGATTTCAAGGCTGTCCAAAACTTTACACTGCTGGATCATTACTTGTACTCTGTAACTCATAGCCCCTGATTTGCTTGATTTGGGCTTGGCTTGGGGATTGTCATCTGTTAATTGTATTACTTTGTTTCTTGAATAAGACTACAGAAACAGGCTATTGTTTGTATTACATATACAGCATTTAGAATGGCTTATTACATAGAATTTTTCCTCCTATATTGCACTGCATCTCTGGGATTTACTTTTCATTAACAGTTTCCATGAAATGGCATTCATTCTGAATCTTTATAGTCTTGCTTTTCCCCGCTAAAAAATGTTAGAATGAAATAATGAGTGGAAATGAAGCATTTTTACCTGTGTTTTTTTCTGAGTTACTTATCTTTTCAGATTTTAATTTGTCTGCTGAGGGTATAACCATCAGTAATGACATACACAATGCTTCATGCTTGAAGTCAGTGCTGCCCAGAGATGCTGAGCCAAATACTGCTTCCAGTAAAAGGTGCTTCAGGATTATTCTGTCCAAAATGGGACACAGTTTTCAGCACCCTTACTCTAAATATACTCCAATATAATTTTGAACAGAATTTGTGCTTTAAAACTTAGATATTGTAATGGTACAAAAAAGTAACAAAGCTTATGTATTACATCTGATTAGGTCATAAAGTAGAATCATGAGATATTTGCTTTGGTTAAAAAGTACACAGTAATAGTTATATGGTCGGTTTTGATGTGTGTGGCAGCAGAAATGAATATGGCACATTATTTAGTAAAAATAGGTCAGGTGAGTGGCTTATCAGTGGAATCCTGATACTGTGATGCAGACTCTGACAACATGCCTGGTGAACAGTACCAGCAAAACTGTCCCTTCCTGTGTATAGGTATAATTCATGTTCAGCCTTATTAACTGTGTTTCATGTGGCTATTACTCCATACCTGCTTTGGAAAAACACAAATATATTGATACAGCAAAGATTTCTGTCACTTAACAGAGAAAAGTGTAGTTTATCTGAGTCCCTGCAATGTGCCAGCATCTCAGCCATGTACCTGGTGTGTTCTGTGGGATGCTGCTCATTGGCAATGACCAACTTTATTGTCCATGCAAATGAAAGTCTGGAGTTGGCTTTAAAGTGCTACTTTTCCTCTTCTTTACTCAGCATTCAAATCTTCTTCTATATTGTATTCTGTGAGTATTTTTTACCCCAATTAGATCATATTTTAGCTATCTCATTACCACAAGTTCAACATTTACCTTGTCTCTCTAATTTTTCATAGAATTCCAATCATTAAACCTGAAAAGCTACAACACCTGCATGGAGTGCATATGCTTTTCAGAATATATAGTTTCTTGGAATATAGGTGATTATCTTGGATTTTGCCTTCAGTTTTACTGTTATTTAGGCACCAAGCCATTGTTCTCATTGGAATTACTTTTAAAAATGAAAGAGGAGGGAACATTGTGCAGAAACTATTAAATGACATGTGAGTGAGCCAAACAGGGGAAGCAAAACCCATTTGTATTTATGTGTTTCCCTTCAGTAGGAAAGCAGTTGACTACCCTGTAATAACAAAGATTGAAGTGATTGTGCTTTGAGGCTGTTGGCACTAACTTTTATGACGATCATGACTGAGAATGAAAATAGCAGAATGGTCTTTCCCAGAATACAGTTTTTCACCTCTGTCATATTGTGCATCTCTAGACTCCAATTTGGGTCCACAATCTAGGGAAAAATTGATAGATCCTAGATGTTACCAAAGTGAAACAAATCACCCTTGTCTCTCCTCAAATGTCAGATCCCTCATTCAATGCCTCTGTGCTTGCAATGTCAGGTAGCCACCATGGCTGCTCCCATTTCCCTTCCTCCATTCTTCCTTTTACTGTGTGCTCTATGCTTCACTCATAATTAGTTTGCATAACTACACTTCTCTTACTCATGAGTTTCTTAATTTTGTCTGGAGTTCTTTGGAAAGAGAAAAATTCACCCCAAATAATCTGTTTGAAATATGTGCCACAAACTTGAGAAAGTTAAAGAAGTATTCCATTGGTCCTATGCCCTTTATATTGGATGGTAATTTTTAGTAGCCAGTCACAAAAAATTTTGATTTTCTTCTTCCTTGTGCTAGACCAGGTGTGTACAGTATGCTGGATAAATAATCTTTAAAAAAAAAAGACACATTTTGAGTGTTCTTCAGTCTTGGGCTTGGGTGGAGGTGTGGGCAATCATGTAAAATCTGCTTGCTCCTTGCAAGTTATAATCTCTGCAGTGTACGTGTTTTACAAACCGTAAAGCCAAGCAGAATGATTGAGATAATTCTCAATATTATTGTGAGATACCAATGATAATTTGCTGAGTTTTCTGTTTCACTAAACACTAGAAATTAACTTTTCATTACATCGTATCAATTTTCATTAGAATGATAGCCATGAGTAGGTGGCTGTAAAACTCTTCTTTGAAGTGTTAAAACTGGAAGACAAGTTTGTGTTTGACAAGAACATTGGAAATTTATATATGAAAATTACAGTGATAAAGAAAGTACAATATTTAAGATGGGATGAAACTTGGGCTTTTTTCTGATGGGGCTGATTAACAGATATGTTACACTATTTCTTCAGATGAAATTTTTTATTTAAACTACTCATGAGTTCTTGTTTAAGAGGCAACTAATTGAATTGCTGTATTTTAATTATTTCCCCCAAAGGAAAGAGAGAAACAGTATTAAAACCTTTCCATTTCATTACAGGAATATACTGAATTAATCTTTCTATTATATTTATTACGTGCTCCTTTCTCTTTGTGAGAATAGAGTGTGGAATACAAAATAGAAGAAAGGCATTTTTGATAGCAGATATCAACATCCATATTAGCTGTTAGATCTCTCAAAGACCTGATTTTCAGACAAGAGTCATATACAGAAAATGTGTTAGTTTAGGACTAAGAATAGTTGATACAGAATGGTTCTCCACTTGAGCCAACATCTGAAACTTTTAAAACTAGAGGGAGCATAAGGCTAAAGAGTTAATCGAGGAAGCCAGACTTTACTGGCAACAGAAATAAGTCATTAATATATTTTCCCTATCTCTTACTCCTATAATTGATATCACTCCTAGAGAAACAAGGAGCACCTTTACCATCTAGATCATCACTCTGCATCCTGGCCATCCCAGCTGTCATGTTTTTAGATACTGCCCTTACATTCCCACCTCCTAGAGCTGTTATGTGTCTCTGTGTTTTCCCATATTTTAAACTATTTTTGCCAGAGCTTTTAGCTGCAAAGAAATGCAATTTAAATGGAACTGAAATCTCAAAAGGCCAATAAAATAGGATTGTATTAAAGCAAACCATGATTTGAATCAGCCTTACTTTTGTAAAGTTGTCTTTTGATCTTTGAATGCTTGGATTTAGCATGACTAAAGTATCTTTTTATTTTCTGCTGGTCACTTTAAGATTTGGAAGTGTACTTCTAATGAGAAATGCTCTGTCAGTCCTTTGTATAATGCTGCACTTAGATTTTCATCTGTCTCTCTTATGTTCTTCCTCTCACTCTGGTGGAATCAATGTGGATTTTTACAGTCAATGTGAATGACATCTCCAAAACAGTCTGAACCTGCTTTTTTGTGCCTTATCTGGAAAAGGTTAGATTAGGATAAGCAAAAATCAAAACTTCCAGATTTATTTCTTACACAAAAATATGTACATTTCAGGTAGACAGCATGAAGCAATTATTATAGAATTTCTTTGGATGAAAGCTACCTTCTAATCATGAAATCATCAGTTAAAAAAGGGTTAAGAAAGGATATTGTAGACCTCTGCTAAAGGTGAGAATATCTTTTTCATTAGGCAGTTTTTTCATGCCCCAGCAGGAAAAGTGAAATGTGCCAATCATGTAGAAGTAAAGGACATTTATATTATGTAAATATTAATCTTCTGTAGTGATGAAAAGACAGCTTAAAATATTTAATCAAGAATATGATGGAGAATAAGGGGGTGGGGAAGGAAGTAAAAACCCCTACATATCTGTTTAAATTTGGGTAGTTTTAACATACTAGAATAATTTGAGGCATTTGGTTAATCAAGTGCTATTATTGACTGTTTCAGACAAATACAGATACTTTCTGCCTGTTACCAGGTCTTAACACGTTAATACTAGAAAGTGTTTTTAAAACAATTTTAAACATGGCTATAGGCTTGTAAAATAGGCACAGGAGCTATGTAGATATAATAATCATGTTAACCATAATAATAAACATTCCTAATACTGATTCTAGTAATTTCAGAGCTGATCTAAACATAATTCAGCTTTAGCCACTGTAGTAGCACTAAGTCAAAGAGAAATTCATACTGTAATGATCAATACAATGTTTCTCTATAGCACAAACTTATTTTTTGGTCTGTCCAACTCAGGACTCAGCAGTGTTTGACATCATGAGCAATAATTATGGTAACAATAATTATGGTAACATGAGTAATTCTTCAATAGGAATAATAAATATTTATAAGGAAAACAACATTTTATTTTCTAGCTTTATTGCTAGACATATTTAACTCCATTATTTTACAGAGAGAGCCATTTCTACTCTTAATAGTGATCAAATTCAAGGTGGCATCAATTCTAGGCAGGGATTTCGGGCATAAATTATGTACAAATCATATATACAAATAATGAGCGATGTACTTGATGAATTTACATTTTTAAACACAAGTTCAATTATTTTCAGTGAAATGTATGCAGGAACTTCACATTTATAGGCCTATTTGAAATACTGAAATAGAAAAAGGAGTCAGGACCTACCAGCAAGAATTAGGATTTACTGCAAGAATCTGGATGCCACCCTTTTTACACTAGGAAATAGTATTATGCCATATGTCAGTTCTATTTATTTGTTTACCCATATGAGTTTCTTTTTTACATCCTTGTTAGCTTGTCATGACACTGTTTGTGCTAAACATGCCTGCATGCCTGCTCCCTACCTTCTGTAAGAAGAAGTAACTATACTAGATCCATCCCCACCAGTTAAACTTCATGGGTCTCCTAGAGTTCACTGCAGCCTTTATAGGTGCAATTGTACCCTATGCAAGGACATGTGGGAGAAACCTGCTCCTTGAGAGGATTCAGACATCATTCTTCTTTAGCCTGCATTCAGAGAGGCAGCACAGAGGTCAAGAAAGTCCTGCTGGCAAAGAGCCAGTGTCAAGGGGAAATCGGGCTCTGCACAGCTGACTGCAGCCCAGGCTGTCAGATTAGTCCCCAGGCTGGCAGTGGACTTAGGGAAGGCTTTGAGGGGAGAGACAAAAACTCACTTTATCCTGTCAAAGGATACCATTTTCCCTTCTGCAAAATCTTTAAAAAGTGACTTTTCTATTCATGTAGAAAAGCTGTCCCCATGCCCACTACACATCTGAACACCACCAGTGCCTAAGAGCTGCCTAATGTCCCGTTTTCAAGGGGTCACAGGGTTCGTTTGAACTTCCACAATGCCTTCAGTTTTCCCACTCTAACCTTGACATAAAACCTTCTCAGCAGGACTCTGACTTGAAGACAAAAAATAATTGTGAGGTTTTAGTGCTGTGAGGCTGCATTTTGTACAACTCTCCTGTCTTTACAAGTTTCTTATAAATTCAAAATTAAATCAGTTTCAGAGAGCTCACTGGGAATATCTACTGACTGCTCTGATGACAAATACTCTGCAAATAAAGACCCCCTTGCTGGAACTGATGGTTATCTTTACTTTCTACTAGGTTGGTATTAAATTGCTACAACAGCTGGCAAATACAACCTGGCCTTACAAGAAATTGCAAGAGTTAAAAAACTGCAGTAACTATGAACAAAGGGGAGAAAATCCAAATTAGAGGTTGCTGCATTCTGTTCTGAAAAGCACTATTTTATTCAAAAGAAACTTCCAGTGATGTTTTTATTGGTGCCACAATGTTTTGTAATCTCTGGACAATAATTTCAGTTGACTACATGATTGCTTGCAGTAAAAGGCAAGAATTGGGGTATGATCATTTACTCACTAAACTTTCTGACAAGTTTGACTATTTACTTATTAAACTTCTCACAATTTGAACAGAATTAAGCATTGTAAGAAAACAAAATTAAGAATGTTAATACTAAAAACTGTGAATATTTTAAATTAATTAAAAATTGCTGAAGCTTATGTATCTCGTTTCATTAGGTACAAGAAAATCTTGGTGCTACATTCTTGTGTTTTCAGACAGGATTTTCCACAGAATCTCCTTGAGCAAGGCAGACATTTTTTATCAGTCCTAAATCAAACTCATCACCATTATTATCTTCGTGCATGTACAGGATTTCATCCATCTAGTAACAGCAACAATTTCACAGATAAACAGGTCACCTGGGCCTTTAATAAAGTCTGTAAAACGTAATGGGAATATTCTGATTTCAAGCATCAACTTTTTTATCACCAACCAGCTGTTTCTAGTGCTGGAAATAAGTGCAGGAGGTGCTGTATTTAAACCATTCAATGTTCCTCCTGTAATGCTAACCAAAAGAGTGCCATGGAAAAATCCTGCTGCTGAAGCCAAATGACTGAAACTGCTTCATAGCCACAGTGCATCTGAAACAAATTCCCACATCCATGTGTACATAGCCCTTAGTGGTTCCTCTATATCACATAAGAAGCAGATACCTATACACAGGAAGTTCTCTGCCAATCCTAAGATAATATTTCCAGGACTTTCTCAAAACCAAATACCTGAAATAAAATGGACACTTCATTGCACATCATCAGAGAGGTATTTTTTATAGCATGAGAATGGATGTAAGTAGAGCTGAACATTTCATGGACTGGCCATGCAGATCCATCTGGGTTGGCATGGGGACCCTAAGTTTTCTATGGTCATCCCCAAGTATCCAAATGGCTCAGAAAAAGCACACTGAATCATGTATATTTGGGGAATAGGCCTTATACAGAATTTTCCTCATCCAAGAATCTACATTTAGAATAGAACAGAAATCTTGGCCGTTCCCTTGAGCAAAATGTGTTCAGTCTTACAAGTCTGAATTAAATAAGTAGTGCATAGATTCAGAGTCAAAGGGATGGTTGACTACCTTCTAATGACAGAAAATGCAAAAACAATCTTAAATCCCTAAAACAAGTTGGCTACCCAAACAGGTGGTGTCTGTCACTGCTGCTTCTGTCCTTAAAAATTAAGTTTATAAATAGCTGGTAATGAATAAACCAAAAATATGAATACAGAAGACTAAAATCAGCTTACATGAACAGACTGTAAAGAGAATAAGCTGAAAACCAGCATTAGAGGAATTAGTCCTGAGAGTCTCTTACTTTGTTATTTAGCCAACGCATTTCTTTCAGTATTGATGGTGTGAAATTGCTCCAAGAAGGAAGTATCAGCTTTTTTTCAGTATTTGTATTAGTTTTCTTGCTGTCCTTAACCCTGTGTGGTAAAGGTTGTGTAAAACAGCAACAAAATATTACATCAGAAGTTTTTTCTGTTAATATAAGTTTTCTCTCTCTAAGTAGAAGGAAGCAGTTATTCAAAGGGAATGCATTTTGTACATCAAAATTACAACTGCATTGCTGTTGTAAAATGGAACAGCATGAATCCATTCCTTGGCAACAATCACAGTGAGGAAGAGAAATGATGTAGCAAACATACGTAACCTATTCCTCCTCCAAACCAAATAATGTCTCCTTAGAGTCCTCCTCGGATGCTGCAATACAGAGAGGTTTCAGTAATCCTGTCCTGTATGAAACATTGCAGGAGAAGGAAGATAAATCAAAGTACTCCTATATTTAACTTTCAAATATATTGGTTATTCTAACACTGTGCTTGTTCCAAAATCATTTGACTAGCTTGAGGACAATTAAGCATTTTTGGAATATATGGCTTTGAAACATCTCTCATTACATACACTGCAGCTCATCAAAAATGAAAAACATTTGCCAGACCTGGCCTTGATTATCCTTTCCTTTCATTCTGGACATAAAATTTTATGGCAGAGAAATGGGAGAGCACAAAATAAGGATTCCATTCCAACCTGTACCCTGTCCCCCTGGGTTGTCCTGTTTGGTCCAAGAGCAGCAGAGTTACAGTGGATAAGTTGGACCAGTCCCTCCTGCAGAAGCAGCCCTTAAGCTGCCCTGAAAACCAAATGTACTGCCCTTACCATCAGTGAGCATGGATGTAGAGGCCAAGACATTGAGACTGATGCAGGATGCACTTTATCACTGTAAATTGATGTGGGCAGTGTTATGCCATGCCTAGGTTCAGCAAAGCAGGCAGGCAAAGAGCAGCTGAGGAGATGGGGAGGCCAGAAAGTTCCTGTTCTCTGCTGCCCTGGACACAGAGCTTCAACTCAAACACAAATACAGCTCATAAGCAAAAACCAGAGGCAAATAAAACCAAAAAACCCTAATCCCTTTATCTCAGTGCAGACAAGATTCTGTCTTTAAAGTTGATTTTAAAAAGTATAAATGTAAACAGATGTAGCAGTCTTCAGCTATTTTAATATTGCAGGTAATTGAATGAATACTCAAACATTTTGTGCTGCAAATAACACAAAATAATAAGAAAATCCAGGACAATTTAAATGATTCAGTTTGTAAACCCTTATGTTTCCCAAAACAAAAATACCTGAAATGAAAAATCAATTCTAGAATGATTTAGCATGGAATAGCTTTTCCTTTTATGTGGACATCATTGCTGTAATGTCACTGGATCACTCTGGTACTTTTAATTAAACATATATATAAGGTTGTTCAGGACCAAAATATCTCGAGGCTCTAATATATTCTATGGTTAAAACCAAATTTATTGTGTTTATTTATTATTAGTATTTATTATCCAAGAAATGTACTCAACAATGTTCCTTGCAGTAATATAAATTGATTATATAACCATATTACAATTGCTTCATTTTTCAAGTTAATGCAAATAAATGCTTTAGTAAAGTTACAATAATGGTAACTCATTTTCAACTCAGGTTCTGTCCCAAATTAAATAACAAAAAAGTTAACTATGCTAACTTTAATTTTTTTTCTTAATTTAAGGCAAATTGAAGTACATGGATAGTAAAACAAAGTTCAGGCTTGGAGACATTAATCTGAAATTAAGTATATTCTTTTGAGCCATATTTTTTTCTCATATGATCAGAAGCTTTTAAATTTCTTATTCTTTGGCAGCATTCTCATTTGACAGAATCCAGAATTAAACCTGGATAAACATGGAGAAACCTGCCTTCATTAACAGATATTCAATTAAGCCATGCATTTTCTTAGGATCCCAAGTGATGGTAGCACATTAAGGCAGAAATTACTCACTGCAAGTGATCCCAACTAATACCATCCTTGGGAAAATGCCTCTCCACCACCTCTGTGTGTGAGTAGCATTTATTGTTGCTCAGGTTTTTTCACCCCTCCAAGCTCCCACCTTATCACAGGAAGCATCTCTTGACAGCTGCCCAGGCATTGCTTCTTGGATGTGTCCTTACCTTTCTCTGGTGCAGCCTTGCAATTCCTTTCAATGCAGAGTAGTAAATATAGATTTCTGGTCTAGGCATCACACTGACTAAGAACAGGAGGTGAACATACAGCTCAGATATTTACGTACAATTCTGTATTGTGGAAACACTTGAGGACATTTGCTGAGGCTTGAGTTAAATGGCTTTTTCTGGAAGTAGCTTTAAAAATAAAATGGGGCAAAAATTCTTGCTGGAAACTCACAAGAACCTAAGGGAAATGGGAAGAGAGTGAGAGACTCTTTTTGCCAGGAAATAGGTTAGTGTGGCATTCAGGTGGGAATGGGGTAGGCAGCAAAAGAAATTGGGCATCATGACTAGTACTTCAGCCCCACTGGGCCAAAACTTATGCTTACCTATAATAAGAAGCGAATAAATTGCTTAAAATCCAATTTAATCCAATATCCAATATTGCTGGTGTGATCCTTCCAAAACAAGTTAAGTGTTTTAGGAGCATAAGCATAATAAACTCCATTGGAAATCACACCTGAGCCTGATTGTGGTCTTGTAGATCAAAAGCCCTTTTATTTCAACCCAATGTAGCTAGAGTACTGCAAGAATTGCAAGAGATAAGAATCAGCTTGTAACATGTTGCCATGAACACAGACATGATTCTTTGCATATGCAACTAACTACCCATTAATTATCTCCATTCTCTTTTCATTAGACATATCCATCCACATGCCAATCACACTATTTCCGCTTACCATCTCAAATTTTCTTCAGAAGCACTAATGTGGGAAAAAATAATCAGGTTTAAAACTAGGGTTTGTATTCATACAATGAACATTTCAGGAAATTCTGTAGCTGAAGCTGAGTAAGTGACCAAACTAAATTATTGCAGTGGTCACCTTTTGATGCCATCACCCAGCTGAACCCCCAGTGTTGCCCAAGATGATGTGTGCTTATAAGATAAGATACAGAAATCTAATGCTTAGTGACCAGCAAGATCTTTTAGCCTCCTGGCTTTTCTTCATAGCTTTTGAAAGTAGAATCCCTGTAAAATGATATATAAAGAGTTATGCCTCATGTGGGAGAAGCTTTTTAGGTTGTTTCAGGGTAAGATGACGACAGACGAAAAGCCACCTTCTGTTTGTTGAGGCCATTGTGGATTTTGTCTACAAGGTTATGTCTTGAGGCAAAAGCAAGCAGCTGGCAAGAGGTGGTATACAGCATCTTTTTATTTTTCTGAGACTGCTAGGAAAACATAAGGGAGTTCTTAGGGTAGGGAGAATGTTCACAGAGCAGTGCAGTGGGAGATCATCAGCACATCCCAGCACACACAAAAGAAGATGGCTTAGCATCTGTTCTGGAGCTCCAGAGTGTGCAAGCCAAGAGTTCTGGGTACTGGCAGTCATGTATGGAGATGGATCACAGTGTGCCTGCCAAGGGGATTGGATACTGGTAATCAAGCGCAGAGATGGATATTTTGGTTGGAGGGCACAGAAAAATAGCAGGAAAATTAAGAATTATTCTTTCCAGTGCATGTGTGAGCAGACTAAATAATCTATTTACATTCTCTTTAGCTTGAATATTTCCCACAGTAGAAATGGGGCAGAAATAGAGTAGAAATTTTAAATAATAGGAATATATATATTTAAATAATGCTCCACTCAACTTATTTAATCTATCTGTGCCTTCATTCTTCATACTTACTTTAAAGTCAAAAACATATGATAATGATTTGGATAGAAATATATGTTCGCATAAGCATCCGTATTGGAGAGAGCAAACTCAAAATTATGTAAAGAGTAAATTAATCACGTTCTCCTGACTGCAAAGGTATTTTGGAATCCAGGGAAGACTCTCCTACATGACATGCATTTCTATTGTAATTGTAAAATGAGAAATATTTTCTCCAAGGAGAAGCAGGTGTGAATGTTAAGGTCTGACTTCTTCAGCACCTGAATTACCTCTCCTTTTGAGCTATCCCGAAGTGTTTGCGTAGAACTCCACAGGGTGGCACCAGTGTGTGCAAAACTACCGAGGAGGAATTTTTGCCCTGTGGTATTCAGACGGCAGACACTGGTAGTGGAGAGAGTGGATCTATTCCTCAGTGTGCCAGCAAGTGCCCTTAGCAGTTTGAGGTACATAACAATGATTCAGCCATATTTGTTATAAAGGCAGCTTCCATGGGTTTTGAAAACTGATCAGGGACTGGTCTCTTTTCCTGGGACAGTTTGATTATTAGGTATTAAAGGGTAATTGCACTTAAGCAATTCAATAATGTATTTGCAGTGAGTTAAATGCTGGACTAAGAGGAACAAGGTAGAAACCAAGCAAAGGTGCCATTTAACACTCATTGGGCTGTGAATATTTCTAACAGCTTGTACTGTATGTTCAATTCTTTTTTTTTGTTTGTTTGTTTGTTTTAATGAGGATAATCCACCCTAATGTTGAAATAATGAAGGGATATTGAGATGATCAGTGCACACCAAGACCTCAGTGCTGGCAGGAGTCATCTGCTGTCAAAAGACACTTGTGTATTTCACATTGCAGATGCAGAACTTCACAACACACAATTTTTATTATTATGCAGCTGATTAATTGTTTCTGTAATTATGTTACCACCTGAAAATGCGGCTGCTGTACAAAGTGCCAGCCAGCCCCATACAACTGAAGTTGTGTTGGTGTCGACTAATAGATGTCTGGGCTGAAAAAGTCATTTTACAGTAAATAAAATTTATCTGCACATAGCTGCATACCCACCACTCTTGGTTAGTGGAAGAATGATGGCAACTCTGTGTCATTCTCAGGTCTGTTGGTACTCAAGAGAACTCACTATCTCCTGCCAGGAGTCTTTGAGGAGTCAGAGATTTACCAATGTTCCTGCATCAGCTTTTGGATAACAGACAGGTTGAGAAAATACCTGGCAGTGCCAGCAAATAATCAAATGGAAGAAGGGAAGGGATTAGCACAGTACTGAAACATCAAGGAATGTCAAAATGGGTTTGGGGATGTTATCTAATTTGCAGTTTGTCAGAAAGTCATCAGACAATTGAGCAAATTATCAAAGTAATCCCGTTTCTTCCTTGCATCAGGTAGGAAATTTTAGTTCTCAAAATCCAAATTCTCAAAACAAATCAAGTTTTTGTGTTTAGAGACAATTATAAGAGTTTTTTTATGTCATTCATAGTGAAGTGATTGCATTCAGAATGATAGACTTCAGTAGACACCTGTGGTGCCTGTTGTGCATTAATTTACCATCTCCTGCCATACCTCTTTTCTTCTGAGTTTCCTCACAGTCTCTATGTAGCTTCATGTTTTACCTCTGAAATACAGCAGGAGCTGTGATTTTTTAAGTGCATATTTAACTCTGCTGTAGAATTGCCCAGAGACTTGATCTTATCATTCGTTATCTTGCTCCTTCAGTTTCCTAAGCTACAAAATTCAAATAACACTTATTATTTTCTAAACAGCTTTGATATTCTTACATGTAAAGCAGGTAAGTGCAAAGCCCTACTGCAGTATGCCATAAATGCCAGATAGGAACCATCAATATGCACGAGACAAAAAGCTACCAATATTCATGCCAGAGCTAAAAAAAAAATCCTTGAGATATCAGAACATTTCTGAAATTGTTAATTTAAATTAGGGTTTCACTTATTTGTGCCCTCAATAGTAACAATCTCCAGCAGCACCATTGTTTTTTTGCCTTATCTGGTATTTTAAAAGATCAGTGCAAACAAAAAGCCATGCCAATATTGAAGGGAGAGGAAGGAGGATAGAAGAGATTTGTGCCACATTTTATACTTATATGAACAATCCAATGACAGGAACAGAAAAGAAAAGAAAGCCCATTTCAAGACAGCAAAATTTATCACCCTCCTGGAAGAATGCTGAAGATTGGGTAATACAGCAACAATTTTCCAGCCACAAAGGCACAATAACTATCATGTTAGATAAAGACTGCCATGATTCAGAATAGTTTGGTCACATCAGTAGTGGAGCACAGAAATATTTAGAGAAAACAGCTATCTTAAAACTCCTTTACGGTCACAGACAATAATAGCAAGTGCTACAAATACACAAGGCACAATAATCAGTGGGAAGGAAACTTTCATTGTACCAGTGTTCTTCTGACACAGCAACATCTTTCCTCCTGTGGACAAATCCTCCAGTCATGCATCTTTCTGAGCCCCAGAAGGGCTGTGAGCTGGGCCTTCACAATAGTGAGACATTTCCATCACAAGTGTCATCCCTGAAACTATGAGGTAAATAATTAATGGCTTTCATCAGAAAGCTCCTAAAAATGGAGAGAGAGGTGTGCTACGATTTTATGGAATTGGTTACAATTCAGAGATTAACTGGAAGAATGGGCAGGTTGTAAAGGATTCTTGACTGCTTTCCCCATCTTACATTTTGCATAAGCCATTATGGCATATTTTTTTTCAAAGCACTGAAATATTTTTTCAGGAAATCTTACCTGTTCCAATAGAACATTGAAATGTCTTTTCTTACATGAAGCTTTATTCAACATTGTTCTATGCTTTTTGCTGATTTTCTTCAAGCTTTTAGTGTTAAAAATTAAAAAAAAAACAAAAAACAAAAAAAACCAACAAACCCAAGGCAGTCTAATGGGGGCCAAATCACTGAGAATAAAAGTAGAATCATTTTCATTGCCAAAACATAGGTATGAACCAAAATATCAAAAGAAGAACTCATGAAATTCCAAGAATTTGAACATCATGAAAACGTTATAATCCAGTGAAGCTATATTTTAGGCATGTAAATTTGATATAAACATAAAATAATTTATATTTTAGAGTGTGTCATTGACAAGAATCAAAATAGTGAGGAATTTAAAAATAAAAAAAAAATCAGAATACCCAGCTCAGAGAATAATATCACTATATTATAATCTGACTATATATATACTATATATGACTATATTATAATTATAATCTGACTAGTTTTATATTATGTCCCAGCTTTTCTCCTCAAGCTCACACAGATACTTACCTAATTGTCTGCAGTGTTTCATATTCTATTCCACAGTTCCTAAAATAATCACCTTTACAATTTTATCTATCTTTCCCTTTAAAAGGACTGATTAGGCCTGATTTGCAGAAATATTAGGTAGCCAGACCTCTAATTTACTGTAGCAAGGGTGGCATGAATTCAGTGTCAAACATTTTACAGCACAAATCCAAAATTAAAGAATAAAAAGCAATAGATATTAACAAAAACATGCATCCTAATTCAATATATGTTTTTCTAAAGTTGAGATTTTTTTACACCCGTAATCCATAAGAGTTAGTGTCTTGCTGAAGAGCATTCACTAGCTAAAATCAGTGCTCTCCAACTCTTCTGTGAAGGTTAGAAAATGCCTGAGCAAGCAAATCCGATAAAAGAAAAAACCAAACCCACATAACCTTAAAACCCATCAAACCTGGGTGAGGTTGAATTGTAAATAAATCACAGGCAAGGGATGGTTGGGCAGGCAAAAGTATCCCAGCACCTATTTCATGGAAGGGCAAGTAATCTGGTTTTGTCAGACTGGCTCCCTCATTTCTTGGATGCCCAGCTGTTGGTGGCAGCCCCAGGGGCTCTCATGTCCCCCACAGTCAGTGTTAAACTCACTGACCACCCTCTAGGTCTCGTCTTTAAAGAAATTCAAGGGAAGATAAAATGGAGTCTATCTGCCTCTCCTAGTAACGTGATGAACAGAGTACACTGAAGGTATTCAGCAAATAAGGAAACAGAAAAAAATATTTCAAGTATTTTATAGCATTAGTTGCATATTTTAAATTAACAATCAGTGGAAAATATACAAGTGGATGTAGGACAAAATGTTCCTGTTCTAGACTGAGACAGTTAAATATTTTCTAACAGGCATAGTTTCAAGGTGATAATTCACAGTGCAATTCAGAAAGAAATATTGTATACAGTTTCACATAATAAACCTTTGCCCATTTCTTATGAAAATCTCAGAAAAAAATCTTTGGTATTTCATATTAATATTGTTCACATGAATTTAAAACAAATGTAATGGCCCATTACACTTTTGTGCCTCTCAACACACTTTGCATACAAATTGAAAATAACATCTTACTGCCTGACTTTTATTGAAACCAAAGCAAAAGAATGCATCCAGTCTAAGTATTTGAATATACTCAGTTTATTTAAAAGCATTAATCTAGTTCTATCAGCTTTGATCTTCTAAACCCCCAAACTTCCCTGTCAGAAACCCTCACCTAAAGTAAATTAAATAGGAATATCTATCTTACTGCAAAGTAATGCTGCAGAACTTATATTTTCCCAATGTTGAAGACCACATAACTTGTGTATTTTTGGTTGCAATTTTACATAAAAAGAAAGGGCACCTATTAAATTTAATTAGAGATTTTTATTTTATATAAATCAGATCAAGATACTGGGCACAACATTCAGCTGGCAGGACTTGTTGTAGCTACAGCTGCTTGATGATTTGGCCCAGTTTGTACCTTGACTGCATTTTTTGTTCAATTAGCCATGATACTCTTGGCCAAAATATTCATGGCCAAACAGACGTTTTTCATTCCATCCATTGGTTAACATTATGCCAGCTAAAGAAAAGAAATGGCATGAATTATAACCTCCATCTTTCTTTTCTTTGTTTATTAACACCAGAATGTGGAATGGTAGGGAATGTTTTACCTCCATACTGGTTTGTTTACAAAGTTGCTTTTTATCTGTTATAAACTCAACTGCAAAAACAGGTGCGTGTTTTTCTGATACAATTCTGGATTTGATTCTTCTTAATTCTAATGTCCCTAACTTTTTTCACCATGAAAATTAGATTAAAAGTATCGAACCATATAATACATATATGTAAAAAGATGCATCAGGAAAAAAAAGTACTTCTAATGGACCAGTTGTTTGATAACCCTCTACTCTAAAATGTGGCTTTAGAGTAAGAGTATTAAATTAAGGTAGTTAATGGATTTGTTTGGGGAAACATCTGCACTCTTTCTTAAAGGAAATCCCCGGATGACACTGCTCAATCAGCTGAGAAGAGGTTTTAAAGAAAGTGTGTAAAACAACAAAATGCCCTTCTGAAAAATTAGAGTCCTCTTATGATCTGAAGTCTCACTGAAGCTGATCAGAGGAGTCAGCAGGCAAAGTCTGCAGGGTCAGTAACACTCTGGGACTTCAGCCCTCTCCATCACAAATCTTCAGGGGACCTCCAAGAGCTGTTTGGTTCATTGTAGCAGGCTTGTGCCATTGTACACGATGGCAGCTTTTCCTGTGCTCCCAAAACTCCTTTCTTGGCCACTTATGCCCCCTTTAATTCCAGAGAGAGAAGAACTCCATTTCTTCTGCAACTGGACAAGGTCCTTTTTAGTGACATCAAAAACAAGGACCTTTTTTAGAGACATCACTAGCTGTATGAAATAATTCCTTGAGCATAACATCAGCACCAGCCTGTACCTTGGCGGTCTCTCTCTTTCAGCAAGATCTTATTTCCTTTCTGTACAGCCTAGTAGACTATTACTATCCTAAATATTTTGTTTACCATTAGCTGTAATAATGAAGGTGCAGTTAGAAATTGTGCACTGCTGTCTTAGTATTTGATGGTTAGGTTTACTTTCTATACCCTAAATAATTACATGTCAGGTGAGAGGTTATTTTCTGTTTTTCCTGTGCTTTCTAATCTGCATAAATCTACAGGGTTTCTACCAGAATTCAAAACTGACAGGTATTTGCAGAATACTTGCAAAAATATTCGCAGGGATTCCAAACAGATTAAAATTGTAACTGGCCTGGTAGAAAATTTACAAGATTTTTATTCCAGCAGTGTTTGTACTATATCCTTCAGTTAATTATGAGCCATCCAAAAGACTAAAAATACAGTCGTTATGAAACTCTTCGTTATCCCTTGGAACTATGCTGAACAATGCAGTGCTGACTCCCTGCTAGATTACTGGAAGGCAAATATTAAATTCCAGCAAAGAAGCAATTACTAAATCCATGTCTGTAATTAATTCACTACTGATTAGTTCTGACATACAAGCAGTCTGACTGGACCTAAAAAGGCAGTTAAAGTAAAAGAGAAGAAAAACTATGTAGAGTAAAATAGCATTTGATTCTGTTAGGAGCAAAACCAATACCATTAAATGAACACTTTTTTTTTTGAGGTGTCAGGATTTGAAAGTTTGCCCTTTTCCCATCTAAAACCCCTCACATTGCTTTCAATAATTTTATTATACTATACTGTATACACTATACTGTATATCGGACCTAGCCTGCCGGAAATCATTACAGATCTAATGAAGATTATTCTTTTCTTCATATTATTGCAGGCATAGGTGTGTTTTTTGTTTATTGACCTATTTATTACAAGTGATCATGCAAAAATATGTTCTTTTGTTCACCATTGTTTCTCAACAACAGTACTAATTAAAACATTTAAGTAATCCTGTTGTACAGCTTGTGTTTTTAAGTGACTGACAAAACATCTGTAAGTGCTAGTATTGGAAGAGAATAGCTGTAAATGTTCTCTGCATTAGCATAAATTACCTGGTGAATATCAATAAATGCTTCCACAGAAATAAGATTGCTGCAGAGATATTGCAGAAACTCATGCTAATCAACTAAAATAAAATGTAAACAGCTCCAAAATTAGAGTCAGTAAATCATATAGCACCTTGGTGGGAAATAAACTGTGAGTTCCAGTTTTTCATTTCAGAGGGATTGAAGAAATATGTTTAAATATTCTTTTAAATGTCATTCTTCTTGCTATTCCTTCTGAAAGCTTCCTTCTCATGAAAACCACTTCTTCATCTTTACATACAAATAAACTGCTCCTGAGGCAGAGTAGGAGTATAAGCATAGGTGTGTGGATTTATATGCCCTGTTTGCTTCATCGGGCAGCTCCAAAGGCATCCAGCAGCCAGGATGCCTTGCTTTCTTTCCCATTAGCTCATGTCTCAGCATGACCCCAGTTTGACCTGGATCTGCAGCATTCAAAGCTAAAGAAATGGTGCAGCAGCACAGAGGGAATTAGAAACAGTGTCTATCTCTGATTAAACTATTGATCAGCCACTCTGCTAAAGCTAAGCTTAATGGAATTAAGCTACTGAACGTGCCTTGCAATGAGGTGAAAGGCCTGATCCAAACGCAGAAAAGATACAGAAATGCTGAGACAAAGACGTGCAAGAGAGGTGGAAGGAATCTTGAGATCCGTAAGCAAAACACTGTCATAGTGGAAGGGGAAGTTTGCACAAAAATTTTGCAGCCCTGTTTAGCCCCTAATGGTTGTTTTCTGTATTACCATCGTGCCTGTTATCCAAACTGTGAGCAGGACTCAAGAAATGGAGCTCTATTTTTAAAACTTAATTTAAAGAGTGGTGCCTCATTTTGATGCTGAAGTGAGTTGCACATCTTAGGTGGGGAAGATGCTAATAAGTATTCATGATCAAGGCACTGGACAAAGGAAAACTAAAGGGGAAATTATGGAAGGATGTAAGGTTTTGCCAAAGGGACAAAAGAGCAGAATAACTCAGAGCACCAGCTCTCTGAGAATTAATACTGTAAGACTGCATTTGTCAGACAAAATGTGATGCAGTAATCAGAAGCTGAAGGATAGACAAAGGGACAAAGCCTGATCTTTGCGCAACTGCAGAAAATTAACACAAGTTTAAGATAAAGACGTTTGCCTGCTGCAAAAGAGAATGGATCAAGCCATAACCAAGAGCATTTATAACCTTGGGCTGTTCAGTACACAGCAGGGATGGACCAAGGGAAGGCTTAGGAACTGAGTTGACAGAGGACACAGAGCTTTTCCATGTTCTTTGTTACATCAAATATCCATTTTCTGATAAGCTCATGTCTTTGCACTGTGTAATATGCATGCCAGTTATGGAAGTCACCATTCCTATCTGGACTGTTTCCTGAGTTCATGTTGATTTTTTTAAAATGCTAATTACTGTAACTTCTATGTCTACTTAGTATATGCCTTTCAGACTTAAGGCTCCTTTGAGGAATACAAAGGATAAATATTTTCATATATGCTGTCAATTAAATAATAACATTTAGTAGTCTAGTTCTTCTTCAAGAAACACAACACAATAAAAAGTTGCACTGAACATGTCACCTGCAATAATTTTTCTAGTAGATATGCTTTTCCATAGCCAGCTCAAATAATAGCACCTTTTCTTCCATCAGTGGCTAAATAGAATTATGTGAATGGGCAGCATTAGGAATGCATTGAGTATAACTTAGTGTCCTAGGGTGACTGTGATGCTTGTATCCCCAATTGTCTGTTCTGTGTGTGCTGTGTGTTCTGTACCTTTAAGACTGGTTCTGAGACTGAGCAGGGAAAAAAGAAACGCACAGTTTGTTTTGAAAAACAATGTTCACTCCTCTGCATCTTCTCTTCCTTCTCAGGACTGTGTGTGTTCGTTGGGTGCACGGACAGTGGCCAGAGAGAGGTTTTTTTCTTTTCCTTTAGTTAGTCTAGCTAGCTGAGGCAAAGAAGCTTCCTGGACTGTTTTTTTTCCTTTTTCTTGGGACTGTTTAAATCTGCTCTGGACTGAAAAAACCCAGAGGAGCACTTGGATCTTGTACCCGTGGCCCACCGGGCCTGGACTCGGCATTTTCCAGCACCGAAGGGACTGGGACTGATAAGAGACTGAGGAAGCTGAGCTAACTCCTAGCAGGGACTCTCAGTTTTGCCGTCTCTCTTTGGAGTGATGAGAGGTTTTATTGTTTCATATTATTCATTCCTTATGCTGATGGGGATTTTGTTTGTTTCATAAATAGTTTTTTCCTTTTTTCTTTGAGGAAGTTCTTTTCCCGGACCAGCTCGGGGGAGGGACTGTTTGGGTTTGCTCGCCAGAGGAAACCCATTCTGAGGTTTCCTCCCAAATTTGCCCTAAACTAGGACACTTAGTTATCTGTAAAAACCAAGAGTAACAATATCTTACTGCTCAGTCCATCCCAGTTTGCGTATGTGTAGTCCGTGTGCTGCATCTAAAACTACTCTGTGATTTGAAGTTGATTGGAGACAGTAATAAAATTCTTTGTGTATAGATGGTTTCTTACTGTGCATTCATATAAACAGAAAAATTAAATATGGTAAGTATTACCATTGGAATCACTGCATTCATGCATGAATCTTAAACTTTTAGAATATTCATATAGGAAGTCATTTGAATTGAAATGTCAGGAAGAAATACTTTCTGTGAATATAAACCTAACTTTATTGAAAGCCATTCCTAATTAATATTTCATCAGCTACCTGATGGTAAATTCTAAGCTAAATTAGCTGAACATCTAATTTAAAAATTAAACATTTTTAAAAGGAATGGGCCTGTTCACCTATGACTGGCTCCACAAGAAGTCTCTACAGCAATACACAGGTAAACATACTTCATTCTCACTCCTGTGTTTTCTCAGGTGGATAATGTTTCTGAGTAGTGGATATTTAACATAAAATAGGGATTATTTTATATCTTCTTACATGAACAATCTGTTCATTAGGGTGATGCTAGAATGTTCTGAATCAGCATAAAAAAATTGACTAAGAGTGACCAAAAAATTTGGGAAAAATAATAATTAAAAAAAATTCAGGACGATTGGGTCTATTTTCCATTGGGAAGTAAATAAAATAGCACCTTTCTCATTCCTACATAGGTATGCTATACTATCACCACAAACAATGTTCCTTTATGATAGCATGCCATCATTTCCTACTTAAAATTATAGATTTTTTCTTTCCTGACAGCTTTGTGATTCTGAGTGACCTGAGGAAAAATTACTTCCTTTTTATTATAGTTCCAACTATCAATTATTTATCCCTCCTCAACTGGGTAGATGGCTCATTTTTCAGGCTACTAATCTGCTGCACATTACAGCAGATAAGATGTTGCAAATTATATGTTGAGGAAAACAGGTAGATGCTGTGTTACTGAAATCAGTTGGTGTGTAGCTTGTGAAGGGTCTGCTGGCCTCTATAAAGAGTGAAATTATCCCTGCAGCAGCCACAGTGACCTCTAAGAGGGATTTCTTGACAACTGTGGTGATAACAACTACAATTAAGCTGAGATCTGTGCATGTCAATCGTAGCTTTTATTCTCTTACTGTTTGATGTTTTAAAGAAATCTGACATTTTACAACAGCAGGATTCACAGCGGAGAGCACAAACTGGGGTCACTGTTGCATATTAGCTTAATTAATCCCTCTGACCATGTTGTATAATTTTATACAGCATCACCCCAATTATGCAGGAACAGACTGCTTTTATGCCTCCTACGCCTATTTAATATCAACTCCAGAACAAAAAAGAGTTTTGGGTTTTGAATTCTCCATCAACTCCAGAACAAAAAAGAGTTTTGTGTTTTGAATTCTCCATACTGACCATAAATTAAACAGTGTATTAGAGAAACAAAGGGAAACAGCCAAAGTCCAGTAAATCACTGAGAAATCCAGACTGACCTTGATGGGCTTTTATTAATTGCTGAAAGCCAATAGTAGGCAATACTGCTATTTTTTAATAGTGTATAGTGTTCTGTAAACTTTGTCTTAATTTTTGCTCCATCTTTTGCCATTAGTTTTCCTTTAATATTTTTTTTTTTGCAAATTTGACAGCTAATGAAGTTACTATGGCAAGTGCAACCAGGAAGAAGAAAGAAGACATTGAAGGATATTTTCAGAAACTGCCTTTTGAAATCAGTATTAGTGTGAATATTTTGAATATGAAGCTCAATTCTCAAAGATTGTACCAATGAGTTATATGTGAATCTTGTACCCAGTGACATTGCTCGTGTTTTGCATATTAAATATTCACATTCAGCTGACTAGAAACAGTCTGTAAACTGGACACGATCTTGCAGAATCCATTTACAAAACAATAAATGTCTTCACATAGTTTTCAAATAGAAAAGAACAGATATTTTTTGCCACCTTCTTTCACTTCAGAAGAAGTGCACATGATCTGTTCCTATGAAGTACTGAAAGGAGATGACTGCCTGCCCTCCAGTCATGGGAATTCAGGGCTTGTAGATATCAATCTGCCAAAAATGCTCAAAGAGCATAATTTCCCCAGCCATCCAGTTATCATTTCACCACTATGGTCTCAACTTCACAGCTTATTGCATGTGCCACATGCAGAGTCACAGAGACGATTATTTTCTGCTTTCCTGCTGATGGATAAGGTGCAGGGACAGGAAAATCAATGAGTAATCAATTCAGTGGGTAATAGATTCAGCCCTTTGGGGTGGTCAGGAATGGGGGAACTGTACTTCATGGACTGTTTAACTCGGAGGGCAAGAAGGCATGAATGTGTAATTTGTCCTTTTTTACCATAAACAGTACCAGAAAGGCCAAGCTGCAAGAAAGGGAACATTTAGGAAAGAAATGGATTGTGAGGTCAATGGACCAGCTACCTCTGACCTCCATAACTCTGAATCACACCTGTAACAAGGAACAGTGATGAAGGGCAGTGTATAAAATCATGTTTCTTTTTTAACCACTATTCTGTGTTTCAACAGATTCAAAAATATTTAGTGATTCTCAGGATAGAAAATAGAAAACTATATCATCTCTGGGAGGGAATAAACTATGGTCTTTAGAATACCAGTATAGTCATTAAGTACCAGCAGAAATGACTTTTTTTCAGTTTTTTCAGTCAGAAGTGACTTTTTTTTTCAGATTTTTTTTCAGATATCATCATAGGGATCATTTACACAATGTGACTGTAGTTTGTTTTGAGTTTTAAGACTAGTTTATAAATGTGAAGTTTATGACCATGCTATCAGAAGAAATGATCATTATGATAAAATAAATGAAATTAATAGAAAGTATTTATTCCAGCTCCTAAATAGTTGTTTTGGTTAGGGATTCACTGGTATGAGTCTGAACAAACAAGTGAGATTTGAAGTGCATTACTTCATTCAATAAATGTCAGTTAAAAATATGTATAATTTATTTCTTATAAGCATAAGAACTGTTACAGTTATGAGCAAATATATTATCCATATTACCCTGTGTTTGCTTCCTCAAAATTCCTGCATTTTACTCTAGAATCCTTATCAATTCTGATAGGACTGTTAATCTTTTTCAGTATATTGGTTTATCTTTATTTAATATTTTTCCCACATCTCCTACTCTATCAGATTTGTTTCATTTTACATTAAAAGCAACCAAACTATCAGTAGTATTTCTGTAAGAAAGAACAACTTTGGTTTCTGCAGTTCTTTCTTAAAGGACTAGAAGGGTTTTTTAAGCATTCACTGATAGCCAAGATGATAAAAACATGCATGAATGCTCAATTTGCAATTTCTTTCTGAAGCTGAATACACAGTCAGTGATTTGCCAGTATGCTTGATCAAGGAAGGTTTAAGTTATTCATTGAAAACAGAGAGAATAAAGTTTAAAAGTTCATTCCATTTATGTGCATAAACTTATATGCATACATACATACATACACATACATATATACATCTATTTCTGAGACAATAGAATTAATTTGATAACCCAAAGAAACCTGTGGAGAGTAATCGTTCTATAAATTAGCTGATGGCTTTCAGCCTTTTCTCTCTGGTCATAAAGGTCCAGTATTTCTGCACTGGATAAATAATTTTTTAGTTTGTGAAGCTCTTGCTTCATCATCAGAATTAGCAGACTGGCCAATAACTCACAAAATACCATTTCTGATCTGTATTCAAATAAGCACAACTTCTGAAAGGAGAGGATAAGGAACAAATAATGAGAAATATAAATAATTAATATTAAACCACAGGTATCTCTTAAGAAATGAATGTTATTCTGAATGTTTTTAAAATATTCTTGCCTGAGATGACTGTAAGAAGTTGTATAGTTTTTCTAGGAAGCTCTTGCTGATGGATAAAATTAACACCTAGCTGTTCCACTACAGTTCATTTGTCTGAAATAGCTTGGAGAAACAAATAAATTTTTGAATTATGAGCAGTTTCATAAAGCAAGAAAGGTCTGCTTCTCTTCTGTTTATGATGCAGTTTTCTCATTTTTTAGAGCTTGCTATGTCACATTCATCCATTATACTTAGTCTGATTCTTTATATTAACGATAATTACTAGTTTGAGTAAATGCTTTTCTTCTAGGTGCAAAAAGGGAGCTTAAATACTGTCATAGTTAGCTGATGAGTAAGATCATTATGTTCTCCTAGTAAAATTAAGAACAGTTTCTTATTTCATTGTCTCTGCTGCTGGAAAGCTGATCTGCTCCTCAAGCTATGGGAGCAGAGGGTGGCAGTTCCCTTGCGGGAAGTGTGGAGCTCCATCCCTGCAGTCAGATTTGTAACGCTCACACAGCAACAAGCAATTATCCTGCAGCAGGGGTCACACAGCACCACACACACACCCCTTTTAAAAAGTGAGATAAGGAGGAGCTCCAGGGAGCAGATTAGGAAGCCAGCCTGTTGGTTTTCATGATTTGGACAAGGAAAAAAAAGAGTGAAGTGCATTCCCATCTGTCTGGCTTCTATAAATCACAGATAGTTACCTGAAAACGTACACTGTACCTGCATCACAGACAGCATTTTACACGTTCACTATGAGCCCTGGGGATGGTGCCTGGGGACAGGGAAAGGGGCTTCACAGGAATTAGGGTCTAGAGTTACAGATTTCGTATGAGAGAACAGATTTCGTATGAGAGAACTGATTGCTGGAAAATTGTAAATTTTCAGGTTTGTTTTTCTTTTTTCTTACAAGCAAGTTGTCTAACCAGCTGTGATTTTTGTGGCTGACATCTGCTGAGAAAATCAGTAGAGATTTGCCACTTGTAAATAACAGGTAACTGCATCAAAAGCTCTGCCTAGGCCATGCTCAGCTGTCAAAACCAAAATTCCCACAGTGAACTGTAAAAGTAGAAATACTGATGTACTTCTAAAGGGTCTATCCAAAACAAAATATTCCATGCTGTTCCAACTTTCTCCTATTCAACGGACTTGGGTTGGCACTGGAAAACTCAACAAAGAGATTTCACTGGCATTTTCGTGCTCTACAGCTTTGTTCCTGGGATATGAATTACTTAAACAGAACTAGATCCTGACAGTGGAAATGGACCTAAAACTTAACTTTGCAGTCTGTTTTTCTAAATGATGATCCACTGCCCTCTCTCTGTGCTCTGAGTTTTAGCCGGTGAATTCTACAAAGTCACAAGAAATCAAATACACTGGATGATCAGAACAGTGCAAATACATTTCAGCCATGAAGTCTTTTAAAAAAATTTACCCTAGAAATCCTGAGGGTGTCGTAAAAGCCCAATCATTATATAGAACTGAAGGAATATCCTTTAATCTGGGATGAAAAGAAGCCAAGCATTCAAATGTCCTGGGTCAAGCTGTAATCAATTGGCTTGGGTTTTTGGTTTTTAGGGTTCTTTTGCTTGCGGAGGTATGAAAGAGAGGTTAGTTTTTAAAAGAGGTTTAAAATAATCATGTTTTTATTATTCCCTTTAGATTATTATTTTGAAGTCTTGAAGTCCACCTGGATAAAATGTTCATTCAGGGTTATTTTCTGCAACCACAATGAGAAGAAAATAAAAAGATAAAAAGAAAAAGACATGGGCGCCTCAAATAATCATGTTTGGACGCTAAATATTGTGAGGTTATTTACAAAGTAACAAGAGCTGATAATATTTTTCTTTCTTTTCCGGGTAAACTACCATTAAGGTCCATTTAGCCACTGCAAAAATGTCCTCTCTTATTGAGTTACTCAGCTGTCCTGCTGACATTTTCACAATTAACCTCAAACACCTGCAAAACTCTTAATGGAGACCTTCCTTGATACAACAGTGACATGACTGCCTCGGTGAGAAGTAGACTATACAGTCAGGCACTGGTATTATTGGAGCAAAAGCTTAATTTTTCAGCTTGCAGACACAGGCCCAAGTCTTTGGGAGTTACTCTACTGGGCCCATCATTTTTAAGAGCAAACAGCTTATCTTTCTTCCTTCAGACTTTGATGCTTAAAGGATTTTGGATGTGCAGTTCTCTGGGGGAGCTGTCCAGGAAGCGTGGAGTTTATTACGTTAGAAATCAAGCAAGCTGCGACGATGTGATGAAAACTCTCCCTGGCGCTCACTGTGTTCACTTGTCCAGCTGGTTTCATGCACTGTTTAACAAGGCATCAACCAACTTCAGCAAGACAGCAGATACCTGAGAAACACTCACAAAGTCTCCAGTGCAAGAAGAGAGATTTCCTGCTAGGCATGACATCTTTATGAAAACAAAAAGGCAATTTTTAGTACAAGAAATCTGGTTCAGTAAACTGTGACAGACATTCATTCAGATCCTCAGCTCATCAGCTCATCTAATTCAGTTTGACTCTATTAAAGTCAATGACATTGCATCAATATTCACCAACTGAGCATTTAACCCAGAAGGTTGAAATCATGAAAAGTCACTTCAGAGACAGTACTGGCAACTTTGAGAATAGATTTGCTTTGCCATTCATTCTTGAGTCTGTATTTAGATGTCCACTCTGACTAGAGTGCCATTTGTTATCAAATTATGGCTGCTAATAAGGAGAGGACAGAGAAATGATTGTCATCTTTTAAATTCCTTCTTTTCCACTTCTCAGTAGAAACCTCTTCAAGTCAAGTGTCTGTCTTTTGCCTCTTTCCTTCAGATATAAAATCAAAATAGCATGAAAAGAATTCATACGTGGTTTAAAAAATCTTCCAGTGTTAAGGTTTAAGTGTGGTTTTGCATAAAGCATCTCTGGGTGTTTGAGGCATCTCTGGATGTTTGAGGCATCCCCAAATCTAGGAAAACACAGTTTTAGGCTTGCTTAGCAGCGAAGAAAGGATTTAGCTTTATGAAAAAGTACTTAAGACATATTGTCACATCTTGTATCTCTTGGAAGTAGTGGAAAGTGATTATTTAAAGATAAAGAAGGCAAAGAGGGAAATAAACATATATTAAATTACCAGCTGCTGCTTTAAATTATTAGCTAGGGAGGGGGAAAAAATCAAATTAATACAGTAACCATCTATAGCTATACAGTATTTGTGCAGTGTCCATGGAACAGCGTGGAATAGAGATGGTCAGACTCACACTAGCTGGATCTCAGTTATATGAAAAGCAGAGATAAACAGATTTTATGGGACTCTTGGCTGAGTTGCTCTGTTAATTTAACAGCCAGCTCTGGCTTTACTATAGTAAATAACATACTCATTCCCGTGTGTAAGCTCTCAAGAAGGGATAAAGACATTAATAAGTGCCAAACTTTAGAGTCAGCCAGGACTGAGTTTAGAGTCAGCCAGGACTGTGTACTAAACTGGTAATTTTGGTCCATTCCTGCACTGTGTTCAGTGTATGAAGTGTCTAAGCAATCATTAAAGACTGTCATCTAAGTGGAATCCAGGATAGGAGGGAGTGAGGCCCATTTAGAAAGTCAGACAGAAATTCTGATTCTGCTATAACTTTGCAAGAAGTACAACATATATACACGCCTGTGTGGTGGGATGGGCCACAATTCAGATGTTCTTCATTGATGTAACTATAGCAAATTAGTTTCCACTGCTATATTTTCATTTATGATTGTTGTTTTCATCACTGATTGGTTGACCTACATTTCCAGAGCCATGTCCCAGATAAAATCAAAGACAGGATTATCTGTTCATCAGAACATCTTGAAAGCCTCCTGCTGATAGAACCTTCTTTCAGAGAAGAAATCTTCAGATAAGTGAAAGAATTCAAAGTTGCTAAAATATATATTTATGCAACATAATCCTAAAGGTTGGAAGAGACCTTCAACATCATCTAACCTGATCAGCAACCCAGCACTGCCATAAATGCCCTGAAACCTTATAATATCCTCAAGTGCCACATGCGGACACCTCTTGAACACTTCTGGAAACAGTAACTATACCACCTCCCTGAACAACTTATTCCAGTGCCTAACCACTCTTTTAGTGATTTTTTTTTTAATCTAATATCTAATCTGAGCCTTCCCTGGTGCAATTTGAGGACATTTCCACTCATTCTTTCACTTGAGACATGTCAGAAGAGGTTGAACCCCACCTCACTATGACCTTCATTCAGGCCGTTGTAAAGAGTGATAAGGTCCTTGCTGAGCATCCTTTTCTCCAGGCTAAACAACCCCAGACTAAAAAATTCCACTTCCCAGACTGTGTTACATATGGTGACATATGTACATATCACATACATATGTTACAACACCCAAAGAATAGAAGAAAAAATCTAAAGAGATGCATTTTTCTGTGCCCTTTCTTCAAGAATAATTGATGGGTGCTGTGAAAGAGTATGTGGTATAGTTCAGCTTCCATGGAAACTTCTTTTCTGTAATTAGACCTACTGGTCTCCAATCAGTCAAAAAAGTGGCCTGAAATCACAGTGACTTTCTAAAGTTATCAGATAATATGGAATCTCTTCAGACTTTGGCTTGTGTTCCTATGTGCCCACTAATTGCCATGTAGGCTTTTGGATATGATGGCTGAAGTGAACACCTTTTGTCAGCAGAGTGGGTAAATAACAAAAAGCATTTTTCTTTTTCCTACAAGTGTTAAGCAGGAGATTCTATAAAGTACCACTAGATCTTCTCCTCTGTGATCAAGGTTACATGCATGCTTTACTGGGTCCTCAGCACAAGAAAGACATGGACTTGTTACAGTACCTAAAGAGGACATCTACAAAAATTATCAGAGGATGGTAGCACCCCTTCTATGAAGAAAGGATGAGACAGTTTGGAGTATTTGACATGGGGAAGAGAAAACTCAGGTGAGACCACACTGTGGACTTTCAATATAAAAAGGAGGCTTACTAGGAAGATGAAGAAAAACATTTTACCAAGGCCTGTAGTGACAGCACAATGGTTTTAAACTGAAAAAGATCATATTTCCACTGGATACAGGGAATTTTTTTTGTTTTTGTGATGGGAGTGGTGAGACACTGGAATAAGTTTCACAGAGTAGTGGATGCCCTGTCAATGGAACTGCGCAAAATCGTGCTGGATGGCTCTTGAGCAAACAGACCCACTTGAAGATGTCCCTGCTCATTGCAGGGTGGTTGGACCTGATGGTCATTAAAGGAGCTTTCCAAGCCAAATCATTACATAAAGCCATGATTTGACTATCTCACACATGTAGAATGCAGGACATGCAGAACTCTTTGCATTAAAGGAGAAAGAGAATGTTGCACACAAGACTATACTATACTCTTTGAGATATAAGAGAAACGTGATGTCTCTCCCTGCCTTAATGATAATTCTCTATTTTCTCTGATTCTAATTTTATTTTCTGAGGCAGAAATCAAATAAACAAAGGCTGATTTACATCCCATTGATCACTGATACATGCATGTAACTGTATGTGTGCACCACTGCACACTGGAAACAGGATCCCCATTGAGCTATCTAAAAGTGTGAGTTTTACGTGTCTACATATGTAAATTTTATTATCCTTTACATGAATATATTATCCCACCCAGTTTTGATTTTTTTCTGCCTTTGTTTTGTTTAAGTGTATTGCCCCTCACACACTGAAGTTTAATTAAATAAGAATCTGCATAGCATGATTATTGTGCATTATGACAGTGGCTCATTCACACTAGCAGTGTTAAGTGGGTGGTAGGTTTTGTCTCCTCAGTTCTCCTACTTGAGGGGCTTACAGACATTACCCATTCAGAATCTGTCCTAGCAGGCATTTAATAACCAAGGACTCAATTTTATTTCATAGGTCATTTTCTTTCCTTCAGATGAATATCAATTTCAAGAAAAGTGCGATGAAAGCTATATATATCAACACAAAACTGATTTTCTTTCTTTCAGACTTGATGGAGCTTTATATTTTTCTTTGCTTTATCCTATTTTATGAGAGGAAGGCCTTTTTTCTTTTTCAGGCTGCAAGTAAAATAGATGTTAAAATGTTTTTTTGCATCACTCTGGAGGGGAAAGCAAGTAGTGATTAATTCAAAGCATAATAGCAATAGCTTATATTTCTGTACTTGTTTTCATCTTGAAGGATACCTTTCCCAAAGCACTTTACAACCTAAATAAAGCAGGAATCATTGAAATTCTACATTTGGCATTCCACAGGGATTATTGTACTGTACCTTTAGTGCTATGTGTAGATCAGTACCATGGTTACTGCAGCTACCTAGAGCAGAGAATAGTGAGCTTTTAATGATAGGAGTTTAGTATTTTTTTTCTGTGGGTGTTTAACAGGTCAATTTTCTATAGCTGAAATACATCCCTGTGTCAGGTAGACCACATTACTTATTCCATAGCATGCAGAAAATCTAGTCATCAGCTTAGAGGATATTTGAAAAAGCATCAGACCTACTGGAAAACATATTAAATTTGAAGAAAATGGAATATGATTGCCTGTGTTGGAACAAGACCACCACATCTAGTCATCTCTGTCTTGTTTATGAAAAGTGATAACTCATCTCCCATACTGACAAGTGGTACAGGCTTTTGTCTTAAAAGTCATTCAGCAAATGACAATGGCAAAAGCACAAATATTCATTTTTCTGCTTATTAAAATACTGACTCTAATCTGAGTAATATACTGCAGTAACCTTTAAGAATCACACACATTCCTCACCCCAAAGTTTTCCTTCCAAGCAGGGACAGGTCAACTCCTCCATAGAACAGGATCTTATCTATTGCCACCACAGCCTGTCTGTCAAACTACAACCATCATATGTTTCCCAGTAAAAGAAATTAGTTTGCCAATATGAAAGAAGTTCCTCAAAGATTACCTCAAGTTCTTGCCAGGAAAAAATATTGGACCTTGTAAAAAAACGTTAAATGTATATTTAGACAATGAACTGCATACAGGAATTTCAGGAAGAATAATTGTCCTGAGAAGAGCCCTTAAAAGTATCATAAAATGCATAATATTATTTTGAGAGAATGAAGAACAATGAAAAAATCCATTGGAATAAAGACTCAGAAGAATCCTGAGATCACCATTTATGTCTTTGCATTGTTTCAAAGGTCAGTCTGTCAAACTGACCAGCTGTTGTCCCTTGTGAATGACGAAAAGCAACTGCCGGTACTTTACGAGCAAAGACCTACTATAGATTCAACCTGCAGGCACTACTAAGATTGAAACTATAGGAACAGGATCACATGATGCAGCTTTAACATCATCAAAATAATGCTAATACTTGTTCCCCAAGATATGCCATAGTGAAAGGAGGATCTATAATGTCACCTGCTTTTCAGGTAGTCTCATGATCCAGTAAGGCAAACAAAGTGATTTGGGAAAGTTCAAAGGATATATTTTCACTTCCAACTAAAAACCAAAACAAATTAGAGAACCAAATAAACCAAAGCAAAACAAAAACCCAAACACAGAAACAAAACCAACTTGGATGCTCCATTAGGTCTCAATGGAATAAAAAGAAAACCATATTCTCAATATTCAACACATTTACAGTAAAAGGAATTGAAAGATAAAATTCAGAGGCCACTTACCAGCTTTATAAAACCAACATCATTTCTAAGGGAGAGAAATATACCTACCACTCCAGAAGTATAATATGAATGTCTCATGTGATTTAGATGATTGTAAGACTAAAGCCTCTGTTAATTCATGGAAAAAGTTAATGTAAGATGTGTAGCACCTGGTTTTCTGATTAGTTGACGGCTGTATTAAGCTTGTGATGTTCAGATGTATTGGTTTCAGACAGCTGAAATTAATTGTCACTTTTTGTAGATTACATAGTCTTAACTGTAAAGGTTATTACTCTTTGTCGTTTGGCCTGGTTATGACCCTTATACCGTATTCATGATTTTCATTATCTTTTTCATTTTATTTACATTATTTGAGTCTCTACCTGAAATTCCCATTTGCACAAACTAGGCTGATGTACTTAGTTATAGATTTAAATAATACTCTTCAACATGTGACATGCTTTGCCCAGATCTGACTGTAATTATCACTTTGTCATGCATTTCTAATAAGCCGTTTGTGGAGACAAATAAATCAGGACCTCAGAAACATACAATACAAATTAAACAAAACACTCTCTTTAAATAAAAAAGGACATTTATGGAGGAGGAAAAATAACAATTAGCCATCCTGTTATTAATCATATCTACATTATTTAGCATCCAACTAGAGAAAGCAAGAAATTAAGAAGTCAATTACGGTTTGCACATACAAACTGTTTTGCTAACATCTGGTTTGGTTCAGTTTGAAGCTTAGGCCTTAATTCCACCAACATTGCCAAATTCTAAGACTCAGCAGTGTGGTAAGCAATTCTGCTGATTGACTGTTTTAATCCTTTCTTAGTGTTTAGTATTTTGTGATGGAGCTTTTTAATAAAGGACAGCAATTTGCCAAAAAATTTTGTAGCAATGGATATTCAATGACATCTGAATCAATAAATATCTACTTCAAAACTATTCTTGAACTGAATTTCTTCCTGGGAAAAAAATGCCGCTTTTTCTCACACTTAACTTAGCGACAAAACCCCCAGAATTTGAGAAAAAATGTGTTTATTTGACTTTCTTGCATTGACTTCTTTGCATTCCCCCCAGTTTTCAGAAATCAGGTTGCAGAGAACAAAGATTAATGCTCTTGGATGATCTATGATAGGTCTGGTTTTAGACAGCTCGAAGCAAATAAATCTTTGCTATTTATAAAGAAAACAAAAGATTAAAGGTAAGCTGATTACTGTGGCTGCAAATGAGATACACTTCTGTTTCAGTAAATCCTTAAAGGAGTACAGATAAACCGCTGCCACTGCTGAAAAGTGAATATAACTAGTTACCTTTTTGTCTCCTAGAGTGGTTGAAACTACTGCTTGGATATAGCAATTTGTCTTGAGAAATAGTGTATGCACTAAGATTTAAAACATAATTCAGCATTTTAATAATGCAGCAACCACTGACTTGTCTCTCCTTTTTAAACAACTGAAATGCATCTGAAAATTATGAGAATAAAAGAAAAACATGCTACATTTTAATGGTGCTCCTGCTTGTCTAATTACTCCTTGATCCTTCAATCTGCAAAATTAGCACTGATACGGGTCATGCCTCCAGGCAAACATGTTACTCTTCATCAACTATTCTTCACAAGAGTGCAGATATCTGAGTGGATACATCATGCTGGGCATCCCTCTGAGTCCTGTGAAATTGTACAAAGGTTTCTAATCTGGCTTCTCTGGATTTCATTAGGAAACAGCCAGTCCCAGTTCCTTGTTGTATTGTGAAGCACTTTGCAACGCTGCTTCCTTTTGCATCAGTGGAAAAGAGATTTCTTTTCCAAGAATGTTAAGGCAAGAACTTTCCTAAATTTTACATAACATTTCATAACATTTTTAGACAGTTTACCCTCATCTTTCAGAAATCATCCCAGAAAGTTGTTGTCTTGTACCATCAGGTCTTAATCTTGATCTGTTCAGCACATCAAAATTATGTGGTATGAAATAGAGGGTAAAGGCAGGTTTGTTTATACAATATACAATTGGTATATGTCCCATTCTACAGATAATTTTCATATACGCATTGTTTAAATTTAGTGCCATGTGACTTTTCCCTTGTGAATATTAGCCATGTAGGAAGGCAGCTAGAAGTAGAGGATTTGCAATTCTTTATTAATTTCTGATTTCTTACTTTCCAAGCAGAGAAGAGTAGAGAGAAAAGATGCAACTGAGAGGGAGATGTCAATATATGTTTCCAGCACTTCTGTTGCACATAAATCATTCTTCTGGCTCCAGGAGACTAGATGGAATGCTTCATCATAGATCATTCAAAATTCCAGAAAAAGCTAAAACTGCTGATTTTCATTTTGTAGTCACAACATTTAGAAGAGATGTCAAGAGTGGCCATGTTCCAGAGCTTTGAGGTCCAAAAGTGGCACAAAGATATTTTTCTTAGAGAGCTTAAAATGGTGCCCCAGGTAATGAGAAACATTGGGTTGTATTGGGTATAACACTCTCATTTGTAGTTGCAGACAATAGCAGTGCCTACAGGAGTGAATTATATTCATACATAAATTTAGGAAAAGAGCTCACAGGAAAATAAATACTGCTATTCTAGGTGAAATAAATCCTTACTATTCATATACCATTCATAAAGATCACACATTCACATAAGTTTACTTAATATTCCTGCAGAGGGTCTACCTCTTTCTCAAGCTCTGTTCAAAAAAAGTCCATCCACAGATCTTAAAGAACTTTCACAATTAACTAATCTCTGTGAAAATGCATCCATACATATGTATAGATATATGTAAGTACAGGTGACATTATGTGTGTGTATATACACACACACACAGATATATATAGATAGACATATAGAGAGAGAGAGAGAGAGAGAGAGAGAGATACATATATATTTCTCCTGTATTAATGGTGAGAAATTTCAGAAATAACCAGATTCAATTTGGGGAGGAGCCTGACACAAATATGCATTATTTCTGTCTGCTAGACTGGTATTCTGGCCAGTGGAAAATGTCTCCTAATATTTAGGTCAGCATTTTAAAAACATATTGTTTATCTCTGATGTTATCACATTCATGGGAAGTTAATGATGCTCAGTTGTGTTTGTAATGCACCTAAAAGGAATGGGCATTCTGCTAACTAATTGGCTTTACTAATGATGAGCAGAAAGACAATCACGAGAGATTTCATTCCCACTTGGTATCATGTAACTTCTCAAAGTGATGCGTTTAGCATCTTTGCTGGTTTATCAAGCAAATTTTTCCCCCTCTTTAATACGACAAAAGAAGAGATTTCAGGCTTTTGAAACAGCCCCTTACTTTCGCTTCCCAGATGATTTTGAGGTGAATACATTACAAATGCAACTTATTAAAACATACATACATTAATGGCAACCACTGTGCAATCTGCAAAGCAGGTATTATCACATAGTACAATTAAGTTCCAATTTAATTCATTTAGATCTTCCTCATTTTGCACACCAAGCATTTCTGGAAGTTAATTGGCATGAAAGGCAGGGTAAACTACACACAACAAATTGAGTGTGAAATAAAGTTAATTTAGATAAAATCCATTGTGAAAACTGCTGTTTCAGCAATATTTGCAAAGGAGAGGAATCACCAGTGCTATGTTAATGTCATTGACTCTTTGCACTGTTTCAGAGCTGAGATTTCATGCAGTGTTGCATCTATATAAGCCCTAGTTTGAATACAGGACTCTTTTGTGCTCATTACTCAAGAAGCTATGGAAATTACTTAATGGAATGCTACTGGCATTAATGAAAAAATGAATGGATTTTATCTATAGGAGTTTTTATTTAACAGATAGTTTGTATGAGTGATGAAGTCCTGTCAAATCCTGACAGTCTTCAGAAGTTAGTTTATTTTCACCCTATGTATTTTCATAATAATTAACACAAAGGTAATTCACTAATGCATTTTAATACATCTAAGTAATGACATAATTCCCCTAGAAGAGACATTCCAGACAACTGGGAGACAGAGGAGGAAAGAAGGAAAAAAGTATGAGATTTTTATTCAGGCTAGAAACACATGAAAGGAAGGACTGCATAGATTTATACTTAGAAGTGAGAGTGCAAGGCAAAGGGCACTGCAAGTAACTTTGCAGTAGAAGTACAACCACTCATGTTGATATTCATATGGTGTAAGGTCCTGCACTTGGGTCGGGGCAACCCCCAATATCAACATGAGCTGGGGAATGAATGGGTAGAGAGCAGCTCGGCTGAGAAGGACCTGGGGGCACTGCTGGGTGAGGACAGGAGCCAGCAATGTGAGCTTGCAGCCTAGAAAACCAGTGATGTCCTGGGATGCATCAAAAGAAGGTTCTCCCTCTCTACATTTCCCTTGTGAAGCCCCACATGGAACACTGAGTAAAGATCTGGGATCCCCAGCACAGCAAGGACACTGACCTGTTGGAGTAAGTCCAGAGGAGGGCAATGAAGGTGATTGGAGGGATGGAGTACCTTTCCTATGAGGAAAGATTGAGTTAATTAGAATTTTTCCTACTGGAGAAGAGAAGGCTCTGGAGTGACCTTATTGCAGCTTTCCAGTACCTGAAGGAGACTTACAAGGAAACTCGACAGGGATTTTTTTACAAGGGCATGTAGTCACAGGACAAGGGGTAATGGCTTTAACCTGAAAGAGGATAGCTTCAGATTAGATATTAGGAGGAATTTTTTCACTTTGAGGGTAGCGAGGCACTGGAACAGGTTGCCCAGAGAAGTTGTGGCCATACCATTCCTGGTTCAAGGCCAGGCTGGATGGGGCTTCAAGCAACTGGTCTAGAGGAAGGTGTCCCTGGCCATGGCATAGGGGTTGGAATGAGGTGATGTCTAAGGTCCCTTCCAGCCCAAGCCACTTGATAATATACTATCATAGAGCCTGAAAATTCATTCCATAACAGCAAATGTACTTAAACCTACTTTTTACATATAAATATTAAAAGATAAAAGTTTGCTTTCACCAGGAATAAAGACAAACAATGAAAAAGTACATGTAACTAGATATTTAGATGGATTTCTTAAGCACTAATTTTTTTTTTTTTTTATGGTATGGAAAACTGTTACTAGTAGTACAATGTTACAGTTTGGCTCCTTACCTGAAATCTGTGCACATACTTGTACTCTTTAAGTAATTATGTCTTGTCATATCTTTCATTTGCATTTTTCATTGTCATGCCATTTTCAGTTGCAAAATGAAAACAGGGTTCCTGGATTTTATTCATGAAAAGAGAGACATCACCAAAATACTTGATTTCAAATAAAACAGGTCTTACAATAGATGAAATGCTTGATATTGTCCTTCCAAAGAATTTGAAGATCTGCCTATTAGGAATGACAATGGATAAGAAGATTAGTGAGATTAGTTTGAAATACCTTGTGTATATATTAGTCATTTTTAGGAGAAAAAAGTATTTTAAAGTGATAGACTACATAAGCTAAATGTGCATACATCATGTATCCCACCACTAGAAAGTATCTTCTACATATAAATATTTTACTATATATACATATAGAATGGACTTCATAAGGCAGAGAAATGTTTGAAGATAATTCAGTAAAAGTAATAAGACTGTAACTGCTATAAGAAACGAAACACATGGACATTATATGCCATTTTGTATGTTTACTATACAGAAGTTTATGGGGTCAGATTAGCCGATATGATTTTTTTTTGTGGTCCTTTTTCCAACTGAGAAATTGATCACAACTGAAGTGCAGAATTTTTGTAAAATATTTATGTTGATTGAGATGGTCTTTCTCAGGCTTGCCTATCTGACAGAAAAAATCATATTTCCTTCTGTATAAAACTGCCTCCGTATATTTTTTCCCAGTTAGATGAAGTTCAGCATGAATCATGGCCCAATAAGGATGCAGGCCCTGGGAGATGCTGAGCACTTTCAGAGCAGGACAGGAGACCACATCCATGAAAAAGTAGTATCAAAATCCATCTAAAATGTCCCTATAAATCTATTATTATTTGAGCATAAAATACTACTAATGCATAAACTACTGCTTGCAGATTTGCAGCTGGTAATCAGGCAGAAGTTATTTTGATTGGTTTGGTTGCTGGAATCAGTTTATGTCTGTATGCAAGACCTTTTTCAGTAGGCCATAAAACTCAGAAAGAATTCAGCCCACAGTTGGTAGAAATTAAATTCCTCTCATCCATCACTGAAAGATTATCAAGATGCTGTGGGTGAATTAGTGTAATCCTTATCACTTAATATAGTCTGGCTTGATAGCTTGATACCTTTTCTGGATTGGTTCTCAGAATTAATCAGCTTAGAAAATGTTGGGAAAGAGAAAAGTCAGCTATTAATTTGCAATTTCAAAAAAAAGCGCCCAAGCTTGCCCATCTAATACAAGAAGAGGAAAAGCTGCTCTCTACAAGTACAATCTTGTGATTTTTATCTGTACTGCATATGTCAAACAACAACTATTTAAATACCATGCAAATATGTATGAACTGTGACTGTTTGTTAGGTTGTTTTTATTTTGTTGTCAGCAGCATCCTTAAATGGGGGTAGATGTGTACAGTGTTTGGCCTGTACCATGTAGCAACTTCTTTTGAAACACTGATATTCTTTTTTGTAGAAAAGTGGTCTATCCAAGAAGGTATTAACTTAAAATGTTAGGCTTTCATTAAACCTTGAGACAAACTACAAAGTAGCAGTATCTGGTTTCCAGTCAGGTTTTAAGCTATGCCTTATATCCTCTGCAGGAAATACAGGTTTGTGTGTCATGCTCATATGTACCTTCAAAAGATTTTTACTGTGTGCTTTGGAAGAGATTTTCCCACTCAGCAGTGTGCTAGGATATTAGGAACAGCCATATCACTGGGGTAAGGAAAAATCCTGTAAATGGTTGTTTATAAAACTTTCCTTTTTTGGCTCCCTGCTAAAGTTGTGCTGCCAGTTTACATTCTTAGTGCTGGAATAAAAGAATAGGAAATGTGCTACTTTTTTCCTTAGTTCACTACTCATAATTTTCATAAGAATTCGTGTGTGTTATTTCTTCGGTACTCCTACTGTATGCCAGGTGAAACAGTTTCCTGTGTAAATACCTCTCTATCAGGGCAGACCTAAAGTCGGATTTTAGTGTAATGCTTATATCAATCACGAGAAGATTTTGAAAAACACAGAGCATGGCTTAGTTTTTTCCAATGGGTGTGAGGACTAGGATTTCATTAAAAACATCTCTAGGTAATCATCAGCTTGACCTAATCAGATAAATTTGGAAGGAGGTTCCTTAGGGAGTGATGGGCACTTCAGACAACCCTGGAAAGAATGAAATTATTTTATCACATTTTTTTCTGGACATTGCCAGGGTGGCAACTGAATTTCCTCTACCTTTGCTACCAGTGACATGTGTCATTCAGGTAGTGGGAGCAGAGGATAAAAGTGCAAAATTTATCTGAGCAGGGATACAAACAAGGATTTGGGAACATGTACTTTCTTTCTTGTTTGCGGAGAAACCGTGTCCCATTCTCGGAGAAGATAAGAATAGATTTCTAATTATTGCTTTACAATTTTCAAGCTCAATAAGATCTTTCTTCATTCTTATGTTCTAGTTAAGAGTAAGAGTCTTCAAGCTTTTCCTTTGTCACTTTGCATTTGCTTCCTTTGTATTTTTAAAGGAAGAATGACCCCTATCTTGTGTTTATATTGAATTTTTTTCCTAGTGGAATAGAGTGTTGTCCCAGATGATACCAAAGTTATTTCCTGAGAAAATGTGATTAACCTGTTTTTTTGGGACTGGGCATATCCTAACATTATTTGGAATTAGGTGGAGAAGATTGATGTTACCTTGCAGTCATGTTTTCCATTACAGTATTTTAAAAGACTGTGAACTTAGGGTTTTCCTGCTGTTCATACCCTCATTGTGGTTGAAAAAGGACTATGGAAACCACATTGTCACTCTCCTGAAGGAATGAGTACAGCAGATAAGTACCTCTCTCTTATTTAATTAATGCTTTTCTGGACATAATAAATTTCTGTTCTTTTTGACCAGATATGTTAGTGCCACCAGCCCTGCAAAGAGGGGCCATATGCAGCTGAAGCATTCACATCACACAGAGCCTTATATGAGGAATATAACTCTGTTAGTTCAGAGCCTGCAGCTAGGACTAGATATGAGCAAATTGATAATTAAGTGAAACATAACAGAAAGGAGGGATTGATTCAGGATATTGCAAAAAAACCCAGCCATGTATAAAAGCAAAAGGATATACAAAGGAGTGGTTCTGTTAAAGTGAATGTGAAAAGGCTTTCAAACTGTTTCTTCTTCTTGGGATATGCAGGTAAATAGCTGTCCAGCTATCCATCTGTCCTGACTTTTTCAGCACACTTCTGTTAGAAGAATTTCTTGGTGACATCAGAGAAGACTCCTATTAGAACAATTTTATGAGGGCATCAAAGAAAGTATGTAACACAGAGGATGTAATAATAATTAGAGGAAATTTAAGGGAATGAAGCCCAGGAAATTATACAAAATCCTCCATTTGCGGTTAATTATCTCAATACAGGCTCCACAGACGTATTGCAGGAAATGAGTGTTTGCTTGAAGAGTTTTACCCAGTTTTGTCCAAGCAAATGAGCAAGAGCAGCAAAGAGTTTGAAACAATGCCCATGACGTAAGCCTTTACCCCTTATTGCTAGTGCTGAGACTGAATAGGTTAAAACCAAAAATTATTGTTTTCTTGAGAACAAAAGGACTTTTATGAATCCTGTAAATCCTGTGTATTGAGTGCTCATGTGTATGTTCATAGGCCTTATGCTATAAGGATATAATATCCTTTTTTGTTTGCAGTTATTGTTCTTGTGAATGGCAGCAGACTAAATATGTGAACCCATGTTTAGAAGGCACATTGATTCGCATTTAGCAATAACTTTCATGACTGCCACAGCAGTGTAGAGAAAGAATCTTTGAAGGCTTCACAACTTTATTATAATAGCCTTAATGATTAATTTTGCTGTGTCAGTATGATTGTCCATTTACAAATAACTCCAGTCCAGAAGCTAATGAATTCTTTGGCATTGGGCAATGATCTTCAAGGTTATACTTGCACTATTGGAGCATAAATCAAAGCAAAGCACCAAAGAGGAGTTATTTTCATACAAATATTTTCTGCCCTTTGAATTCCTCTCATCTTCTCACCCGCTCTCCAAAATAAATAATAAAAAACCCCACCTCAGAATTCCTACTTTTGTCTCAGCCTAGTATAACTTTGAGTCAGACCTATTCAGTCTGATTGTGTCAATAATCACTGTGCTTTCAGCCACTTTTACTTATCCTACACTAGGCTTACTCCAAGACACAGATACAGAAGAGAAGGAAACAAAAATTATTTGAGCCCTAATACCTTCCATTTCCTTCTGTGTTTTTAGCAATGAATCTGTGTGGGTTTCAACTCAGGAAAATTGGAAGGAAAAGGAGCTCTGGTGGCAGTAGGACATCTAATCTGTCTTCCTCTACAGCCATTCATTGTAACATTCTTCCTAGTTTTTTGACCAGTCCAAGTTATGGGTTTTCTAGTATTTCTTGTGGGAGATTATTCTACATGTTCATATAATTCCGGTACAAAGATTTTTAACAAAGAATACATTTTTCTTGTCTTAATTTCAATCTATTGTCTTGATTCACCTGTTTTGCACTATGTTTATTATGGTGTCACTTCTGTGTTAACAATTTGGCTTTTAACATTGCCCATAGTGTTTTCTTTGTGTATGGTTACAGACTATTGCTTTCTGCACCATGTTGGCTGTTATAACTCTTCCTTAACGCCTGTAGTCTGCCTACCTTTATAGCAAAAAGTGTACTGAAATTGAACACAGTATTGGAGCTGCAGTAAATAGGTTTTACTGCAGAGAACAGCTTCTAACACTGAGCTCTGGCATGGTTCACTACTCTGACAATTTGTTTCCCTCTCTTCCTCTAATTATACATGTCATGTTTACAGTCCACTGTGAGATACATGTATATTGTAAAATCCAGATCATTCTAAAATTATGTACTCACAAGTATGAGATCACATTACTAACAGAAATGTTTGAATATTGATATATTTTTTGAGCTGTACTTCAAAAATGCTATGCAATATTAATTTTCCATTCCAAATTATTTTGCTATAAACACATTAATTGACTAGTTCATTTCTTCTTTCATGAGAGACTTTATTTTGGCTTAAGGGACTGATTGCTCTGTTCGCTGCGAAATACTTGTGGGTATTTTGTGAATTTCATCTCTAAGATACAAGATTCAGGTTAGTAATGCAAGTTGACTGTTATGATCAAAAGAAAATCTAAATCAGAGAAGGGAGGATATATTTGGTTTACAATGCATCTCTGTTTTAAATTTTCTTTCATATTAACAGCTAGGAATTAATGACTTCTGAAACACCTTTAGCATCTATGCATGCTGTCTGTTGTTATGAGTAGGAGATTCATACAGCAGAGCAGTACAAAAGTTTTTCTTATTCTAACTTGTAGGTTTTAGAGGAATTAGAATCTCAGATAGAAAGAAGTAGAAATAACCCAGGTTTTTCAGCTGGGCTACTCTGTTTCTGAGAATACATTAAGTATATTTAACAAAAATTTTTATGGGATATGAATTTTTGTCAGTGGTATCAAATTAATAAATGGATATAAAAGCCAAAATTAATAAATTTTAAAGAAGTGATTTTATTGGCACATATTTATACCACTATATGAGGGCTATTTTCAGTTGGTACTGATTTGATACCCGCTTAAATCCTTTAAGTCCATTAGAATTTTGTCAGTCAAAATTATGCAAAGCTTCTTCTTACTAGTAGATGTTTTAATGTAAATGTTTTAAAAACTTTTTTTTACTGATGTCTAATCTACCTTTATAGGGAGAAAGGGCCCTGTAAAATGACAGCACACAGTAGAACTATATTGACAAATACTGTAATGACTAATTATAAACAGGTAGAATTCGAGCCATATTTAGTAAACAAAGGAGATTTAATTGAGATGCTCAAAGTAACACATTCACTTCTAATTAAAATGGTTTTGTACCTCTTGGATCCTGGTTTTATGTCTCAGCTGAAAACAGCATCAGTATCTGTTGCAGGGAAGGATTTTAATTCAGTGCTTGTTCTGAAGGAAGAATGACCCTTATAGTGCTTAATTGACCACAGCCTTTCTCGGGGATGACCTGGGGTAGTCTTGGAGGTCCCCCATGCTAGCAGGAGCAATAATTACTGATGCTCACTGATGAGACTGAGTGTGTCATTATAGAGTGCAGTGGTCCTAGTCCTAACAGGCTAAGTGAAAAAGGAGGAGGATTCTTAATTTGAAACTTCCATTATATTTATCAAAGCCAAAATGAAACAGTTTAAGTCGGTCTAATGCTGTTTCCAGGACCAATTTTTATTCCGGAACTCTTTTGCTTTAGCCACCTGTTCAGGTTTTCAGCTGAGCTTTTGCTGTTACTGAGGTCACCAGAATTTACCCCCTGTAAATCCTAAATGTAACCTCTGTTTGATCCTCTGCCCTTCAAAGACCCTCTGGCAGTATATGCTGTTCGGAACCTGCAATTATTGCACCACCCACATCAATTTATTGTATTCACTTCAGTTCTGTATGCTGTTTGTCAGTAGATCTGAATTATGTACAGTGACCTCTGCTGAGAAGTCGTGCCCCCTATTAATACAATATGCCATCTCTTTTCTGTTCAATTTCTTCTTCGTAATTCCCTGCTGAAGCACATTTACCTTAATTCAATTGGACGCTCCATCTCTCTGTGCAGGCCATCACCAAACAATTGAGGGCCTCACTGCAATTACTTGTATTCCTGCAAAGAAATGAATAAAGACTCAATTATGAAGCATTTAAAATGCAGACTGCACCACGGTTCTGCTAGCACGTCACTCCCTACAAGCACTGTGCAATGACATTGGAGATTGGGTCTCTAACATGAGTTAGACTTCAGCAAGATCACTTATGGGTGTGTTTTTCCCCGTCAAACCAGCTCCTGTGAAAATTATCTGCTCCACACACCCTCCACTTCCTTTTAAATATGTAAGTGGCTTAGATATTTTTTGAAGATTATCCTTTAGCAAGCTGAGGAGATAATTTTGGCTTTTAGACAGATATATTAGTGGCATATTATTCTGGAGAAAATAGGACCCTCCCTATTTTTCTGAAAATTGCTCTCCTGTAATTTGGATAGCACTAACAGTAGCACTCAGAGGTAGTTTGATTTGGACCAGTTTGTAATTACCTTTACAAAATGAACAGAGAAGGGGATGCAGATGGGGTTTTTTTTCAATTTCTCAAGATCCTTTCCCTCCTCAGGAAGGACATACTCTGCTCAGTAAAGATGTGGTATTATGACTCTAGAAACAGATATATGAATGCATTTTTGTGCATGACTATGGTCTTGGTCTTTGAGCAAGTGTTTAGTATCTTATTTTAAAACTTTTGCACTCTTTCAAATGGTCATAGAAGTCATATTTTTGCCCTTATGAGTCACACTCACTTTCTTATCTGACCCATCCAAGCTTAATTTTTCTAAGGTAAACACTAACAACCAGAAGCTGTAAATCATCTTACAATAAATTTTCTGACATATTTATTTTATAACTATCTGCACTAGAATGCATTCCTGCCCAGGAATTTGCTCATAAAATTCTTGTTTTAGATGAATACATGCGAAATAAAGATGGACTTATCTAAAATCCTCTAAAAAAGATTTAGTGGCTTTGTTGCATGCTTGTACATCTAACTTAATCATAAGTAATTTATTTGATTGAATTTATAATTTAATGTACTCATATTTGCCAAGAAGGTACATCTTTGAAGTACTGAAAAGGGTAAATATTCCATAATTCAGCTGTGTAAATACATAAAATTCTGTTCATGGCATGAATCTAAATAATAAGCCCATGGTATCTTTTTACTTGTTTCTTTTTAATCAACTTATATTCACTCAAGTTTGAATTCAGGTTTTACTTGAAATTTTAATGGTCTCTGTGTAAAACAGAATTACAGCTGACTTGTTAGCAATATTCTTGATACAAAGTCTTTTTATTTCCCTTATTTTTATTTCAAACACTGTTCTTTCACGTAGAAGAGAATAATTAATATTGTGACAGCAATTTCTGTTAGAAGCGGGGAAAATCATTATTGCGTCTTAGTTGGAACTTGGGATAACTCCCTGGCAAGAAATATTTCATTATTTTTTTCAAGTGCCCCCAAATCTGCTCTTATTTTTGCCTTAATGATCTAGTCTTCAACTCAGAAAAGAAAAAATTTACCCTAGTCCTTTTATACAATTAGTCCTTTAAGTCAGCTGCTTGCAGAAGACACCATTAGTTTATTAGGATCCCAAATGGTGCAAAGTGTCTAAATGCTTCTCAGGTTTACTGCCAAAGTCTATTGGATGATCTGCACCAAGATCATCCCAAGAGCTTCTTCAAGTGTATGATTAGTCAGTGGATTTTTCTTGCTTTAGTGTTTTTCTCCTGCCCGGAGACGAGGGAATTTCTTCTACATTTTTTTTAAAACAGGATGTTCCCTTGTCAGTATTTTTATTTCTTTTTTTACATTTGCACTTTTTAATTCTTTATTCCTTTCATACTTTCCACACACTTCACTCCCACATCTGGTTTTTTTTATGCAGGTAAATTAGCAATAAACACTGCAGCTGCTGTGACGTCATTATCACAGTAATTAGTACAGCCCAGAATACAGTTCAGATTGTGCTCTTATCTCACTCCTAAGAGACAAGGCTGCACTTAGAGGAGACGGTCAGAATTTATACAGGCAAGGACCAACATATATACAAGGCAAACATAACAATGTATGGGCTGTTTAGTTTTGTGAGAAAAGCAGGTAAGGTAAGATACAGTGGAGACATAACATATAACATAACATAAAACATAAAACAAAACAACATAAAACATAACATCATAATATATAACATCATATATAACATAACAAACACAGAGCTCTCATCAAAAAAGAAGTTGATCTATGAGAAACAGATTTTAAAAAAATAAACAATGTTAAACTATTAATTCTAACACACAGCCACAGGCAACTTTGGAAATAAGATTTAGAAGACAGTCAAAGACAACTAAGCATTTGTATGTCAGGTGAAAACATGTGCAGCTACATTGCAGAGGAAAGCTATGGAAAGAGAAAAAACCACAAACCGTTGACTTATGTAATGTACTAATCTCTAACTAAAAGCAGTTAGAAAAGTTGTCTATGGATAATTTGTTGCAAAATTGTTTAAAACTAATTTATTGCCATCTTTCTCTGAAGCATCTGGTACTAGTCACCATCTGAAAAGGGATATTGGGGTTGGCAGCTGGTTAGTTTGAGTCAGTAAGTTAATGGCTGTGATGCTACTTCTTTATATGAACTGCTATACAATAAATTTCTTAGCTACCATGTGGTTTTCTGTAAAAATGTTCATTGTCATGGCAACAGAAGTAGGAGGACCAGTTTCCCTTTTGAGGATTTTAGCAAGATCAGCCATATGACAGACTGCACCCTTTCTTTGTTTCGTTTTTTTTTTTTTCGTGTAGGCACTACACTTCTTAAAAAGGGAGCTGGAGGTCATATATAACCCTCTGGAGGATGAGGGAATTTTTTTTTTTTTTTTTTTTGGTAGGAATTGCAGATACACAGAGGAGATTTCTTCGAAATTAGAGGAAGAAAGGCTACCAGAAGAGCACACAGAGGGATAGAGCCTGCGGCTCCAAAAGCTTCAAAGATAATGCTCAGAGAAACAGGAACTGGAGACATTGCTGGGCCCAAGGCACTGCAAAATGTGTCCAGAGGTGTTGTGCATTCTGTAGCATGTCAGAAAGCCACTTAGACAGCCGAGACAATGGTCTACCTACAAGGACAGAGTGGACACGGGGAAGTTGGCTGACAATCCCTTTAATTACTACTCCATCCCAGTTTCTGTATGAAAAAATTTAATTAACCTACTTTCTATTCTACTAAAACTGGGATATTTTCCTTGTTTGTGTGCTCATTTTTTTGAAAGCTTTTGGTTATTGTTTAGGAAACTCACTACAGAGGTCTACATTCCCTGCACAGTTGTGACTGCCTTGAGATCTCATCTCAAGCCAGTTCAAAGGAAGATCTCCTCTTCCACTCCTCGTTGTCAGACTCAAGCCAATATCCAAAATAGAAACCTGTCATTAATCTTCTCTCAGATCATAACTGGTGCTGCAGTCACAAGCGTACAAGCTGCTATTTCAGGAGATACAGCCAGGTTGGATGCTGCAAATATCTCGAAGTGGAGACACATGACGGAAGTTGACTCAAATGATGCCTAAGAACCTTCTTTAAAACTCACTGTGGTTTACCAACTCATTAAAGGTGCAACACATTCAGACTAATGCATAAACATGGTAAATGGCCTACATTAGGGGTATTGTTTACACCTTTGAAAATACCCCTCAGATAAGCTATCTTCTACATTGCCACTATGAAAGCTTCTTGGCTTCAGTAAAGCTTTTATGTCTGAAAAGTATCTGTCAATTCTTCAGCATTGTCTCCTCTTTGTCTGGGCTCTGGGAGCCCACAGCCCTCCTTTGGCACATGCCTTATTCTTTGACAATGAAAGCTACCAAGCCTGAATAAAAAGTACATCAGCTTTCAATTAATAACCCAGCCATTGCTGTCATAACTCCTTTGATTGCTGGTGCAAGAGGCTTCACTTGAATTCTTGCTGCTGTGTGCTAATACCGAATCTAAAAATAAAAGTAAAACACCAGTTCCCATTAACAAGGCTGTGCATTCAGACAGGGTTGCACTTAAAAAGGTTAGACAGACAGTTTGTCACAAATATGAGTACTTTCCTCATGCATTCAGCTACAAAGCTTGTTATTTGCTATGCTAGAATGAAATCTTGTTCCTACTAAAATGGATGAGACCTTGTTATTATCTTGCACACAGCTGGGATTTCAGATTGAAGAATAAAAGCTACATGAGGATGTTTTAAGGCACTAATATCTCAGTAAAAAAATCTTAATAAGGGAATGAACAGAATTAGCAGATTAGTATCAGTAAATTCTAAACTGTAGAACAGTTAATAAATAAAGTCTGTTTCTTTAAAAGAGATAAAAATCAGATATTATAGCAAGTAGCTACTTTGCAGCAGCCTAATTAAACTATGATGAAGATAGTCTTTTTTTAAGCACACTTACTTGTGCTGAGAATTTTTTAAATAGCAAAAATAATTATTGTCTTTCAAATACATTAAATTTTATCATTATTTTTTAAAAAGCAGTTAACCTGAAACAGCCTCTAGAATCAACTTATTAATTATTAATCATAAATATAATGAGTTAGTGAAACATACAAAACAGAAACTAGGATTAGATGCAATATTTTGACTATAAGGTTTTTGTGTCATGAGAAAGAAAACAAAAGGCTTTTTTTTTACTTTTTTTCCTATACAACCGAGAAACAAGAATCATCTTTAATCTTCTATTTTTTTTGTCAGTTTTAGTTAATTTGTTTTTAAGTTTCATTCCACGCATTCAATTAAGAGTATCCCTGTTATTACACACTAAGATGCAATCATAAAATTTATGCAGATCCAGTGACTTCAAATAGTATCATAGACTTACAGCCCTAGGGCAGATCTATTTACAGAGTGCAGCTACTTCCCCAAGCCTGTGCATCCTAGTTTGGGATTGCTGAAATAATATCACTTACATGGAATGACAGTTGTTTTAAATTTCTTCCTTTTAAAGTTCCTATTACTTTCTCTTTGGAGGCTCTTTTAAAGGCTTTATGAATTATCCCAGTCCTTAACAAACACAAACCAATTTGTAAGATATATCTCAGAAGACATAACTGAAAAGAATTTTGTGTAGTTTCTTTGTCTGCTTAAAGTGAGGGAGAAATAAGGCCAGGGGTAGTTATTTCCTGGGCCCCAATGATTTATTTCTTCAAAATGGGTAAAATATAATATCCCCTTCCATTGGGAGAATGAGCAATACACTCAATTCTTTTCCTTGGTGTCTACGACATTCAAGAACTATCAATGTTCCTCCATCCAGGGGAAAATCTTGATCCAAAAAGAAACCACAGCATGACATACAACCTTCTTGCATGAGAGCATGGCTCTGCAGCATACCCTCTACATAAATAGACTCTCAATAAAAAGGTAAATCTGCAACAAAGGCAAAGAAAAAAGCACAGCATGTCTACTGGGGTCACCAGCTTCTATCTATCCAGTATCCCAAAATACAGGGTATATGAAGTCCTGCTGCCACTATTCAGCACAAACTATGCTCCTGCTCTTGCATGTTTTTTTGAGTTCCCTTTTGACACTTCTTTGGAGCACATTCTTCATACTTCTTTTTCTACCACATTTTTCCATACTTTTTTCATACAAATGGTCTTTTAACATATTTAAGCCTTGATTTAATTTATTAATTCATTAAATCATAAAACTTGCATCTTGAGAACAATGAAAACACTATAAAAAAATAAAGATGTCCACAATTTTAGAAATTAAGGTCTGTCCTTTGACAGAGGTCAATTAATTCAATTGATTACAACAGTGTCAAGACACGTTTCTTTCCTTTTATTTGCTGTCCTAATCTCTATCTAGGACTATAAGATTAAGCTAGAGCAGAGAGTAGATTATGAGCCTAAGATACTGCAGAAATCAGAAGCAAACCTCATAAGTCAACACATGTAGACTTCATTTAAAATTGTGTGAGCTAACAAACCTGAGTCTTTACTGAGAAGTGCCCTCAGTGCATTTAAAACATGTGAAGAGTGTATAGTCAATTATGAATTGAGAGCTGAGTGAATAGACTAGACGGTTTTCACAGGATATTCTGTTCCCAAAAGCGATGTGCTATTATTCCACAAGGCCAAATGTCCTTGAAATGGATGAGGTAATGACCATGCTTGGAGACCATTCAGATAAATTTCAAGAAAAAGGTTGCTGGCAGAAATATTAATTATTTGGATGGATTTATATAATTTTAAACAGAATATATTTCTGAGAAGCATTCATTGTAAAAGGCCAATGATTATTTTGTACATTAATTGTCCCCGTCATAGAGATATCCTTCAGGACTCTGCTGGTAGTTCTGGCACTGCAGTTATCCCAAATGATACTCCTCAAGTCTGTGGCAGAAATACTCTTATCCATTCATGCTGATTTCTCTGTGATATTTGTCTTTGCCACAGTGCTTAAAAAGTACATCATAGAATGATCTACATCCCTCCATCATTAAGGAATTAATAGAAAAATAATCTGTAGCATTTGGGAAATTGTATAACTCTTTCACTTTGTGTAGGAGAGTAACACTGATTTCTTACCGTCCATCATGGATTTCGTTCTCTTGGAAGTCTACAGTACCATTGTATTTCTTAGTAAGTCTTGCAAATTTATGCCTTTATTTTTTCTTTTTAATGCCTAGAGATATAAAAGATTTAGCATTTCATGTTACCTCAGTCTTCTACATAATGATATTTTAACATTATTTTAATGTGTGAGGACACAACTGAGATGATCCCTTAAATGATTATCACTACACAATGTTTTATGCTAGGAAGGAATTTAGAAAGAAAATAAACCAAACAGTCTGTCAAGCAATCCTTCACCAATGAAAAAGTCTTTAGACACATCCTTATTACTGCAATTATTTTTCTTAACAAAGCCTCCAAGAATCCTTAATGATTTTAATGATTTTAAAACCTGGTAATAGAAAACAGAGAGCATATGGTTGTCATTGCCACAGATCCATTACAAAGAACGCAGTCACAATCAGCTGCATTTTTGAGAAATGAGTTGGTAATATCATAAAACTTACATAACACAGTTTTATCTTTCTTGTGGAGATTTATAAGTCCAAAAGGACCTCATGAAGGCATCACCTTTTATGCTTATCATGAATTGTATGAATAAAGGATAAGAACTAATTTAGATGCTTAAACTGAAACCAGTATAATCTTAGCATGGCTGAGGAAAGAAGGAAAATAACCAATGTAGCTATAAATCATATTTGTTTTTCTTCAGTCCTCAGTACAATTTAGAAAAGTCCATGGCTCCCTAAATTATGCTCAGCTCTCAACAGCCCTAGGGGTTAAGTCTTGCATCTGAAAAGTGCCATGGGAGAAAAAATGTCATGGCTTCTCTCTCCAGGATCAGACCAGGAGGAGACAAGGCTCCCAGCACCATGATGCCTTGAAGAAAGAAGTTTAAGAGGGAACTGCTTCATTATGTATTTGTGTGAACATTCTTTAAGCAATCAGCTACATCTCACCCAGTTTCTATTGGGGTTATTCAGAGAATTGCTGTCAGTATTTTCCAATTACATGTTTTTCATCCCATCCAGGGGATAAGGAGGGACAGAATCAGCACATCATAAATGTCAGGCAGGGATACAGTCAGAGGAAAACTGAAATCCATGTATATGGAGATATAATCTGAAAGATTGCTATATAAATATGGCTAGCATTCTGAGTCAAGGTCAGCAGTGCCAGTGTTGACTGTAGCTGATTTTGATTGTGTACACTGGGTTCAGATTTAGTATTTTTTATTTTATTAAGTTGTTGTTTGGATTTTTTATAGTGGTAAAACTTAATACATACAGGGTTTTGTTATTGTTGGGATTTTTTTATGGTGAGCATTATACCATACAACAGAAAAAATATTCATATAGTTTCAAAAGGGACTAACTCTCATTTCATTTAATTTCATTTAATTTCATTTTCATAAACCTTAAAAAGTCATCCTGCAGGATCCATATGAAGTAAGAAAAATAATTAGGCTGTAATCTCCAGTTAGAAAACTGAAAGTTCCAGGTAACATCTTGAAAAATCTACATGTAACCTAGGAGTTGTGAGTTGAGGACCTCTGAGCCACCATAATAATGGCATCAATCTAACTGGAATCTGCCTGGAAGATAGTGCAAGGTAGGGAGTGACTGCTGCTAAAAATTTAAGGCACTTCCTTTTACAAGATTGAACACAAAGATTTTTGCTTTCAGAGCTTGGTAACTGTTTCTGCAGTCTCATTATTTAAAGATTTAAAGGTGATCTAGGTGTTCAGCTGTACTGTGGGTATATAAGTGGGCAGAAAATTCAGAGAAAAAGATACAAAGGAAACACTGCTGTTAGTTACAGCAGGAGTAGAAGCACCTCCCCTGCATCCACACTGAGGAGTGACAAATTTCTCAAAGGAGCTTTTGAATAGGAACTTCTTGGATGCACTAAGCAAACATCCATGTATATATATATATATATGTATGTATAGATATATGTAGAGAAACACACACTATCTAGTTCTGCTTATTGCTCAATGTGCATTTGAACCTTTTTGTCCATAGAATGTATCACATACCATGTATTATTGAAGTTGTCATAACACCCAGGTAAATCAGACAAACTGTGAACTTCAAGTTCTTTACAGATTTCCTGCATTTTTCACCCCAGAAATCTTGTTAATAGAAATGCTAAAACAGAAATAATAGGTGTTTGATATGTCACACTTCTCCTTTGTTCACTTCTTCCTGATTTTATGTATAGTCCTTTAGTACAGGACTCAACTCTTTCTTGAAGTCACAAGCATCTTGGGACACTAACGAGATTTTCCAAAACACAAGGGGCAGCACTTTCAGATGTAAGTTACTGTTTAACTTTTTATTCAAGTCCATATTGGCTAGAAATTTCTACCTTATGATGGCTATAGCCTACTGTATGAATGCAGCTAAGATTACCTAAACCTTACCCACACTGCATACGTATTCACCTAATTAAAACCCTCATCTGGCTCTTATCAGCATGCCCTCTAATCTCCTAGCAAAGTCATGAAAGAATGTAAAGGCTGCAATCACTTCTTTAGGACAGAGTTGCACTTGAGGCACATTAGTGTTAGAAAGTTGGTACTGCCACTATTTGTCTTATGAGTAAAGGATTTCCGTCTCCACGGCCATCAGCATGAAGCCTTTCAAAAGTCATAAATTCACTAAGAAAATAATTGAAAATCTCTGAAACAGCTCTCTATGGGCAAAATGTCAAATTGTGCAGCCCTAATGCACAGTTCCACAGCTTTCCCTAAACTGATTCTTTTTAACTGCCCCGGTATCTGTTGTGCTCACATGTGGTAACTGTCACCACTTCCATTTTTCAAACAGCAAGAAAGAAATGTATTACTACCATTGTTAAAAGGCTCCATAAGGCAATTACAGGAGAAGCCATGCCACAGGATTGTCAAATTAGCTGTGCAGGTTAGGCTGCAACAGCAAAACCACGGGGACTCTGCAGCTGTTGTGCGGGAGTGGAACAAGTGCACTAAAAAGCCCCAAGGAAGCAGAGGGCCCAGGGCAAAGACCTTACTACAGGAAATGCAAAAAGTAGGTGTACTTTTCCACCACCAGCCAGAAAATGAGTTTACACTAATAGTCATGGGTTTTGTGGTCCCCTTTTCCTCCTAGACAGGTTGCCCCCACTCAGTACTAATGCACAGCAAATCTCCATCTTAAAGGAAACAAGACCAGCATAACGCTTCCAGTATCACAGAGGGCAGGAACGAGAAAAAGGGCCCCAGGTCTCTGCACACATCTAGACTCTGGCTCAACCTGTGTGTTGCTGTTTGGTGTCTTTCAGTGTTGGAGGGGAAACTGTGTATAAACTACATATGTTTTTCAATAGGAACACAAGAAATAAATCAAAGGCTGAATTCAAGATCACAGCTTGGTTCTAGTTGGTCAATACCCCTACTGAATGCAAAAAGAAGTTGCATAATTAGAGACCAGAGAGTCAATGAGATAGCCCCTGAGGTTTTTTCACATGATACTGAGTTTATTCCAAGTATTTGTGGTATATGTAATAGCACCAGTTGTTTATTATTTTTTCAATGACCATGGGACACAGTCCATAGCTGTATAGCTCTGGACAGAAAAGTCCTTGAAATGATTGCAATTTCCAGGTAAGTAACTGTTTCCTTCAAAACCAAAAGAATTTAAAATGTTCCAGGATGAAAATCCCTGTTGCCTCCTATATAGTTTAGATAATCGTTCCTAGTGGAACAATTACTGACTCCTGCTGGTAATTGGTTTGTGCTCCAAGTAGACTGAATTCTACCTTATGTAATTGCAGCAGTACTATTTGACATAGTGCCTTTTCTTCAGAAAAGATTCAAAAGATTTTGCTGTGATTTTCAGACAGGCTTATACTCATACAATACTAGTGAATATCACCCTTCCAATTTTAATATAGCTAGCTCTATTGACAGTAATGTACACAAAATAAATTTCAATTTATGGACGTGGCTAAGCCAACGGCAAATCTTGAATAACAAAGCAGCAATGCTAAGGGAAAGGCCTCGAAATGTGCAAGTAGCAATGAGGTTTTAAGGCTCACTCGCCCTTGAGAGGATATTCTGTAGGTTAGAAATCAAAGCACAGAAAGCAATTCTAAAATATGCTAAGTGGAGAAGCATATTTTGATTGGATAAACTAAGAGAAAGATGTCTCTAATTTGGCCACTTAACTGGTCAGCTAAGGTAAGAGGGACTAGAAAGATTCAGAAAATAACCACATTAAAATTATAAAAATCAATACAATATTTCACAAATATTCTGTGCAGCAAGTGCAAAAGCAGAAGAATTATAATGCATAAATCTGTTCGTGTCAGCTTAGCTATGGCCTTTGGAATATGCAACACAGATTTGAAGACACATTTCTGAGGCTGGTTAAATCTGAAAGGCACTGAAAAGTCACAATGGATATGCACACATTGAGAGAAAAGGACTACTGCAAAAAGCTCCAGAAACTACTATTATTAGCTAGGTAAGTGAAGAACAGCTGTCATGATAACCTAATTCATGTAAATGACAAGAGATAAATACGAATATAATCAAGGTGCCTCAGGAACACTTTATTAAGTTGAAGAGAGAAGCGTTCTCAAAGGTCGGAGTAGCTTATGTAGTTCACATCTGCACCTTAGGCATTCACCTCCTGAACCCCAGCTGGTGTAAATCAGCACAGAATAATTGGACTGAGGTTAGCCACACTGATTTTAACATCTGCTGGGAATTTTGCCCTCTTCTTTGCTCTGCAAGGCTAAATAACAGGGTTTATTACTCTATGTGTCCTTATTCCTCCTGGTTCTTTTTCTCTAGGGATGACATATAACTTATTTTACCACCGCGGTGTATTTTTTATGAGTTAATAAGCCCAGACTAATGCTGAAGTGGGCACCTGGTTCAAAAAGAAGATCAGTGGACTGATATTCTCCAGGAATAATCTCTCTAAAAAATTTGGAAATAAATTTTTATGTAAAAGAAATGTCTCAAATACTATCTTTTTGAAATAGAGCTGTTTGGTTGTGCATAGTTTTGAGATGGCTTTATGTAACTGGGAACTCACTAATGATCAAATTCTGTTGAAGTGAATGCCTTGCTTTTTCAAAAATGTGTGTTTTTAAACACTGAAAGTTTAAAGATTTTTGCGCTGTCTGTGTTCAGATAAAAACTGAAGCAAAAGAAAAAACCAAACACAAAAACACAAACAAAGACCAAAACTGAAAAACCATCCAAGCATGAAATCTCCCAAATCAAATAATTTTGGTCTTTTTGTCATAAAGATAGTTTTATGACGTCAGACACCCTCAGTAGACAAGATAAATACTTATCTGAGTTATATAGTAAGGATAGTCTTAAAAACAGCTGTTTCTAAAACTCTAGCTCCATCAAAAAAGATTTTCATATAAATCATTGATTACTTGGGTTCTTTGGACAATAAGTAAATATTTGTGGTGAATTAAGGTACCATTTGAAATTTCATAGGAATTTTTAAAGCTAATGTGAAACTATTATCTTTTTTCTTGTCAATGACCATCAGTGAGCTCTCTAACTGTTTAGCCATAAATTCACTTTTTATCTGGCCAAATATTATCTAATTTCAAAGTAAGTATTTTGACGTTTTGGAGTTATTTCTGCAGGTCATTTTTTACTCTCTTGTCTGGCTGTGAGTTTTGGCCATGGAAATCTATCCTGTGTGGTAAAGTTTTAAAGGTATTCAGTTGTGCAGCAGTTGAAGCAAACAATATTCTGGTTTGAAGGTTCCCATTTCCTGGGAAATGGTCTTCTTCATCCTAAAAGAAATTGAAAACCATCATTTTTATTCATGCAGAATATCAGGCAACTTCCTATTGATGTTGAAATAAGTGGAATGATCCACTTCCACTTTGAAAAAATTGCAAAAAAGTCATGCAGCACATTTCACCAGCACTGCCACACTTTTATGAGAGACCATTAAAAACACAACACTATCATCAGAACAGTATTTTTAGGTCTGAATATATTTATACTTCACTCAAAAGTAGCTTTTCAAAGGTGTGTCTATTATAAGGAAATTTTCTTTTAAAATTATTTCTTTCAACACGTTTCTCCACAAGCCATCTCTGAAGTTCAGGCAATAGCTGAGCTAATATCAAAAATATTTTTTCAGTGAATGTTTGTTTCAACGCCTACATGAATTCATGAATTAGTCTTTGAATGTTTTAGATTATTACTTTTTGCAAGCATTCATGCACCAAGTTTTATGAACACCTGCTCTCAAGTTTTTTTTAAAGTAACATCAATAACTATGCATTGAGGATTTTTGTTTTACAATGTGATTTTAAGAAGCTATGGCCACATTGTCCTAGTCTGTCAGCTATCTAAGAGATAAAGTGAGGTTTTAAAAGTTTTTGTCACTACTGAAACAAAAGTTTGGTGATTCATTACCTGGTAGCTCTCTTGTCATTGTCATGAGTAAAGTGAGAGTAAATGATTCTATATGGAAGAGGGCAAGGGCTGATGAGTGTCATACCCAGAACACACAGAATTTACAAGTGACTGAAAGACAGTTCCTCTTTGTATGCAATCTGTTTACTCTGTGCATCTCACCTCATTTGATTTCTCTGGCTATTTCCTGATCTTTAAAAAAATGGTGACTGTGAGAACTACAGTAAGAAAGCAACATCCAACTTCTTTTCTCTGTGGGTTACATATGCAAAGAGTCTGGAAGTAAACAACTAAACTCCTACTCAACAGGCAGAGTGTTGAACGTGGCATCTTCTGGATCAAATGAACATTGCCAGGAACAGGGTTCTAGAATAGGAGATCAATACTGTCATCTATCAGGTACTTATTATCTCCTTAAACATCTAAGATCTACAGAGGCAATAAGCCTGCCAAGCTAATTGTAAAATTTATTGTGTTTGATTAATATCTTTCTATCAATCATATTGAGCCTAATCCAGCTCTGTGTGAAGTCTCTGAAAAATTACAACTGGCTTCAGGGGAAGCTGGATCAGGAAGCAATAGAGATACCAGTTGATGAAATACGTGTAGAAAATGTAATCATCTCTTAAAACAAATCATATGCTATCTCAAAAGTGATAAAATGTCATTTAATTTCTGTTGGCATTCCTACTCACTTCTGCACCAGCAGAGACAATATTCTTAGGGTTGAATGATATTTACAATGAAGACAAAAGCAGAATGTCGACAGGTAAAGTAATTTGGCTCTCATATTGAATACAGCAATTTGGGTGGCCACTGCTGTGAATTAGATGAATGACAGCTGGAAAAAAATCAGATCTCCGGCAATAAAAAAACAGTTGATATGAGAAATAGATCTAAAAAGCACAAAACACTGAAAAATTTGATTACCTTTCTATAGTTCCCTGGCAAGCACTGTTTTGTAAGTGCTGTACTTAAAGAGAACAATCTAACATTTCCCAGGGAACATGTGGCAACTGGTCTCTTTTCTCATACTGTACTCTTAAATGTCTAGGGATCACACTTGCCACACAAACAAACAAAGGGAGCTTTAATGGCATGGCAGTGCCTGGCTATTAAATAATGGTGAAAGACTAGGATGTTCACAAAATGTGAACAAAACAGCTGAACTAGATTAGATCCATAGACAATGGAGAGAGCCTTCAAAGGAAGTTTTTGCCACAAAGGATATCTGATAAATATGAGTTACTTTAACTAGCCTTCAGGATTTAACCTGTGGTAAAAACCACAGAACAAGGTAAAATGCTGCTGGGTTGAAGTGCATGTTGGTGTTTTGCCCTTTGGCCCCCACTGTTTTCAGTGCCCACTACAGCTCAGCAGTTCAGTTGAAGAGGGGTGAGAGAAGCGTATGACAACTGTGCTCAGTAAAGGTTTACTGGCTGTGCCTGTTTTCCCCAAAAGACATCACCTAAATTCAAGTGCCTGTCAAATACATATATTTCCAAATAGATATAGACCACATAGTTAAAATTTAGATGTAGGTATAACTACAGATATGGATTATATATACATATATGGCAATTTGAAATCAAAATGTTCATCAGAACTTTTTACATGTGTAGATTTGGAAGAAGGAAATATTTTTTTAAAAGGCAATATATTTTGATTCAACCTCATAAGAACAGTATTTCTTTTAAAAAAGGTATTTTAATTCAGTCACTTTGATTGCATGTATTTCATCTAATTGTATTTTGTAAAGACAGATAAAAGGAAAACAGGTAATTAAATGTGTCAGAAAGGTCTTCTCAGCATTTCCAGAATAACTTTTTCTTGTAACCTTTCTTGCAGACAATTTTAAAATGTTGATTTATCTTTCCAGCGTGAGATGAAGAGAAAAATCACAAATTATAGGAACAAAACCACAGAACTCCAATTAGTGCTGAAAACGCATTTAATATTGCTACTTACTTGCCTCACAAAGTTGATGGGAGATTTTGTTAGACATGGTTTCTCAAGCTCTGAAAACTGCTTTTCAGAAAGGTACTCCTTTTCACAAACACCAAGTGTTATTTCTATATTGGCTTCTGAAGCTGACACAGAGGCAACTCCCATTCCAACAGAGGCAATTTGCGATCCTCATCCACACAACTGACTTGCATACACAGTTCTGCCCTTCAGGGAATATTTTCTATAACTGTGTGGCTTTACTTATTTATTTTGCTAGTAAAAGGTAAGTCACATCTGTACAATAAGCAGTGAGAATCATGTCTCAAAAAAGTCGGGGTTGTTCAGGCTTTTCTCAATTCCTTCAGAATGAAATACCTGCAGTAGTACCTACTGAGCCTTCATCTCAGGGGAGAGTCAAATGTTACAGTTTAATTTACTCCAGCATGTGAAGAGTAGAGGCATGTTTTATTAGGAATATATGGAGGGAATCGATAACCTAGCCTTACCCAGTAGCAAAGGACAAGATCCTGTCTTGCAATTCTGCTCCCTACATGGCTGACTGACTTAAGACTTCCTATAAGGATGTAATATCGTGTTAATCACTCCCTTTCTGTAATATGCAACACTTAGTTTGTGTCTCAGACAGGCCTTCTTTGGCAAATTTCTGCTTTGAATGAGGAGAAAAGAAAATGTATGGATTCTTAAGATGTGCCTTTATCACATATGTGTGTGTATATATGTATCAGTTAGTAAATGTACTACAGATGAAAACAGAATTTAAAAACAGACAGGCAAATAAATTTGTATTTTTTTTTTTCTGATCTTTCAGTGTCCCATCCAATTCTGCTGGTATACCTCAGTTTGGACTCACACTGATTTTTTATAAATTCTAAACTCATGCTTGCGCCAGCTTTATCTCTTAATCACAAAATTTCCCTAGGATTAGCACAGGACAGATTCAAAAAATAAAACCATGCTTCTTCCAATTAACTAGACAAAGAGTAAATGCCTACTGTGTTGGATTTGAATATATTGGCATCTTCAAGCATTCGGTGCTAAGGTCTTTCTATAATGTCTCCTCATAACATCCCAAAACATGGATCTACACAGAGGTTCAGCATTTTTAATTCGGCCTAATTAATTTTCAACCATTCTATAGTATATCTGGTCATTTCATCTGAGAAGGGCTAACCAGAAGCCCTGCAGCAAAATTTACTTCATTGCTGCGTTTCATTTTCTGACCCATTTTTCAGGACTCATATTTTTGGGGGAGGGTCATTTGTTCATTTCACTTATGTGGAAAGCATTAATTATTTCATAGGAGGAGTAGTTTTTAGTGGTCATGTTTCAAATTTCTACTCTGCTGTATTTCCTATGCCACTGTTCATAATTTTTTCCCTGAGACAATGTGAGCATAATGACACCCCATATAGAATCAAAAATAGGATGAAAACATTTGCTCCTGAAAACTCATTTGTCCTATATGTCTTCAAGAACTTGTAACAAGTTAGTTAAAGTTGTATATAAAATCTGTATTGTATATCAGATTTCAATGGGGAACCTAACATCCAGTAACATTGATCCAGATAGTTATAAACTTGGATATATAAAGGTCAGCTCCTTTCTTACTGTTGTTCAGAGCACATTTCAGAGGCAATGTAAAATGGGAATAAAGAAAACAATAACATGTTCTATCTTGTGAAAAGATACTATCTAGACTGACATTTAAAGATTTGAAAGGTGCCTATAAACTCCAGAGTATTGGATGATTAGATGGATGGATCACATGCCCGACAAGAAAAGGCTAAGAGAATTGTGATTGTTCAGCCTGGAGAAGAGAAGGCTTTGGGGTGACATTACTGCCATCTTCCAGTACCTGAATGGAGCCCACAAGAAAGCTGAAGAGAGACAATTTACAAGACCATGTAGTGACAGGATGAGGGGGAGTGGCTTCAAACAGAAAGAGGGTAGGTTTAGATCAGTAATTAGAAAGAAATCCCCTACTATGAGAGTGGGGAGGCACTGGAACAGGTTTCCCAGAGAAGCTGTATATGCCCCATCCCTGGCAGCATACAAGCCAAAGCTGAATGGGGCTATGAACAACCTGGTCCAGTGGAAGATGTCCCTGCCCATGGCAGGGGGGTTGGAACTGGATGATATTTAAGGCCTATTCTAACTTAAATCTTTCTGTGATTCTATGATTAGGTTATCATTCTTTGTACAACATGCTATGGGAGCCACTTAGTTGTAAAATTATACAATTAAAAAACCATGGAGAAAATGTTGTGTGTAGAATTTCAAACACCTTCAACGACAACCCATTTAGCACTCTTTTCAGGACCACACACAAATGATAAAAAGGTTTTTCTTTCTCAGTGTATTGTCAAAAGATGATATAAAGGCTGATGATAGCATTCCACACAATCCGATACCTCTTCAAGTGCCTCAGGGATAGGGATAGTTTAGAGGAAATATCTATTTGATCTCTTTTTATCTTTTTCAAAATAGTAGGTCATCGTGCATATAACAGGATGAAAAACAAGTGTATACAACACAACCACTGCAGCACTTTGTGGGTTCTGTGTTTGTAATTACTAGACAATAGCACATTGTCTCTCAAATTACACAGCAAAGGCAACAACAGTAATGATAACAAGTGACTCAGGCATGCAGGAAATTCTCTCTGTTTTGGTAGGATTAGAAGGTATAGGAGAAAAGTCCCTTGAACATTTTTGCTTAAATTCAGTTTCAAGTACCAGTGTACTGAGAAAAATTGAAGGCCTTCAGCTTATGTCTTGCATGTTTCCTGGGGAAGTTCTTAGAATTTTTTACTTGAGGTGGTTAGTTTAGAGGCTGAGTGTGGATAAACTCCTCACAGGCCTAGTCAAAGCTGAGCTTTTTTACAATTCACTATATCAAAGCTATGGGCTGCATATTTCAAAAAATAATTTCACTTTATAGAGAGATATTTCCTGAAAGGACAGAGGTGATGAGCCCCAAAAGATTTAAAGAGAACAAGAATAAAAATAAGCAAAGTTTCCTTCTGACAGGTCATACTGCAAAATAAGCTTTCCTGAAGATGAAGCTCTTGGAGTAGTTTTAAGAAACTAGAGAGCTTGTCTTTGAGCAAAGCCACAAGAGGTTAAACAAATATTTGTAAGTAAACTGATAACTTTTTCGCAGCAAGATTTATTTACAAGTGTTGTGCCCTGGCTTGGGTCTTTCTGCATTTTAAGGGGATCCCCTGCAGAGCAGAGTATCTGAAGGCATGATGGATGTATTTTGCTCCTTATTTGAACTAGGGGTATTTTGATACAGGCTCCAAAAGAGGTAAAGGACAGAGATCTGTGAGCCAAGCCAACCAACTTCTCTAGTTTTAATCTGTTCTCTGAATTCCACAGAGGCACTAAGCAACAAAATCAGCATTAGTGCATACAAGCATGCAGCACTGATCACACAATTAAGCTATAAACAGCACACACCATTTTCAGTTCTCATTCATCAAGGCACAAAGAAAATTGTGCGTACAAGGATTCTCATGCACACTTTGTCCATCACATGTGATTTGACTTCATGCCAAGCACTTCATTCCATAAATACGACAGACTAAGGGAGCCTTCTTTGAGCTCTCCCCACTAAGCAGCTGGCAGCATGGTGGGGACTCCCTTGAAATAGGATTCTTCTCAAGATTGCTCCTCAAGACAGAGAGACTTCTTAACAATTACAGCTTTTTGGTAAGTGACTGATAAGCTCATAATACAGTCCTCTAGGACTTTGTCTTGGTACCACTGATTTTGTCTTGGTACTTTTGAATCGATATATCCTTTGAGCAGTACAGTAATAGAGTGAACCTTGATACTCAACTTTGTTAAGCCACACTTTTACAGCAACATATTTCAATAAAACCACTTCTGCTGATACCTTTGACAGTGGTTCTTTAGGCAGTTTGAATCATCTATTTGCCACAAGTTGGCACAGTCGGCAGGATTCCTAAATCCAGCTTTGCTACACTGTAACTCACAATTGACTCTTTTGCTCTTCATATTAGTTTCTAATTCCAATATTGTTCATTTAATTTTTTCAAAATTGCAAGCATTAATTCATTTTTACTATTTCATCCCTCTGATACAGATGAGAAGTCCCAACAATGAGGATGGAAAATGAAAAAGTATTTTTTGCCAAGTTGTAGAGAGTAAAATGTGGACCAGAACTGACCCACAAAGACACTGTGGACTACTAAAATGCGAACAGTAAAATGTGGTCTAGAATTAACCCACAAAGAAACTTCAGGCATACGTTTCAGCTGCAGGATGAGTCCTCAGAGACAATCAGGAACACTAAGGTTTCTTTTTCCTTTTTATTTGCAAATAAATCTGATGTTTGAGGTGCTGGAGCACTGTCCTGCATTGGTCATTGCTGCGCCTGGAGGATGGCCTTGAGCTGCACTGCTTGTCTGTGACCACAGCCTCTTCTGCAATAACCTTGGGGGAAAGAAATAGCAGGAGACAGAGGCTTGTCCTGTGCTTGTGTCCACCAACACAATCATAGCTAGTTGAAGCTCCAGTAATGAATACTAATTTTTTTTATATTGGCACAAATCTTTGATGTTACGCAGTGTTACACAATTTCATGGAGTCATTATTGTATTCACAAAGAAAGGACCAGACATCTCCTGTTGGGAGGGAGAAACACTTTGTATGTGTGTGTGTGTGTGTGTGTCTCTCTGTGTGTCTCTCTGTCTGTCTGTATATACACAGTGGGTGGTTAAAAACCTGTTCATTTATTTTTTACATTTGACTGGCAGCAAATTTGGGGCTTCTTGTACCTATTTGCTTGAAGCTTGAAATATTTAATGGATGGTTTATTCCTCCTTCTTAATATGAGAAGTACCTGAGAACTGTATGCAAATATTATTTTGCCTCTACATAGTGTGTTTTGCAAAATGACTATCATTTACCACAGTTTCCGTCTTTGATATTAATATCTGAAATATCTTTGAATTTGTCTACAAGCTAACTTCCTAAAATTTTAGATTCTTTTTGAGGGATTCAAAAGAAATCATAAGAAGCAGTAATCTCATTTCCTGTCAGATGAGACTGGAGGCTGATTTCATGTTCAGAAACAGGGCACATGCCCAGATATTCATCAGAAAGAACTACTGATATGGGCAATGTTGCAATTTGAAACCTTGCAACATAATTTCAGAGAGTCCTGAAGAAACAATAATGTACTCCAATGTGAAATAAATTTAACTGGATGTATACTGTCAGTATATATATGCTGAAAACTATGTTAATAGATGGAAGATCACCTTAAGGGCTGAAAATGAATTGCTTTTACCATCTCTTGGAAAAACCACATGTAATGCAAAATGTAGTCCTCTGCTAAATCTGTTTTAGCAGTAAATTAAGGATTTTTCCAAGCACTGAAGTCAAATGTGTACAGAATATAACTTCACTGACTTCAGTAGACTTATCCTGCTGATGGCTTTAGATCAATATTTACAAGACATTTTATTGTAAAATATCTTCTTTAAAAAGATAAAAACTTTTAATTCTAATTCAGAGTGTTACTGCTGTAACAGAAATCCATTAACACCCTTGGTTTGAGGGATTACCTGTATTTTTATATTATTTTGGGGGAAGGATGGTCAGCAAAGATTACACTGATGAACAGGTGGAGCTAGGTGCTGTTCAAGTCAGGGCAATCCTGTAAAAATGCAAAGGTAGACTAGGACATTATCTTGAGGTTTGACTTGTTTAGAATTTCACTGTGTGCTCCTTAACACCTCTTGTTAAAGTTTCGTTCACTTTGGACCTTGAGGACCTCTGCAAGACAAATCTTTCTGCAGAAGGACAACCAGCATTATATAAGTGAAGTCTTTTATCACATAATCTATTTGAAGTACACTGTACAAGGAAATGAGTGGTCTTCCTAGGAATATTCCGAACACTTTACTTTCTGAAGTTGGGGTTTAGATGTTCTAGAGTCAGGACTGATAAAAACATACACACATCCTACCTTCAGGGACCATTGAAAGAACATTTACTCTCCGGCAGTCTGCTCCATCTTAGCCCATTTCTATCCATGGTTTGGAATTTACACAGAACTAGACTGATTCACACAAGTATTTTATTTGTTCTTTGAAAATTGTGCTACAATTGCAAACCTTTAGCCCTTACATACACAAATTTTCATTATGTGCAGCAGCATTGAATTCTCCTTTGTACCATATCCAGCTCCTTTACCATTCAAAGAGAATATCTACTCAAAGAGTAAGTCTAATCTTTTTAACAAAACCATAAAGCAACTCCCAACTAGAGCAAAAATGAATTATAATTATATTAGCAAAACTGATAAAGCTATTGTCAACTACTCTACCTGTGCTAGGGGAGAATCATACCGCAGGTGCAGCCATACATGCATGGATTGTATTGTAAGTTTTTCTCATGCTACCTCAGAAAAATGCACATAAAAGATGAAGAGTCCGGGAAGAGAAACTGAGAAGTGGAAGCATTTTGAGCTTACAAATTTACTTGTACCTCTCTGAGTAACAAAACTGATTTATGGAAATTGATAGGAGTTCTGACTTTCTTATGAACAAGAGTTCGTCCACATACAAGAATTCATCCACAGAAATGTGCTTCAGGCACCACTATTATTACAGAGAACTGAAAGTGGAATTGCTGTCCACTGTGGTGAGATAGATTCAGTTAAAGAGAGACTAACAAAGAAATAGTGCTCTTCATTCTCTCAGAGAAGTGTTGCACAAAAAGTTAAGATGAATGTTACAGATTCCTCTAGACCTCTCTGTTGGATCAAATAATCTGTCAAGTCCTTTCAATAACAGAAAAATTAATAATTTTAATTCCCATATTCCCATAGTCAGAATTCTCTACCAACAAAAACAAAACAAAACAAAACAAGACAAAAAAACCCAAAAAAACCAAAAAACAAAAAACAAAAAACAACAACAACAAAAAGATAAACACTGGAAAAGAGATATGTTTTGCATGCATCATTACTGGAAATTGCATAGTATATATCCATACATACATACATACATCTAGCAAGGTGACTAAACAGCTGTCCACCTACATGTGCCTATCTATGTAAATATCCATTTATGTAAACATCCATCAATATCTACCACAATGGAGTTCTCATGCTATTCCCAGCCTGCTTGTCCTGGCCTTGAAGGCCCAGAGCAGCACTATTCTTCTCATTCCTTCACTCCCTTCCTCTCTGCTGAGGCCATCCAGTACATTTAGTGGGAAGTGAGAATGGAATAGCAAGTGATAATTGACTTTCTTCAATATGCTGTTTCCATCAACCTGCTCTGTTACTTTTAGTGAGTAAGGAAGCAATACTGGCAAAAAAATTGTCTCCCATCTCAGCTAGGATGTGTCAAACAACAAATGAGAAAGGGACTGAAATGCAAAAATTCATGTGTTTTTATTATTTTTCATCCTCAGAAGATAATGGGAATTGACCTCAGTCAAAAACTTGCTGTTTACTAAGATGCAATATGACCCTTTCCCATGTCCACCTCCAATAAGCAAGATGAAAGCATATGCCAAGCATTTGTACAAGATTTCAGCTCCTGATTTTTACACTCCTTTGCACTGAGAACATGCATTGACATGAAGGATCCCTAAGCACTTTTGTAGTATTTCTTTCTCCCTCACAAAACACAAGGACTGATCCGTAAACAGTTTTTTGAGTGATTTCTTAGTTTAAAATCCTGGTGTGAGAATCTGGAGTTCTTTTTTTTTTAATACTAATTTTGATGGCATGCATGGAATTTGCCATAGGCATTGGGAACAAGCTTCTCCACCATCCATATGGATGGGATCAGAGATCACAGCATTACTGACAGACGAGCAAAAAATGCAAAATATGACAACCTGTGAAAACATCTGTCCCACCAGTTTGGGAAAAGATATGCCTTTCACAGCCAGCTAAACACTTCACATTCTGGTCTTCTGAAAAGCAAAAGCATTCATATTCAAATTGTTAAATTAAAAAATCAACTCTCAGGTGAACAATGCAGGGTCTAATGCCAGAAGATGGTGTGCAACTCAGTATTTCTGAGGCACCTACAGTATCAAAAATGTTCATCAAGACAGTGACAGAAGGCTCTAAACTACACATAGAAAGGCAAGAAAGAATTGATCACAATGATTCCTTGTATTTAATGTCTTGGTGTGCATTAAAACCTCAAGAAAAGTAAAATGAAATCTTTCTGATTTGAGTGGGTTTCCAAAGAGACAATTACTGTGTTGACAAGTACTAAACTGAAATATAGACAGAAAGAATGAATGCATCTGGCAAGTTTTCACCTACTTGATCCATTACTTTTTGTCTTTTAGACATTATTAAGCATGTCTTAGGAAATGTGTTGCTATCACAGTAGCAAGTACCATGCTTTTCTGGCTTGACCTGAATTTAAAGTCTCCCAGCATTTTCCTAGAAGTCAGAAGAGGACACTGAATTTAGTCTTTCCATAAGAAATGAAACTGGAGTGAGGTTATAGACAATCCCATGACACTTTTCATAACAGCAAGGGCATACCAATGCTAGCTCACTGGATAAATTCCAAGATAGCTAATTATATTCTCTCTCCCAAATGTTTTCTATGGTTTCAATTAAACAAGTTATTAATTACTTCCAATCCTGAAAAATGTTAGCAATGTTGCAGGCCCATCACATCTTCTGTGCTTTCTCAGTAGTATGTTTATGCATATTAGTACCTTACAAGTACCTTGGAATCCTGTGCTGAAAGTCACGAGAGAAATTTACACTATTGCTGGCTTTTATTATTTTATCAGTCACAGTAGTTTTAGATTGCTTTTACTGTGTAGTAATAAGTATATATTATTTTTATAATGTCCTAGCCATCTAAGAATTAACATATGCAGCCATAATTCTAATTAAAAATATATCTTCTTTAAAATAGTAAATATTGAATGATTTTGAGATGTAGTGTGAGTGTAGTACCAGTGCACAGACTGCTGGTGATGATGATATTCAACTTACTGCATGTGAAGGAATTTTGGACTAAAAAATCTCCAAACAGATGTTTCTGACACCATCCAAATGATCCATGCTTCAGTTGCTATAATTCTGCAGTAAGTTTTGGGTAGGCATAACATCAAGTGTTCATTTTAAAATCATGGGAATTTTAACTTTTCCCTGGTCTATTTAAGCAGCTTGCTTTTATTCTCTTCCCTACTTCTTTATGTATAATTCCTGTTACTCCTGGATCTTCCATCTTTAGAATATCACAAATGTTATCCATCTTGGCTCAGGCATATGTTAGCCTAAGCACAATCTGTCCTCATAAAGAGATTTTGAGGACCATTAACTGTTCCTTTTATTGTTCTCTACGTCTCCTTTTAGATATCAAGTTTCCTCTGACCTGTGAGAACTCAGTAGCAAAGATATAAGAAAACCACTGGAATATGCAGGGTTATTTATTGATTTTTGAGACCATTTTTGAAAAAAAGTTCAAGAAACACATTTTAAGGCTAAGGTCTGGAACGCGACATCTGACATGCAACAGTGTCATGCTTGGTAAGACAGAAAGCAGAGTCACCTGAAACTGCACTGAGGCAGCAAAACCTGCACTGGGTCATCTAGGATGGAAATGAGAAATTGGTTTTGCGGCGCAAATTTTAGGTTTTTGAATTTGTAATTGTGATTTGTTATTTGTCTGTACTTGGTATGTTCCTTTCAACCTCCATTCCTAGCCCCAGACCTGGTTTCACCCTGATGTAAGCCCACCCCCTTCCCTTTTCGATTGGCCCAGAGTGTTCCCCGCCCAGGGGGCGAGCTGGGAAAAAGGGAACACAGGGCCGAGCACGTGTTCTGGCCTGTTCTGGCTTGCTCTGGCTCCCGAGCGCACGCTCTCCTCTGCACATGGAGCCAGGACAGAAATAAACACCTTTACCTACCAAGCCAGGACCCGCTTCTTTATTTCTAAGCCTCATCCATGCTTCAGCCAGCTATTTGGAGGACCCACAAACCGCTATAAATTGGCTTGGGGGAGCTGCTAGCCGGCAAAAGCGCCCCCACGAACACGCCACTTTATAATTGGTTCTGTAAAATTTTAAGTTCCCTGTAGCAAAGTCATTCTTGGTTGACCTGATATCTTTGCTTCTGTCAAGTTTAATGAGTAATCTGCTCAGACCACAAGGGTCTAATGTCCTTCCTTCCCTTCATTCAGAGGATACAGAAAGTATAATTTGCCTGGCTTGCCATTTCTTTACCGTAGTAAATCTTGGGGATTTAGACAAACACCCACACATACACCACCCCCGACATGTAATTTTCAACTTACATGCTGCATCCATATCTAAGATCAGGCTTGAGATTCCAGTTATGGAAAAATACAAAATGAAGACATTTCAGCATAATATTTTACAAAACTAAAGTAATATCTAGTGGGAAACCAGCTATGCATTGTATTTCCCTCAGGACATTTTTTCTGTGAGATGAATAGGGCCTTCTATTTTGACTCTTCTAAATAGAATGTATAAAATCAGTTTCTATAGAAATAATAAATGCAGTGATATTTTAAATTAATTGTATCACAAAAAGATTCAATGTAATTGTAATAAGCTTTGTGTTGTGTGAAATACAATCAAGTGCTTTCATTTTTACACCCGTGTAAAAATATCTATTAATTATGTGCCTGATAAATGACAATAGAACTGTTTTACAAAATTAATTCTTATTTAGCTTAGATGCAATAACTGAAGAAAATATTTAACATTTTTCCTTTCAGGAGTCTGGAGGCCAAAAGCTTTACTGATACAGAAGGCTGCGAGTCCAGTCTTGTTCCAAATTCATTTTAATCTTTTCTTTGGGAATATAATCAAACATTAGAGTAGTATAAAAGTGATAATAGTGAATAGATTTTTCCCATATAAACATTAAATAATTAATATGCAGGTTATACATTAATATATAACTGCTGTCTACAACATTTTCAAATCTTTGTGATGTTGCTGTTTAATTATGCAAAGACATGCTAACAGAATGGTTCTACAGTAGACATTTTGAGTACATAAGATATATTATGACACATGCATCTATGTCATATACCTGTCATAACTATTGAATAAGTTTCTCAAATGGTCCTCGTAGATAGCAAAACTTTGCTTTCAAGGCAGATATGGTTTTTTTTGATAAACTGAATATATGCTTTTAAGTTGCTGCCAGAATAAACCAGCCCATGTCAGTAATTCATGACTTTCGGATACATACAGTCATAGAAGAAAAGGAAATTTCTTCTTCTGCAGGGCTATCAATGGCTTCAGACTCAAAGAGGTATCTCTAGGCATGCCCATGATGTTGTGCTTCCTCCCACCATCCCACCTTCCATAACCACCTGTGGGGGTTGTGATTTTGGCTTCCAGTTTACTCTGGGTTTTGGGGGATGGATGGCAACACGGTAGCCAAGGGCTGTCTGGAATGCTGACCTGAATGCCTTGCTGGTATGCAAATATGAGTATCATCTTACTTTATAAGTAGGAGACAGCCCAGGGCCTGTTGAGCTCTCCTGCACATCAGCAGGCTACACACCAGCATCTCCCTTGAGTAGGGGCACCTCCCAAGGTCACTCCTTGAGGCTGAAAGGTTCCTTGCTATAACAAATCCTCAGACTGATAGCAGGCTAAACTGTGGGATCATACCTAGGTGATATAAAGGATTTTCTGTACACATCTATAATCCTATAGATAAAATTGTTGACCAAGTCTGGGACTAGGACTGGATCCAGCTGGACCTAGACTCCTGTCTGAGAAGTTTAGAAAGCAAGGGGAAACCTTTCGGAACCTTGTAACTCAGTGGGAGGATCTTTCTGACAGTTTTATCTGTCTGTTTTCTCTATACAGTAAATGCTCAAGTGTACCTTGCCTTCGAATCTTTGCTGTCAAATCTTGTTAAACCACTGTTAAACCATTTTTGCTTCTCTTGTACAGCTGTGGTATCACTCCATTCAACATGATCATGAGAGGCAGCATAGGCAGCTACTTTGGTACATGCAAAACAAATTCTGCCTGTGCCCAAAGAAGGGAAGTCTGCAAAGCAACAGTCCATTTTCTTCAATACCAGGAAGTTACACAGCAAACAGAGAAGAAAAGAAGTATTACCTTCTTAGAACATTGCATTAAGCTTACTTGGGTTTGTTGCATATTGTTAAAATGTCACAATAGCCTTAGTGGTAATCCTGCTGTACTTCATCCTATGCAATAAAAGCTGCAAGAAAGCAACTTTTCAAGTACTACCTTACAACCTAATACATGCTATTAAGTAATTTTCACACCTCACAGTTCATCTTGAGGCAGGGACCTTGGTGGAAGTTTGTGTTAACTAAACATTTTTAATTAATCAAACATGTTGTCTGTATCTGACCAGAGAAGCTGAAGACTCCCCCACCCCTGGAAGGGTTCATGGCCAGGTTGGACAAAAACTCTGAGCAGCCTGATCCGGTGAAAGATGTCCCTGCCCATGGCAGGGCTGTTCGGAACTGGATGACTGTAAAGGTTCCTTCCAAACTAGATTCTATCTTTTATGTCACCTATCACATGTGTCTGTGCATTTCTCCATGCAAGTGCAGGAAGAGTATTGGATCTCAAATATTTTAGGACATTTGAAGTATTTAAGTTAATAATTTTGACATAACTTCGATGTTGTTATAATGTTTGCTATTATTACCTATGAAATCTTTGGAAATATTTCCAGGTGGATGGATTACTCTTCTGTCAATGACTGACTGTCAAATGGAGAGTACAATTGCTCCATGAAGCTACCCAATTTTGTGACACAGAGAAGCTCTAAGAAAAAAATGGGTTTTGAGACAAGCAAGAAGCCATGGAGAATCAAGCTGCAAAATTCTTCACACTTCTCCTTTGTGAAAACCAGTAATTTTTGAAAGAACACACCTGACTCTTCTCATGCAGAAGGCAGAAGGATCAGATTTTTTCACATGCTGGGTGTTCAGGAGATGACATTGTTTCTTAAAGAAACAGTTTTAAGTATTAGTAAACAGTCCCTAAACTGTTAGAAAATGCTGCTCTGTTTCTGGAGTGCTGAAATATTCTCAACATGTTGCATGGAGAATTTCAGCCAAGATTCGTTCTAAAATCGATCAAGGTATTAAATGTTGAGTTGTCCAGTTACTGTGACTTTGAAGGTAATGATTTATAATGTGAAGTATCTGAATTGCTGGCCTACCTATCACATACCAATATTTGCATAATAGAAAAGAGTCTCTTTACAGTCTAGAGGAATCCACCAACTTTACGTGCTGTATATAAATAGTAGCTTCTTTCTGTGGCATATGAGTAAGAAAAAATATATAAAGCAGTTTAGGAAACCAGTTGACAGCTGAAGAAGAAAATTATGTTGAAATGTTCTGAAATACCCAAAGGAAATCTTAGATGCCAAGAGGTCAGCACATTTCCGTGTGATTTCCTGTGAGTCATGCAAACACCAGTGTGGGTAATTTACATCACAAAAAAATTATAAAGAACATTCCCTGCTTTGTTACCTGGAGAATTGGATGTGAACAGTTCTGTGAACAGATGTGTGCTCTGCTGACAGAAATGATACATGGAATTTGAGGATGAAGCCTCCCATAACTTAACCTCTCTCTTTTAACACACAAGATTTGGAGTGAAAATCATCTTTTTTTTATCTGCAACAACCTTACTTTGACCATAACACCCAGTTGTCTTTTCTTCCACATGCTTTGAATTTTTGCTGTGGTTCATATGTAAGAAACCTTAAAGATTATCCTGGGCGTGGGATTGTCATATTGTGTTCCAAATTGCTAAAGAAATATGGACAATTGCCAAAGCAATAACCCAAAAAACAATGCTGGACCATATTGAAACTGCTTCAGTCTGCAAAGCTTGATTAAAGGAGACAGGGCAAAGGTCCCTAAGTGTGCTGTTTAAAATAGTTTTTACCATGATTTGTTGAAATTAGGCTGGCCCTGAAAAGAAAATTCTCATCAGATTCAAAACAAGCCTCATTAACTGTGAGGTTATAGCGTCTGGGGCAGATTAGCTTTTGGGTTGTTCTAAATAGTGCTGATCAAGATTAAATGGGAGTCTGCAATTTAAATCTCTTAGTTCAACTTCTGGAAAATCATTCTCGATGTACACGGTGCTCTGTATTTGAGAAACCATGTTTGCAGAGAGGAGGTGCCTATGAAAATCCATGATAACCTTGTGAAAACACTCTGTACCAAACTGGTGCATTTTGCCCTCATCATTTATTCCAAACAACACCATGGGAACACCAATGTAGCTATGCTTTTTCTTAGAGAAGCACGAGTTACATATTTTACTTGTATATAGCATTAAATTGAGTGTACAATTTCTGTGAGTAATCCAAAGTACGAATGTTGGACTATTCAAAATTATAATATTTTAAATAACTTTTTTATGAATCTAAGCATTCGCAGGAATATTACAATTTAGTCTGGAGGTTTCAGTGTAACTGTAGTCTAATTCCCTTAAGAACTCAGCCAAAAATATAAGAGATATCCCAGGTAAATTCTATGATTAATTGAGAATTAGAAGAGGAAACTCTTTAACAAACATACAAATGAGCAACTTCAGCAGATTGATGCTTTTAAGAGTTTTAGAAATGGGTCAGCTAAGCCTGACCAATTATCCTGCTCTGACTAAAGCCACTGGAACCACTACTGAGGCCGAGAACACAAACCTGTAAGATGTGTCCTGCGTATTCCCTTTTATTCAGTCATTGCACTAATTGGCCTGATTCTTTTCTGAACCTGACACTATCCTCTGCTTCCACAAGCCTCTGTGCTGGAAACTTCCATCAATCCACTAGCCACCATGAAAAAAGGCAATAATTAGAAATGGATGGATGGATGGATGGATGGATGGATGGATGGATGGATGGATGGATGGATGGATGGATGGATGGATGGAT